>JANEHU010000351.1:0-69426 GCA_027563435.1 Nasonovia ribisnigri | reverse complement strand
TAAAATACCAATGCTGTGTTTGATTTCTTAAAAATCAAATTTTTAAGATAGATATAATTTAGTTTAATTTCACATAAAAACAAAATTAGGTACCTCAGCACATTTGTACCATTAAAAATGTGCCATTTTTTTTTAATGCTAATTATATTTACAATTAAACATAAATTAAATAAAGCATAACTTTAGTAAATATCTAATATACCTAGTACGTGGTGTGTGATTATGTTCCTCTGACATATTTTTAAGAACCAAATATTGACCATCCTTTGATAAAGAAAAATATAAAAAGCTTCACATTCTTGCTTGAAAGTACTAAAATATAATAAACAAAAATGTTAAGGTATTGTAAATTATAATATTTAATCACATTGCTACTATTAGAATTTACAACATTATAATATGTTGTATTTTTTTAACACTTATAATAGATGGTAAAAAAACTTAACTGTGTTCAAAGTGAGTTAGGAGGGCAGTAGTCGCAGTGGCGGATCGAGGATTTAATTTTTTTTTTTTGGGGGGGCCCATAATCCAAAATGTAGTGATCATTTTGGGGAGTTATTTCCTTATTCACAGTTATAATACTTGTGCAATTTAAACTTGCGTTATGTGTTATGTGAAATAAAGAAATCAGTCACTTATTTCCATCCAAGTGGGTACTATACTTACAATGTTTTTCGATTCGAAATTTTCAATTTTTCTCGAAATTTTTGACCACCATGAATGCAACTAAATTTGATATAGGCATATTTTAGTTCATCATTTACATTGGCTATACTATTGGATTGTGATCTATGAGGAATTGAAAACATATTACAAAAAGGCTTCCTTATTTATTGTAAAATTAAAAACACTTACCGTTTTTTAGCTGTTTTTAAAGTACGATTATCTCTAATCCAAAAATCATTGAAATTCGTCTTTTTATATTGGCTTAAGGCATCAATGAGGTCTGTGTACGACTTAAAACGTTGTCCAATTGCAAGTACCATGGTGAAAATAAGTTATTTAAAAAATGTAATTAAATAAATTTATAATTTAATATAAAAATATTTTGATAACACAAATTATTGTCCAAATTAATAATTTTGTTAATTTTGTTAATTATTTTAATTATTTTTTTTTTTTAAGTCCCGGCGCATGCGCATTGATAACATAATGGCAAATCTCACGGAATTTCCGGGACCTGAGACAGAGCCTATATTATACCTACCTACAGTTACACTTATAACTTATAGTAACGTTTGATTTAAGCCGACAAAGTTAATACACAAGCAAGGTTAAATATTAATCTTAAGCTTACCTAAGTATTAATTAATTTATACAATTGTACATAGATACATTTTTAAATACCAAGTAACAAATTAATTACTAAATAATATTAGGTACTAGTAATAATTTCGTATTATCCAGGCTCTCTATATTGTAATAATGTTAAATAAGTGAAAATTTACCACACTAGCCCGAAACTATATTATACAAATACGTCATATTACTTTGAATTAACAATATGCATAATACAAAATGTAATACCTAGGTATTTGTTTATAAAAAGTATTATATACCTAACTTAATATTTTTATATTGTTCTATTGATTCTAATTCATGTAGATAGAGTTAGTTCTAGTACGAAATTACAATTTATAAAATTATAATAATAATAATATGAGCACGATAATAATTTTAAATAAGTAATTAGGTAGGTACCTACTTACCGAAAATCGGAAAATGGAGTGACGACACAATACTATATAGTATCAATTTATAATAATTGAATATAACAATTTACAATTTTAAATATTACAATATTACACGTCATAAGTACATTACACTATAACACAGACGGTAAAAATGCAGAATAGAATAAATAATTAAGTATGGACAATAGACATGGAGTGTATCGAGAATCGAGATTCGTGTATTTCGTGTGAGTATGTGTGTGTGTCTGTGTGATTGCCGACCGGCGAACGCCATGCCATGACCGAACGATAATACATGGGTAGTGCGACGTACGGCGGGGGCATCAAGTCTGAAGTCGTTATAGGGTTTTCCCCGAAAATTGGCTGATAAACAACAACAGATTTCTATATTTATAACATAAATCATAATTTTATACTAAACACTAACCAATATAATATATTATTGAATATTAAAATTAAACCGTCATCTCCAAGAAACTGAATTTTGAATAATTGTATTGTAATTTGTAGTATACTAATATTATAATTTGTACAACTTAATACAAAAATAATATGTAATAATATTTAATATTGATTGGATTTGATACATTTAAATTAAACAAATGTAATACAAACCACTTTTAACTTAATTTATTATAAATCTTTATAATCACATACCTTTGAATCCATTGATTCACTGACACAAAGACAATGCAAAATACTGTTACAAAAACAATTAAATAAAATCACAATTCACAAAGTATCTGGGTTTGGTCGTAGGTACATAAAACTATAAAATAGCTACTAGAACAAGCCTTTATTAAAATATTAAAACATATATTATACACCTACCATTTACCAATCGTATCATAATTCGTAATGTACCAACGGAAAATTGTTTTTAGATACGACAGACAACATAGTCTTAAACGCTTAACCCTTTATGACACAGGAAGTAAAAAACAGCTGTAAAATTAAACCTACCTAACCTATACAAGATGACGGATGACTAATTGACCCGTAATATGCCAGTATTCCACCAACGTAGGCACAAACAGGACAAACACTGGCTGGCCTTTGCTAACTTATCCATTGGGGCCCGTATTATCCCAGTACTAGATCAGCACTTGGCTGCCAGTACAGTATTTCAGTACTGGTTTAGTACTCTTAAAAAGATATGGCCAGTACTATGCCCTTAAAGGCCAGCTAACTGTCGGTTAGCCTATGCAGGCGCAGTATTGCGCCCGTTGTGAATGTTGGCGTAAGTAATAAATTTCCGATTGGGCTGCTTGACTCTGTCAATGCTATATTCGGTGGCGCCGGACCAAATACAAACCGTGTGTTGTAAGGTTTGGCGTCACTGGATAATATATATATAAGAGTAGGTATTTTAACAGATATACAATAAGAAATACTGTCAATACTATACATAAAAATGTTATATTCGGTGGCGCCGGACCTGTGTGGTCAAGTTTGGCGTCACTGTATATAATATATATAGAGAGTAGGTATTTTGACAAAAAAAAGGTACAGCGTTTATTATTCGAATTTATATAATAAGGAATTTTCATCAGTTTGTTATAAGCTTGTAACATACAAACACGTTCAATATTTAAAAAAAAAAAATGTCTAATTCATCACAAAGTGGATGGGAAGATTATAGTAGACGTTTGGATCAGCTGCGTGAACAAAACGATAATAATCGAGCTGTACAGCGCTATTGGGTAAGTTTATATTTTTAAAAGAACGACACATAAAATACAATCCCAATATTATTATTTAGAACCAAACTGGAGATAGTGGCTATTTAACAAGTCCAGAGTCATCCATAATATTAATGGATAATTGGGAACGATATTTTCCGAGCCCAATTCATGAACTATCGGAACCTCAAAATACACCGCCGTAGTACAATGTAATATCATCGTCAGATTTATTTCCAGAACTTGAATCATCTATAGATTCACCGAATATGTTAATTCCTCATGCGCCTATAAGATTACACACATCCGTTGCTCACGGATTGCCATTTGCTAAGGATATTGCTTTTGTGGATAGTACTGCATCCTGTGATGCCAATGGGCATTCTGTAACAATTATGCTTACGGCTTGTGGGATAGGAGCTGTACCATAAGCTCTTATGATCACTAAAGGACAGTCAACTGAAGATTACATTGCTGCCTTTACACTATTGAAAGAGTCTGTACCATTCGCATTTTCTTCCCAAGGATATCCCAAACAGTTTATGACCGATGATAGTGAAGCTGAAAGACAAGCTCTTAAGCATGTTTGGCCTTCATCAAAATCGCTTCTATGTCGTTTTCATAGTTGTCAATCGGTATGGCGTTGGCTTTTTGAAAAAATACATGACATTTTAAAGAATGACAGAAAAGCATTAAACAACGCATTTAAAAATTGTTAGAACCTAACCATACAAATAACTAAATGTTAGAATTTTCAAAGATGTTGTGTTATCACGTAACAAGGCATACAACGCTATAGCTCTTGTCGATTTTATTTGTACAAGTATGGAAGAGTATTATACAACACGCTTAAGAAACTTTGTGAATGGAAGATCTGATAAATCAAGACTGCTGTTTCAGGACCAGTTAAACCGTGCAGCACATATAACTGTAGATTGGATAGAGGCTTTGGATGACGATTTATACAAAGTACAACAAAATAATTCTCCTGAGTTTTATGAAGTCAATGTCACTGTTGGATACTGTTCATGTCCTGTGGGAAAATATGGTTCATTTTGTAAACATCAAGCTGCTGTTTACAATATATACCACCATAAAATGCCAAGCTTACCACCTATATGTCATGAAACACGATGTTTGCTAGCTAAATTAGCTTTTGGTAATGAAGCACAAGCAAATGAATTTTATATTTGTACTGTTGTTTGTCGAATGATGTGAAGCACCGTTTGCAAAATATTGATTGTCCATCATGTTTGGTTTTTTGTGACCTGATGAGTCGTGAAAAATTAGATATGTAGCCATAATGACTGTTATCCTCGTCTGATGTTATAAGTAGATCAAAGTGGTCTGGTTTTTCTTCATCTACTACTTTAAGAAGAAAAACTTTATATTCTACGAATTTTGGTGGTTGAAATTTCTTGTCGATACCGTAAACATTGACAGACACGTTTGGATTATTTTTTTCAAAAATTTTAACTTTATGTAGAGGTGTTGGGAATGTTAAATCAGAAAAATTATATTTTTTTTCGTGTTTCAAATAAATATCACCAACACGGAATTTATTTTCTCCTGTAACATGTTTTGCTAGGATTGCCTACTTGAAGCATTGCATGTCTAAGTTTCGAGGGTTAATCACAGCTTTTTTATTTTCTATTGGATCTGGTAGTGGCATGTAGGATGATCCGCCTAAAGGTGTATATTTATATACGCCTAACATTAAACCGTCTATACATTGTAATGTGAAACCACTACCCTTGCTTGCATACTCGTCTTGCTCTTTCATTAATTTAGTAAATGCCTCTTCAACAATTTCCTGTACTCCAGTATCACAGAAAACCGCCTTAGCCGAAGTTTTAAAAGCACGTATAAGTGGTATAACGTGACGGTCCTGCCGGAATATCGGGAACGAATATATGTGGGGCGATCTGTACGGTGCCTAGTAAAAATATAATATAAATAAATATTTAAAGCCGAAAACAGAAATACGTACCATGAAATTGTTTGAAATGTTTTTTGAGGTTGGACTTGTAACTGAATGTTATAGGACAAATTGTACACGGGTAACGCAGACCCGCATGTATTTTTTGGTGAGCCGTCAAATTACGTTTTGCCGTGAACTCCGAAGTACATTGGTCGCATTTAAACAATTTTAAATGTGTTTTTCGGTGAGCAGCCAGATTGGTGTTGTATAAGAATTCCAAATCACATTGATCGCATTTAAACATTTTTAAATAATTGTAGAGCGAACGTTATAACACAACAGTTTGGAATGAACTAACTGACCATCCCTAACATACACTTAATAAATCGACATTCCCCCGCTACCACTCACCCCCGCTACCGCTCACCACCGCTAGCGCTCAACACCACCATCATGCTAACAATCCTCACCGTATAACAAAAGATTGTATTTCGATCTTTTTTCACTAAGTAATATTTAAAATATATAGGATATGTAAAATACATGTATGATATTACCACGTCTCCTCATCAGTAGATAATCTTTCACGAACGCGGTCTGGTCTATATTTATCTCCGAAAGTGAACGCTCGATCGTTGTATAATTTATCGACTTTTGTATTATCAATTTCAATTCGTAACTGGAACAATACATTTTTCTGGTTTTTTCTTGTTTCAGTACCTAGTTTATTATTATCTAAATCTAAATATTTTAAATATTTTTAATCTGAGCGATAACATAAGTCGAGGAAAATTCTGAACATTAGATTTTCCCAATAATTCCTTCCTATCTGAACGTTCTTCAATTCCAGGTCCTTGTAATGTAAACGCTTAGATTTAAAAGTTCTAAAATCTAGATTACTAAAATATCTAGGTCCTGAAACACGATCGAAAGCCAGACTACTACATGCCAAATAAAAGTTCCAGTTAGTATGAGCCCTATCACATTCCAATTGATAAACAAGCTGATATATTTTTCTGAAAAAATATTCGAAATCATAACTGGAATACCTTGCTAATAGAGATATCAGCCATTCAGGTTTTCCCCGAAACTTTTCGTTGACAAATTCAAACCATAACGCTCGATCCACTAAATGGTATAAATAACAGAACGTCTGTATTTTATTTCTACAATTCATGCAGTTTTCATTTTTATGAGTTTGAGTACCGCATGCGGGAGAAAGCATACATTCTAAGGTGCTTCCAAAATAAACATGCACTACCTACTTCTAAGACTGTAAAAAAAAAAAAAAAATCGCGCTAATATTAAAAATCACACGTCCGTGAAGTTGGCCACCCGCACATGGCCCCATGGACTTCAAACCGGTATCAACATTTTGCAATTTTTATGCAACTAATTGCATGTCTCGGGTAAAAATTTGCAATCCTTCATGGGGCCCGTAAAAAACAAAATACTTATGGGGAAGGCAACTTCATGTAAGCCCTTCCCTCACTAATTGATGCCATGGTCCCTTAGACTTCGAATTAGAGTTGATTGATCGGATTCAAAGAAAAATAATATGATTTTCCATTATATATATTTTTTTATATTTACATATTTTTTATTAGGTACTTAGTACTTACCTACCTTTACCTGTATCATTGCAGCAAATTTACTGAATATATTTTTCTATTTTTTACATTAAAATTTTGCAGTGTATTTTTTATATTTGTCGATTTTATAATAATCAATTCAAATATATAAAACAATACTGTTAAGAATACTAATAATACATACATTATATTGTTAAGTTGTCAAAATTTCCAAGTAAATAATTAATACATTTTCATGAAATTATAAAAAATTTTTGAAAATATTAAAATACATAATTATAAATAATATAATAATATTTGGTGAAAATATCAAGAATAATATTGTATAATATAGTTGTAAGCTACTACATAACATTATGTTCAAATAAAAATAATTTTTAACCATTATATCTTTGAATTATTTCTTTATTTACTGTTGTAAAATACAAAACTTGTGTATATACTTTATACATAATATAAAACTAAAATCAAATAAAAATAATCGTAACCGATGCACTTTTATGTTTTATTTAAAACTGAATGTATACTAAACGCGGGTTCGCCTTTTTATCTCCTGTTGAAGAAAATCTTTTGATTTTTTTTTGTAGATCATTGTGTGTTTCCCAAGTACCGTCAGTTCTACGGATGTATGAAATATAATGACCCATTCCATACGCCACAACACCATAAAACATATATCTATAATAAAAGTTTAACTCATAAATATTAAATAATTAATGTTTTTTCAAAATAAAGATGAATTGAAAAGTAATTGTATCAATTTATTAAAATATAAATTAATTACCTTGCATTTTCAACAACCAATTCCAATGGAAATTCACGAAGTGGAATTTGTTGATTATCAGCGAAGACGTCGGTTTCAATAAACAAATGTGATTGAAGGTGCATTGTTCCAATCACTATTCCTGTACAATAGTCCGATGGGCATTCTATTTCTTTGGGAAATACATATGTTTTTAATTTATCATTCAAATCTTGTATATTATTTTTTTGTAACCGAACTATAATAATTGTAGGACTTGGTACATCTCTAGTTGAGTGCGGGCAGTTGATATTGTTAGAACATATCATACGATCAATTGCTGATGGAGCTGTTTTTAATAATTTTGTAACCATAAATAGTACATTGCATCTTGCATCAATAACTTTAACATTATTAATACTTTCTTGTTCTTCAAAAATATCTTTAAGAATATCCAAGCGTGTCATATAGGATATTTTACTTGTACCATTTACTGCTAATTTTTTACAAAACTGTAATAGAGTATTATCACTAGCATCTATAAAAGATTTATGATATACATTTATGTGTTAATTATTACGTAAATATTAGTTGGAAAAAAGATAGAAAGATAATCAAAAATAAAATAAAAGTGGTAGAAAATTGTTTGTCAAGTTTAAAATTTTGTCAGGTACTCAGGTTAAATCTTTGAAGGAGAGTAGGGGGCTGGTGAAACTTCGGTGCCACTGGTAATGCCCAACAGTTTTTTATAGATAATTTTCTTTAAAATTCCAACCATAATTATTATTACCTAAGCTATTGATTACTTCACAATTTATCATCACACTTTATCAAAATTATAATATAAATAACAAAATAATTGACTTACCTTTTTTTGTTCCATCATAATAACGTGTTAAAAATTATATTCTTTAGCCTATAATAGGTATAGGTTATATAATTTTATAAGGATATACTTTAAACTGGACAACAACACTTAACACGTATGTGAAAAAGCTAGGAACCTATACACGTCAACTTTACAACAATTCAATTTTAAATAACATACAATGATTTTTAATTATAATATTTAATAATATAACTGTGTTATCATATAATATGAACATAACACCATGCCATTCATTTGGCGAACGAACGATAACATCATTAATATACTTTAAAAAATAAACATTACCAAAATACGATTATAGTACAAAAATAGCATGGATAATATTTAATTTAATTAATTGAAGATTTCGTTCCAATAATAGCCATAAAATCAATCAACGCAGAAGGACAACAGTACTAAAAATAGCTATTATAAATACATATTATAATAAGAAAACTTGCTATATGGTTTTACACTCACAAATATTTATAATAATACGCCAATAGGAACCTGATAAATAAAAACTAAGGTCTAGATTAAGGGGGACAGAGATACCGCGTACCTATTACGTATATAAATTAATCCAAAATAGGTTTTCAATACAAAAATGTTTAAATGTTAAACGCTTCTACTTTTTAGTCAATTTATAAGTTTAAGTTAAATAGTCCAAGTTTTTGCACTTCTTACACTATGTAACAAATACTAAAGAAATATTCGTAAATATAACAAAACCTATATGAAACTCATTTGAAATTTAAAAGGACGCTAGAGGGATACAGAACTTCATAAAAAAATTTAATAACAAAATATATCCAAATAATATAAATTATAAGTATAATATTATACCCACCTATAATGTATTACAATCAATTTTATATACAGCCCCTATTTATTTACTGTATTATTGATATTATTAACGCTTAGATTTAAAAGTTTTAAAAGCTAGATTACTAAAATATCTAGGTCCTGAAACACGATCGTAAACCAGACTACTACATGCTAAATAAAAGTTCCAGTTAGTATGCGCCCTATCACATTCCAATTGATAAACAAGCTGATATATTTTTCTGAAAAAATATTCGAAATCATAACTGGAATACCTTGCTAATAGAGATATCAGTCATTCAGGTTTTCCCCGAAACTTTTCGTTGACAAATTCAAACCATAACGCTCGATCCACTAAATGGTATAAATAACAGAACGTCTGTATTTTATTTCTACAATTCATGCAGTTTTCATTTTTATGAGTCTGAGTACCGCATGCGGGAGAAAGCATACATTCTAAGGTGCTTCCAAAATAAACATGCACTACCTACTTCTAAGACTGTAAAAACAAAAAAAAAATCGCGCTAATATTAAAAATCACACTATTATTAAATATTAAATATTAAATATATATTTACTCGAATTGATGTCCATAGTATTTTAACAGAGTAGCACAGGAATAAAAATTTGAGGTACAGAGGCTTCGAAAGTATAAATACAACTAAATCGGAGATATCGGTAGATTTTTATAAGAAAAATATGGATGATATACATTTTTAAAGCTAAACAATAAGAAACCCTGTTATAATCTGCTTGACTCTGTCAATGCTATATTCGGTGACGCCGGACCAAATACAAACCGTGTGTGGTAAGGTTTGGCGTCACTGGATAATATATATATAAGAGTAGGTATTTTAACAGATATACAATAAGAGTTACTGTAATTATAATCTGCTTGACTCTGTTAATACATACAAATGTTATATTCGGTGGCGCCGGGCAAAATACAAACCATGTGTGGCGTCACTGGATATATACGAAATAAGAGTAGGTATTTTAACAGATATACAATAAGAAATACTGTCAATACTATACATAAAAATGTTATATTCGGTGGCGCCGGACCTGTGTGGTCAAGTTTGGCGTCACTGTATATAATATATATAGAGAGTAGGTATTTTGACAAAAAAAAGGTACAGCGTTTATTATTCGAATTTATATAATAAGGAATTTTCATCAGTTTGTTATAAGCTTGTAACATACAAACACGTTCAATATTTAAAAAAAAAATGTCTAATTCATCACAAAGTGAATGGGAAGATTATAGTAGACGTTTGGATCAGCTGCGTGAACAAAACGATAATAATCGAGCTGTACAGCGCTATTGGGTAAGTTTATATTTTTAAAAGAACGACACATAAAATACAATCCCAATATTATTATTTAGAACCAAACTGGAGATAGAGACTATTTAACAAGTCCAGAGTCATCCATAATATTAATGGATAATTGGGAACGATATTTTCCGAGCCCAATTCATGAACTATCGGAACCTCAAAATACACCGCCGCAGTACAATGTAATATCGTCGTCAGATTTATTTCCAGAACTTGAATCATCTATAGATTCACCGAATATGTTAATTCCTCATGCGCCTATAAGATTACACACATCCGTTGCTCACGGATTGCCATTTGCTAAGGATATTGCTTTTGTGGATAGTACTGCATCCTGTGATGGCAATGGGCATTCTGTAACAATTATGCTTACGGCTTGTGGGATAGGAGCTGTACCATAAGCTCTTATGATCACTAAAGGACAGTCAACTGAAGATTACATTGCTGCCTTTACACTATTGAAAGAGTATGTACCATTCGCATTTCACATAGGTATACTACAAAGTAAAAAAATAGGTACTGTCCTTTAAAAAGTGTCAATTTGTTGTACCACATTCTAAGAGATGTGGTTTCGTTATGCGATTTTAAATTATAATTAACTTTAAGTTTAATGTATGTTGATGAAATTGATTTTATTAACATAGTTACATGGTCTGATAGAGGACTATTACTTTCTGAACTATGGGATTTTAATGAAATAAATATGTTTGAGTTATAAAAATGATAAAGAACTTTAGATTGTAGATATAATGAATTGATTTTTTGGTTTTCAAAGTTGTAAGATTTAAGAATTTTTTCAGTTTGTAAACAAATAATTATGACGTCGTCGCTCGGATAAATTAGACCTCCTTTATCGCCTCCTCTATTTTTAAGATGAATAAGGGAGTTGAATAATAATTCTTTGTTGTTAGAACACAATGAATGTAAACAAGTTTCACAGTTAGTAGTTGAAGATAACTTATGTACAACAAACCCGGCAATATAAATAGTAACTTCTTTAGAGAAATTAGATGTTATATTGTGAGTGAATATATAGTCATGATCGTTTATATATGAATCAACTTCTTGGACATTTTCTTCCCGGGAAATTGAATCAATGTTATGGTTAATTGTATTAATATTGATTGTTTTTATAGGATCAGAACTCGAATAGTGTAATATGTCTATATTTTCCAGAGGGATACAATTGCCTGTGTTGAAGTTTTCAATGTTAGTTGAATGGACAACTAGTTTTTTGTAAGCGGATTGAAATTGCCGGGATGTAGGGTTATTATTAAAACCCCCCAATGCTCGTACTGATCCAAAAAATAATTCCAAGGGGTCCTGACTTGTTTTGTAAATTTTTATATGGTCTATTTTTTTGGGTTTAATTAAACTTTCATACAATGTTAATGCTGAATTTAAACATACAATAAATCCAAAAAATCCAGTTCGCCTGTTTGAGTCAAGTATAGGTACAAACATATCTTTTTCCTTAACTTTTAGCCCTTTAATATAGTTGGTCATCAAATCCGTAAATGCAATTATCTGCTCAATGTTGTCATCACAAATAGCTTTTTTGTTCTCAAAGCATCTTATTGACCTAGAGTTAAGAATGTCAAAACAAGCATTAAACATTTCAATGAATTTTACCGTTCCATCAAAATTTTCAAATTCTTCAAGCCCTAAATTGTACTTGCAGAACTTTAAAGCATCTGCCACAGATTGACTCAAAAGTTGACTAGCTAATTTGACTTTCATCTTTTGTTTGAAAAAAAAATATGGCTCTTCCTTAATTTATTTGCCATGTGGCAACCTTCATTTTCCTGGAGTACAAAAAGTTTTTTTACAAAATTGAAATCTATCAAGTTACCATCACTATCTTTAAAAATTTCTCTATCCCCAAAAGCGTTACGTACTAACTTAATCATGTGGGCAGCATCTAAAAATATAACTGCATCATCAAATTTTTGTCTTTAATGTGCTTATATTAAGATCGCAACCTAAAAGCCGAGCCATGGTCAAATTTGATGAGCAACCATCAAAAGTCAAACTAACTACAGAAATACCTGTATCTTTCAATAAGTTAAGTGCATGCTTTGTAAGTTCAGCCTTCTGTGATCCATTCAAATTGGTGATAAGAAAATAGCCAATTGGTATTTTCAATGACAAAATTTAACCATTTATTCCTGACTGTCTGATCAGAAGGGAACCTATAAATTTTACAATTTTTATTTTTCATTATCTACAAACAAAATATAATAATAATAGTAATACTATAGTACTACACTCACTTATGGAAAGTTATATCCAATAACTTTGATGACGAAGTCCTAGCTCGATTGCATACAAAACAACTAGGCATTTTTAATGGAGATAAAATAAATTCACAAAAGCAAAAACAAAGTAAAAGACAGGAGAGACACAACTCACAATTACAAAATCTCAACGAAAAAGATGAAAAATTATAACAAGCATACACAGAAAAGCCGAACGGGTTATCACTTATTATCGAACAAATAATATCAATGTTTGTTGAAATACAACGCAATCTAGCGGAACACTTTTTTGTAAATAGACTCCTTCTTAGGGTCAATGACTGACGGTTGGTCTTCAATTTTGTTACACGCCGTGATAGGGAACGCCGCCTCTATATTACTCTATGATCATTAATTGTTAACGATAGGTATATTTTGTAAAATTACTTTTTTTTTTTGGTGCAATGTTACCATGTATGGTGCAAAGTATCCCCAAAATACGGTACCTAATCAAACCTAAGATAATTATAATAGTAAATAATATAATGCACTGAGTTCTGGTGTTGAGGTGAGTTAAGTAAAATAAGTGTTCTATTATTATAATAATTTTTTATTCTTTGGTTATTATATTTTATCTAAATTATAAATATGTATTGCGATTATTACTTATTTCTTTTTAAGTAATTATAATAATATATATTATAGCAATTTAAAACATGACAATAAGCAAACTTCGTTATGTAAAAATAATAATAATTAGAGAAATAATTTTCTCAAAATGATTACAAATTTAGTTTATGATAAATAAATAATTAACAATAAAAACAATTAACAAAAACAAGTTGTAACTTTAAACATAACATCATGACTCTTTTTGGTAAATAAATATGACTTATTTATGTAAAAATCAAAACAATAAAACTAAAATTATAAGTAACTATTGAATAAAATATTTAAAAATTAATAAAAGAACTCTCTTAATGGAAATTATACAATAAGTGAATGCTTTAATCAGTCTTCTTCATCAGTTTCGTTTTAATAGTCTCTTACATTTTCATCAATCATCATTTCAAAGTACTCAGCATGGTACATACAATTATTAATAAACATTATACATTAATTACACAACTATTTGGCTGTAAATTGGGATGACTGATAAATTTTGTAGATTTATTATTGTTCTTTTACGCATAGTTTATTTAATACTTATGTTACAGATCTTAAAAAAATGTCGTTGCCTCAAGTTATCTTTTACCAACATTCCTAATGTTTTTTTTTTCTAATGATTAGTTTTTTTTAAATTAAATTTTTGAAGTACCTATCAAAGTCGTACGGCATTTGGTGTGACTTTGATACCCCCATTTTTTTCATGGTAAACTAATGGTAATGATATGAAACCTATCAATCTCGCCCCATTTTAAATTTGGTCAAAAACTTTTTGAGATATAACTTAAAACGTAATGTGGGGTTACTTTGACATAGTAATATAAATTATAATATTAAGTATTTTGAGTGATTTTAAACTCAATGTAGTACACTAACTTTAATACGACTTAACTCAAATGGTTTTTTTTATCTTTATTGACAGTTATTTCCTTATGAATAATAGATTGTTTATCTTGGAAAAAATATATATAATAACTTAAATAACAAACGACACACCATCATATATATATATTTTTTTAATAAAATGTTTTTATTTTAAATCTTAACATTCAGTCTTAACTTTTTAATATCACTTTTCAAATATGTACAATGTAATAACAATTCTTTAACAACTGTATCTTAATATAAAGAATAACACAAATATAATATAAAAAATAACAAGAATACATTTTAATATATAGGTTGGTACACCTATCAAGGAACATTTTAATTATTATCAGTCTTGAAATATTTATTAGGTATGACTTTTACAACGTAATATAAATAACAAAAAATAAAATTCCAATAAAAATATAGGTAAAAATTAATAAAATAAGCAACCTGCTGTTCTGTTTAAATATAAAAATATGATAAACCATAATAATTTTTACATTTTAAGAGGTAAGCATGTTCAGTTCAAGCTTTCTTTATATCTATGTCAAAGGAAAATAAATACCTTACACTATCTTCAACTGTTTCAACTGTTGGCATAGGAAGAGTAGCAATAACATGTTCAATACCAACTTCAAATATGTCATGTTCAACTATTTTGAACATTGTTTTGGTGAGTTCAATTGATTTAAAGCCATTCACGCTATAGACACCATCAGTTATTTTTTTTACAACAGCAACATACTGAAATTTATTATTTTTTCTTCTACCAAACATGACTTTGACTAATATAAAGGTGCCTATTTTTATATTATTGATAGTAGGCTCATAATATTCAGGCACATAATCATTTAATTCTTCTTCAGAGTCAGTATCTTGAAATGGTATGATTTCATCTTCTCTGTCGCTGTTTGACTCTCCCAAAATGGCCGAGGTAACACTTTTACCTGGAGCAACGTTGATTTTTTTTCTTTTCTGGTTCTTGTCAGTTTTATCAAACCTCTGCGACTTTAAATATGTAGTTAATGTATCATTAACTACTGTTTCATCAACTTCTCGAGGGAATTTATCAAGTATTACTTGGCGATTGCATGGGTATATGCCAGTTGCTTTGAAACCAGAAATCAAATTTTCACTGATATTGCCCACCTAACCTTTTTTTTTGGCACCGATCAGCAGGGGCGAACTGTTTGCTTGTGCGACACACTACTTACCCCTGCTGACCATCGTTGATTAATAACAAACATACAACGTTATTTACGGGATGTGGTGGACTAATCCCCCACTCACTGTCCCTCACAAACAACAATTTCTTACAAAATATAGCAGGACTCTACTCCTGCAATTTTTGCCATTCCAGCTACAAAAAATACATAACTTAACCAAATATATATTATTATTAGTGCCTGCAACCAGCTGCCTGAATTACTCTTTTGTCAGCTTCTTTCCTCTTCAGTACAGCCTCTATGAATGCTACTGCCGCTTCCCAATTCCGCTTCGTCGACAACATCGCCTGCATCATCGACTCCGGGGTCAACGGAACATCCAGCGCCACCTCGAGCTCCCTCCGCCACCTCCACCATCTGTCACATGCGAAGAACGTGTGCTCCGCATCGTCGTTCGTGTTGCCACAGTAGAAGCACACTGCATCATTCCTCTTTTTGAACCTCTTCAAGTAATAATTAAAACAGCCATGACCCGTCAGGAACTGTGTCACGTGGAAGCCCACTTCACCGTGTTTTCTTGTTACCCAACGTTCCACTCTTGGTATAAGCCTGTACGTCCACCGACCGTTTTCTGCCGTCTCCCACTCTGTCTGCCGCGCTTCCTGTACGCCGGCACCTGTGATGCGTTTAGCTGTGTCCAGTGCTAAACCATTATTCTTGTGGCCTACTAGTTCTGTCCGCTCCTTGGCTATCAGGTCTTCTTCTTGTCGTATCGGTCTTCATATTCCCTTCGCTCCCCAGTAAGCCGCAATTTGTATTGCTTTGTCTGAAATTTTATGCGTCAAAAAATCTTCCTTTCTACACTTATTCGGTAATTGTGGGCATACAAACAGATGGTCCGCATTCCTGCTCTCCACCACATTCGCATTTCCCATCATCTTTCAATCCCCATTTTTTCATATTACTCGCTGTCCTTCCAGTTTCCGTTCGTAATCTATTCAGTGTCTTCCATACCGACCATGGTAAGTGACTTCCGGTCGGTAAGCTTTCCTTCGGATCCTTCCATAGCAGTGAGTTATGCTCTTTCATTGCCTCCTTCCATAAGTCTATTCTCGATGCTTCAGGTGTTTGTGATAGGCTAATTGTTGTCTTCAAAAAATTTTTTCTTGATAGAATTTTGGTCTTGAGTAGGCTCGTTTCGATGTCAGCATGATTGCCTTAGTTTTTGGGACCGATAAGTTAAGGCCGTTTTCCTCCATCCATGACTGGACGGTTGATAACGCTCCGTTAGCTGCGGTTTCTAGCCACTCCGTTGTCCTTCCCGTTGTCAGCACTGCCACGTCATCCGCGAATGCCACCAGCTTAACGCTTGAGTCCCTCGTGTTGCAGCCCGGAAAATCTGACCGCAGGAGATCGTCGTACATAACGTTCCATAGTAATGGTCCTAGTACGGATCCAGCGGTGATAGGCCGGACCTTATCATCACCGTATGAAAGGGTTCGTCCGCTTAAATAGCTCCTCAAGATCCTTTTCAAATAATCCGGGACATCTTTTTCTGTAAGTGCCTTATCAATCCTGCCCCATGAAGCCGTGTTGAAAGCATTTGACACGTCCAGAGAAAAAGGGGTTTGAACCCCCTGTATACGTGCCTGTAATACATAATTCATATTAATATTATAATTAATATATAGTATATAAATCTTATTATAAGCAAAGAGTAAAGCCAAGCTATATGTTAATATTACTAACTTATTAGTACATAATATGTTTTTTTATATTTACCTTTTGAGTGTAGAAAAGGTGCGCTCAGCAGATGCTACACTGATTGGCAGTGAACATATAATACACAAAACTTCATGAAGAATAGGAAAAACATGATGATGACACTCATCCAAAGCATCTAATGCATTTTTACAGATATTTTTCCCTAACAAAATAAACATAATATTTAAACCAAATATTTATACATAATATTTTATATATATTTAAACAAAAACCAATAATAAAGTACCTTCTGTTTCTTGTTTCCTCCATTTAGCATACCAAAGTTCAAGTTCTCCATTAATTAATCCTTCTGGTACATGTTCAAAAAATGAGTAACAAGTAATTACTTGAATAATTTTTTTGAAGGTGGTATATTATGTTTCTTCATCTTTTATTTTAATTATACAACTTGGAACTAACAACATTAGGGTTACAATATTTTCATTTTCTTTACTTAAAAATCTGTATTTTAAATCTTCTAATATACTTTCTAGAAGAGGTATGTACATATTTATACGGTAGTAGTCCAAGGGATCATTTGATCCCAAATTTATATTCCCTCTATGAGTTTGACGACCAACAAGCCTAGGCAATTTCATTTCTACATCAAGTTTCTCAAAAATAACTGAGCAACCGTCCGTTTCAACACCTACACAATTATCTAAATTGAAATTAAAATCTTGCAATAGCTGTACAACTGCATTTCCTAGAATTTTACCAGTTATTTTAGGCTCTTGAATTTCACTAATAGGATCATTACTTACCCCACTATCTTTCAACAATTTATCTTTATTTTTTTCAAATATATAGTCGTGGCAATTAATGAATCCCAAAAATTTTTCATTTACTTGATTTTTAAATATGTAACGGATTATTAAACTAAATACGATACTATGCGTAAACAATCACCACATGGTTAATGACAGTACTATCTTTAATCGTGCTATCAAACAGAGTGATAGCTCTATGGGGGCATCGGCCTGAAAGCCGTTCTCTTCAAAATGATAAAAAAAAGAAAAACAAACTTATCAAATACTATCTCATACCAACCAAAACTAAAGTAATTATTCCAAATAATAATTTAGTATCAATCTGTGTGAAAGCCTGCGCTATAATACATTAAATATTTATTCGTGTTCTTCAATATTTTTATCAAAAAACTTTAAAGCTATAAAGACCGTTAAAGTTCAAGTTCAAAGTTGACTTATATTTAGTAAAAATGGCTTTCAATGGTATTGATGCTCTACTTGACCACGATTACTTACTAAGTATTATTTATTCATATATTTAATTAGAAATAGAAAATGTACTGTAATAAACAAGGTTAGGCCCATTTAGGTCTTTAAAAATTATGTATTGTATAAATTATTACAAAAGACATTTGCATCTGGTTGTCAATCTTACTTAACTTACTGTTTAATTAAATATATTTGTTTTTTTCATCGATTCAGATAATGAAGAATATGTAGAGCTAATGGATTTAGATGTTTTTGAAGAAGAGGAGGAAGAGGAAGGTGTTATTGAAGGAGATGAGGAACAAGATGTTATTGATGAAGAGGATGAACAAGATGAAAATGAAGATAACAATGGTGTTTTATATATTTATTTTAATTATTGATATTTTTAGTTTATGTTTTACCTACAATTTAATTAATATGAAATATTATTTTTGTACCAGGTCAACTGGCAATTATCCAGCGTCAGAGAGCTGAAACATTTATAGTTTTACCTGGTGTTAGGTTAAATTCTATAATAATTATGGATAACCTGAATTATAAATATTACAAAAATGGTGCAAGGAACGATAAAACGTAAGTAAGGCTGATATATTTAGTAAGCTAACAGATGTTATAAACACAGATTATGTGTGTAAATAAATAGTTTATGCAATTTAAATGATTCATGTCTACTTATTTTATAACATAATATAATTTTTAAATTATTTTATTGCTATGTAGATATTTGGTTTGTGAAAATCAAAAAAATGTTGCTGTACATTGTCCATCAACAGCTTGGATCAGGATTACTGATATTGAAAAAGGAAATGGTGATATAATTACTCGAGTTCAACACAACCATTTACCTCCAAAAGTTGACATTCCAATGGTGCACTTAAGAAGGTCAATTGGTCTGGCTGGAACAAGTACCGGCAATTTGGCTACTTCCATCAGACAAATTTATAACCGGGAAGTTGTGCTGTAAGTATTCTAGATTAACATTAAATATTTTTAAAATTAATTATTAGCATAAATAAGATTAAAGTTATAATTGTACCAACCTTCACTGTCTTAGAAATCCAGAAGGTGCAAAAAACTACACGCATTTACAATCCCGGTTTTGTATTAATAAAATGCGACGACGTCGTCGTCCAAAAAATCCAACTACTATTGATCATCTAGCAGATATCTTAAATGAACCAACCACACCAACTACATATACTTCAACCTTGCAGCGCCCTTCTTCTAGGTTCATAAAATATATTTAAAATATTTGTGATTTTATTTATTATTTACTTTATATTATATATCAATTTGTTTAGATTTTTTCAGCATGGTTATCCATTAATAGTAGATGGAGAACGAGTTGGTGTGGTATTTGCTAATACAGATGCAATAGAAAAGTATAGGGGAGAACTACTCCAATCGATTACTATAGCAGGAGTAGATGGGACTTTCAAAACAGTACCAAAGAATCCTCCTGATTTACAAAAAGGCTGCCTGCTGACTTTTCATATCGTTTTCAGAAATGTGGTAAGTTATTTTTTTTTAGCTGATGATTTTTTTTTTATCCAGTCTTTTCCAATGGTGTATGCATTGACTGTAAGAATGACACAGTCCACATACGAGTCTTTCTTTAGAGTTGTAAGACAGATTTTACCTCTAAATTACAATCAATTAACAATCATAACAGACTATGAAAGAGGTTTGATGAATGCAGTAAGGATTGTTTTTCCTCATACAAAGTTACAGGGGTGTTGGTTCCATTTCTGCCAAGTGAGTTGATCTATCATTTTTGAGCAACTGAGTACCTATGTAATAAAATATGTTACTTTTATTAATTTACTCACTCATATAAATGTATTAATGTATTTACTCAATCAAATTGTATAGTCTGTTATCCGGTACTGCAAAAGAAGTATGAACACTCTATTCCATCTATTTCAGACAAGTATTGAGGCTGCAACAATTTTACGCCTGGTAATATGATATCATAATGAAACGTTTTGTTATTATTTAATTTGCTTAAAATTAGCTTGATTAAATTCAATTTGGGTTTTGAATTTTTAGGTGTTAGCTCTACCTCATCTTCCTGCTGAATCCCAAATTAATTGAAATTTCACAATGTTTGATGGTTTTCGAATAATTGTAGATTATGTTAACCAACAACCAGCAATTCGCGAACGCTTACAAGCATTTTTATTTGGCTACATACAAGATTTTTGGTTAACACAAATAACTGCTGCAAACATAAGTGTCTTTGGATTAGAAGTCTTGAAAAATAACATAAAAAAAAAAAATAACAAATTATTGTCATTTGTTGTAATATATTTTAGGTCAGAAGTTCGAACTAACAATTATGTCGAGTCTTTTCATGCCACACTGAAGACGCAGATTGGAAAACATCCCAATATCTGGGATTTTATGCGTATATTTAATTTGATTATATATTCATGTTTGTGAATATTGGTCTTGATGTGTACCGGCGCGCTGATATTCCTAGTTTAGAGAATTTAGAGACGTGTTTAAGAGAAATAATGCAAAGATGCTGTTTAAAAGACTAAAAGACGTGTTTATTGACTTATTAATATGATTTTCTGTATAAAAATGAAAAGAGGTTCTGACTGGATGCCTGTGCTTACGAGACTGCCGAGGCGGCCGTGACCAAGGGGCCCTTCCGTACAACGTCCAGGGTGGGAATTGCTGGATCAGCAGATTCCTGATCGAGCGTCCGGCTCCGTAGTCACGTACGCCAGTATAAATATCATAATACAAATACTATATTCTAATATAACTATATACTATATACTATATACTATATACTATGCTTACATATAACATGCCCCCAGGGCCAAACTGGAGCAGTCCCTGCGACTTAATATGTTAAAAAAAAAATAATATATAATTACAGATAGACTAACATTCAGTTTCGGCTATTTCTGGCTTATAAACATAGGTTTTTTGTTTCTTTGATTTTACAAATAAAAATACGATAACTATTACTACTATTAAAATACAAAGATATTCTACAATAATATGATATTCCATTGGAACTATTAAAATGTTTTCTGTAATTTTATTATTCGGTTTTCGTTCCATTGTGGATTCACGTATTGCTTGGCGGAGATTTTTATATAAACCAAAATGACTGAGTGTCTGGGGATTAATATCTTCTATATCTAAGTCCTTAATATTACTTATATTAAACAATGGATTCTCCGGTATTAAATCTAATGTATGATTAATAAATGTGTTTAAGATAGGCGACATTATTGCCAAAGTTGTGTGTAGTGTACAAGAAGGAGAGATACTAAGTCGGCCTATGCCCTTAATATTAAACCGGAATGATTTTTGAGGGTTTTTACAATTTAGAGTTACAAATTCAGAGCGAGTACTATAAATCCAAGAATCTGTTTTAAATAATCGGTTCCAAATACTTACATCAAGTTTTATGTATTTACTTTTACATGAAATCGGAAGAAATTGCGGATTTTTTAAGATTTCAACTTCGCATATTTTAGAGGATGCTCTTCGTTTAATTGGTTTATTGCCTTTGCAAATAGTATATGAAGTGAGCCTAGTACAAGAGTCACTTTGTTGTTGAGTCAAAGTGAAATAGAATTCACTATCATCGCTAAAGGATATATAATCAATCTCTGGCTCAATGATAACAGCATTGCTGTAAGGATTGCTTTAAGTTCCTTAATAAGCTTAATTGGTGGTAATACTGTGGAGTGAATTTTTCCATGAATTGCTGAATTTATAATAGAAATGAGATTTTGCGTTTCATACGCGTATTGATTAAGGAGTGATTCTAAAATAATAGATTGTTCTAACAAAGTGGTTTTTATCATTAATGTATTCACTGTCATAGAATTTTTGTTTGCCTGAGTTTGTAGGAGTTGAACATTTTCTTTGAGCTTTTGTTGATGGTCGGAGATGTTGCTGATCGATTTTGAAATCTCACTCATAGTTGTTTGGAATACTCTAGTTTGATTTTCTACTAAATCACTTGTCGATTGTTTCGTCATAGACAGATCCTTAATTCCTTGAAGAATCGAATTTACATCTAAAAATAATTTTGAGCTGAATAATACTTTTCCCAGTTTGGTGAGTGAAGTACCAAAACTGCGACGAACTCGTCCTTCCGTGCTAGTATCCTGCCCCATTGTTGTCCAAATATTATCCAGATTGGCTTCAATTTCGAAAAAATATGTATTAATGGATTGATCAAATTGTTTGCATGGATGCTAGAATTCGGTTACATTAACTTTGTATTGTAGATCGGTGCAAACTTCTGCCGTGGCTTTATAAGTTGACCTTAACAACTGAAATTTTGAATTAAAATTGGATAAATCCACAAAAGTTATGAGGTTCCAATCTGTGTTTGTGAGTTTGATATGTTCCCTGAATTCATAGTACATCCCCGTGTGGTCCGAGAAGGTACTCAAGCTAATAAGATTTTCTGGAAGTTGTGTAATGCTTTCTGCTTGCACATCCAGTGGAACGGTTTCTACCAGCCTGTAAGATTTCGATTATATTACAAAGTAGCGGCTATAAGATCCAAGAACTTCCCCAATATTAATGAATTAGTGTGCCGTTAAGGAAGAGGTGCATATATGTATATATAAAAATATAAAAATAAATGTATGTACAAATTAAGAAATCCTCTTTGCTACTCGTTAAATATTTTCACCAAATTCTTATGAACTTTGGTTTTCCTTTTTCCTCTCTGTATTGTCACATTCTCGTTCTCGTTAATTTCCAGTACGACGTATGGGCCTAACCATTTAGGGCTTAATTTACCCTTTCTAGTTTTGTCCTGAATAAGCACTCTATCGTTGACATGAATCGTTATTGGATTTGACGTTTGATCATAATTAGCCTTGGTTTCGATTTTTTTCTTCATTAAACGTTCTCGTGCTATTCGATGAGCTTCTCGTAGCCTCTGTTTAAGTTCTTCTTGATAATAGAGGAGTGCATAAGGTTGTTGGCCTGTGGATTGATGTTCTGATGAGTTGTAAGTAAACATGGCATATGGTATGTAGGTATCCCAATTCTGCTGGTCTGCATCTACGTAGTGTCTCAGGTATTCTCCTAGCGTGCGATGACTTCTCTCTAGTGCACCATTCGCTTGTGGGTGGTATGGAGATGGATTTATGCGTTTCACTCCTATTAATTTACATGTTTCGGAAAAGATTTTATTAAGAAACTCGGTTCCTTGATCGCTTATTAGATTCTGTGGAATACCGTGAATGCACACAAATGAGGTGACGAAATGATACGCTACCGTATTAGCTTCTTTGTTAGCCATGGGTGTTGCCACCGAAAATTTGGTCAGGTCGCATTGAAGGGTGAGGATGTATACGTTTCCTTGATAAGTTCGAGTAAGTGGGCCAACTACGTCGATAAATACTCTTTCAAAGGGTTCGGATGCGGTGGTACTGATTACCATTGGTTGTTTGGTATTACGGGACGAAGTCTTATTCATTTGACAGGATGAACATTTGCTAATAAATTCAGCGACATCTTGACTTAGCCCCTCCCAATCAAACTGTTTTTGAATTCGCTTGACTGTCTGATTCACTCCACGATGTCCTCCAAGTACTGCCAAATGATGTTCACTTATAATTTGTTGTTTATCCAGTTCTGCAACATTTTGTTTAGAGAATATCCGTGTATTAATTTCTGAGTCTTGAAATATGTATTTGATCATTCGTAACACCGTTGGCCAATCTAATTGGTCTAATCCACAACCAATTTTGGGCATGGCTAGATTCTTGATTTCAAATTCTTGACAAAAAAGTCGGAGGTTCCGTAAAGAAATGTACATATCTTCTAAAGTTGGCTTTTGCCAAAATGTATCCTTCGTTACGAGGTTGATGATGTATCGTGATCCCAATTGAAAGTATGCTACCTCGGTTTTCTTTGGGCGTTGAAGTTTTAAATTCTGTAGGTGTCCGAATTCCCTTTGAAATTCCAAGGCGATGCCTTGATTCAGCTTTAGATCAGCCGACACGCAGTGTAGTAAATGGAATTCTTCTGAAACGGCGAAGAGATCTCCAGTCACCTCCTGGACTCGCGCGTTCCGATAATTTTGACATTCGCTATCCGATATATACTCGTGGAAAAGTTTCAAATTTATAAGTGATCCTGTTGATTGTTGTTGAGACCTAGTTTGCACGACTTTAACTTCCATTATACGACTTAGTGCGTCGGCGTTGGTATTGGACTTCCCGGTTTTGTATATTACCTCATATTGATATTCGGCTAACTTTAATCTCCAACGTAGAAGTCTCTAACCTGGATCTTTTACGTTAAACAGCCATGTTAATTGTCTGTGGTCCGTGTAAATTTTGAACTGTCGCCCAAGTAAATAAGGTCTGAAATTCTTTACTGCCCAGACTATGCTTAGCAACTCTTTTTCGGTCGTACTATATGCTTGTTCGGCTTTATTAAGAGTTCTAGACGCATATGCGATAGGTCGATCCTGTCCCGGTGTGCCCTGTGACAAAATACTTCCAATCGCAAATTGGCTGGCATCTGTGGTTAGGATAAATGGTATCTCGAAATCAGAGTATTGTAATACTAGTGCTTCTACAAGTTTCTGCTTGAGCATCTCAAAAGCTCTTTGAAACTCGGTCGACCATTCAAATGGTACATCTTTGTTTAAAAGTGCTGTAAGTGGTTTCGCTGTTTGGCTGTATCCTTCAATAAATCTTCTATAATAGCCAGATAACCCCAAGAACTGTTTGATTTCCGTCGTATTTCTGGGGACTGGGTGGTTTTGTACGCATTGGATTTTTCCCGGATCAGGTTTAACTCCCTTGTCCGTAATGAGATGTCCTAAATATATCACCTCTCTCTGTAGGAATTGACCCTTTGATGGTTGCAAGCGAAGATTAAACTTTCTAAGCCTTGAAAAAACATCGCGTAATTTGGATTCATGGTCCTTTAAATCTGAAGCGTAAACAATTATATCGTCTAAATATACGAAAGTCTTTGTCCCGTTGATCCCTGTTAGAGCTGTGTTCATTAAGCGTTGAAACGTACTGGGAGCCCCGCTTAACCCAAATGGCATTCTCTGAAACTCATAGTGGCCTTTGTCAGTAGAAAAAGCTGTTTTTTGACGGTCTTCTGCTTTTATTGATACCTGATGGTATCCACTAACCAAATCCAACGTAGTATAGTATCTCGACCGGCCTAATTGGTCCAAGATTTCGTCTATCCTAGGTATAGGGTATGCATCTCCAATGGTCAGTTCATTAAGGCGTCTGAAATCAACACATACTCGGTATTTTGGGTTTCCTTGAGCATCTGGTTTCTTTGCGACCACGATAAGTGGTGCGTTCCAAGGGGACTCGGACGGCTGTATAATGTTGTTACTTTCCAACTCTTCCATTTGTCTGACTATCTCCTGATGGTGAGCGTATGGCAATCTATATGGTCGAACGTTAACAGGTTTCGCTCCTTCCTTTAGGTGGATTTCGTGTTGTATTGCATCAGTAGAAGGGAATGAATCTCCCTCCAGCTGGAAAATATCTGGGTATTCGCTAATCACCTTCCAGAGACTATTTGATTCTTCCGCATTTAACTCTTGATATAATATTGCTTCCCGAATGCGAACGATGCGATGCGTGTCTTCCGTTATTTCGTTAGTATTTGTCGCGATCAACATGGAGGTTTCTCGGAACTCCTCAAACTTGATTTCTTCTATATTTAAAGGTGGTATCGTAATGAGCTCTTCTGAAGTGTTGATGGCAATAGCTAAGATTTTTCATTGCTTGACTGTGTTTACCACATTTCCGAGACGAATGTTTTCTTCTTGTAAAATTTGTGAATGAATTACTAAAGCTGTTCCTTCCGGTCTCGTGCTGGCGATTGGTACGATAGTTTCTGAACGCGGCGAAAGTGTGAGAGGATCGGTATTAATTTGAAAGATTTTTGACGAATAATAATCTATTGCGATACAATCTTCGGTAAGAAACGGATTTCCTAGAATGCCTTCATGAGGGATTGGGAAATCGTCATGCACTACCTGGAATTTGGTTGTAAGGGTTTCGG
Organism: Nasonovia ribisnigri; assembly: GCA_027563435.1. NCBI lineage: Eukaryota > Metazoa > Arthropoda > Insecta > Hemiptera > Aphididae > Nasonovia > Nasonovia ribisnigri. The sequence continues at coordinate 42,781 of JANEHU010000351.1, read as the reverse complement.
TGCCAAGATTTAAATTGAGGATTACGGAACCTAAGTATTCGTTGATTCCTTTTAGCTGATAACTTTGAGTTTCATCGACCATGACTTCATTTCTTAAAGTAGATAATTGTATCATATTTAAATCACTACCAGTATCTATAAGTAATTTAACACTATTTGTCAAGCACTGAGGAATTTCTAATGTAATATGCTTATTAATTAATTCTGCCTGGAAATAGAGAGCCCTTGCAGGTTCAGAGTGGCTGTTTTGATATCCCCCACCGGGCGAGCGCCACTTGGGCCCGGCGTTTATTCGTTTCCCGACGAAGTACCTTGTTGCTCCTGTGCCTTACGTTCATTAACGTATTTTCGTTTGCGACATTCACTTATAGTGTGGTTCGGTTTTTTACAATAGTTGCACGTAACTATTCTGATAGCTTTTGTTTCTGTTTTACTCTTATTTTGCGATTCTTTGTAACGAACTTGATCAGCTTCTGATGCGTGGCATTGCTTTGCCTGATGGTTTGTGCGTCCACAACGAAAACATGCACCAGGTGGTCTACTGTTAGATTTTTGTACCGAATTTGTCTTACTTCCGTAGTTATTACTTGGTTTAGAATCTGACCTATTGTTTTTATAATCATTAATATTTTTGCGAATTTCTTTTTGGTTAATGAGTGAAGTTTCTTCTTCCAATGCAATTTGGACACAATCCGATAATTTATTTGGTCTACTAGCTTTTACTAAAATTTTTGTATCATGTGGTAACCCTTCAGTGTAAGCTGATAAAACTTGCCTTTCTGTTATTTTGGATAAGTCGTCCGTATTAGAAATTTCATTTGTTGCCATGGATGCTTCTATAATGTCGTAATATAATTGCTCAGCCCTGTCGCTATATTGCTGAATACTCTCCCCCGATCCTATCTTAAATTTCGATAATTTCGAATGTAAATGCGTTAACGTTTGTTTTTTATTAACAGTGAGGTCTAAAATTTCCTTAAGTTCCTTATAAGTGGTAGGTTTTTTATGTCTAAATGGACGTATGGTCTTGCCTATTAATCGAGTTGTTATGCCCCTGATTAGATTTTCTTTCTCCGCTGGGTCGATGCTTTGTAACGCATATTCGCATGCATTATGAAATGCAAAACTATCATCCGCATTTTCTCCATTGAACAAAGGGATCAAGTTTAAAGCTTGGTGTGTTGTCATAAACTTTGACATTATTGTTCCTTTTACTGCTTGATCTTGATTACGAGTTAATTTAAGTAAGCTTCTCGCGTCCTCGAGAACCGAATCAGTGATACCTATAGAGTTGTTTGTCCTATCTAAAACCTGTTCCGACTGAGATATATTGCTGTACCTACTATCATCGGAGTCAAATTCGCCTGAAGGTTCGTATAATTCTCCACTAGAAGGGACACTAACACTAATTTCAAGATCTATAAGATTTTCAGAACTACTGGTTTCGTTTTGATCAATATCTACGATTGCTATGAAATAAATAGTCCGAGTAAATAACCAAACAATAAAGAATTAATTAATTAATTAATTTCCTCAACTACCTTTCCGATTCCATTCAAATAACAAAAATAAAAGCAAATAAAAAAAACAAGAAAAGCGTACACCAAAATTAAAGTATTAATAATATAAAATTATAATAGTACAAAATTAGTTACGATCCCCTTTATTATATTGATTTCGCTTTATTTTCCCGTCCTTTAAATCGTACTATTACTGATTTTATATTACTTCACAACCGAATAAATCAGCCTGCGTTTATGCGTTGCGATTTATTAAAAAAAGAAAATTGTGATAACTTACAAGAACGCGACAGCTATATATGATAACATTGTTGATGGTGATAGCCGTTTGTTTTGATTGATATGCGATGACGACAGCTGTTACCCGATTATTGCGTCGACAGCGGCGGCGGCGGCGTCTTCGATATATCACGAATGCGGCGGCGCTGACGTCCTTGACACTCCGTGCACGATCGGTGTGGCTGATGCGTCGTGTTGACACGACCGGTCCCCGGTTACGTTCGTAGTTGGGCGGCTCTCGGCGGTGGTGACGGCTTCAGTGACGGCGGCGTTAGGCGTTGCCGTTATTGGTGCTGACGTTTGCGGATTTTTGTAATTTGTTTGCGACGTTCCTACGTCGTATTGTATATAACATGTATACACGTACTTGAAAATCTTGATGCTCTGTAAATTTTTCGTTTTGGTTCAAAGATGCTCTGAAGTCTCTTATTACTTGATGCTCTGACGGTTGTCCGTTTCTCCAACTATCTGGAAAGGCGGTAGTACACGTAGGTTCTTCAACAATTTATTTTATAATAAAATTGTTGACTCCCACTGCCACCAAATGATGTGTACCGGCGCGCTGATATTCCTAGTTTAGAGAATTTAGGGACGTGTTTAAGAGAAATAATGCAAAGATGCTGTTTAAAAGACTAAAAGACGTGTTTATTGACTTATTAATATGATTTTCTGTATAAAAATGAAAAGAGGTTCTGACTGGATGCCTGTGCTTACGAGACTGCCGAGGCGGCCGTGACCAAGGGGCCCTTCCGTACAACGTCCAGGGTGGGAATTGCTGGATCAGCAGATTCCTGATCGAACGTCCGGCTCCGTATAGTCACGTACGCCAGTAAAAATATCATAAATTATGATTCATAATACAAATACTATAATCTAATATAACTATATACTATATACTATGCTTACATAAACAGTCTATTGATTTGTTTGTATTATAATGTATTTATGTGTTTCTATGTGAATGGGCATTGCCGACTTGAAACAGAGTAAGTATATCAAACAGGTAATGTTATTCAGGGTCTATCAAGACTTGTGAATGCTGTGCTGCGTTGTTAATGAATGTGCAGACCCAGAGTACCTAAGTATATATTAAACATTGTGTTTGTGTGGTTACAAGAATATTCCTCTCAAACATAAGTTCCAATTTAATATGCATTTGTGTAGGTGCTAACCATATAAAAAAATTGCTATTTATGACTTATTTTCAAATTAGTTCATATACTATATATAATAATATTATAATGAATATTTTTTTTTCATATGGTGCTTATTGTCTGGGAGTGGCCTAATTCGGACACATGTTTGGCAGAATTTGTGTTTTGGTATAATTACCATCTAGCTAATAATGTATTTAGATTATTTGTATTAATTTAAGACTTATTGTTATTATAGAGAAACTATTGATAGTTGAGAACCAATATTATTTGGAAATGGATCAAGCTCGCAGGCATCTCCAGGTAAAATCTTTTGAAATCAAATATCTATATATTATTATATTTACAAGTTATAAGATGTGTTTTAAATAATGTGTGTGGGATACTGACTAATATAAGATTATTTTTTATTGTTTTTTACGTACTATATTTATATAAAGAATTAAATACTACTTCTATAATACCATTGTAAAAGAAAAACGATTCTGAGCGAAGAGTCAGTCAGCTGATGATATTACTACGTACATTTTGATATTGTGAATAAAGTAACTCATATACTACCTAGTACCTATGTACGTGGGTAGTCAATAGGTATTATCTACATAAATTTTGAATGTATAATATGTGTTGTAAAAATTAAAAAATAATATTTTATTAAACATGCATTTATCAAATAAATAATTTAGATTTTATATTATTACCTGATATTATTACTGAATTTGTTATTGGTTCATCTGTTCCAACAATTTAGTGATGGTCATAGTACATTTACATACATTATATTCACGACAGCCAACGACTAACGTAGTAACGTGAAAATATGAAATAAGCAATAATGCCAAATAGCTAATACCTAATAGCATTAGCTAATTATGGCCCGACGGTACTTTAGATTTTACTATTTTAGAGTCCATTGTATAATCAGATTTTTCCCCTCTTTCAATATATATCGAGATTTATACAATAACAATATTTATAATCTAGACACAATTGCAAACAATTATAGTGGATAAGAATGCTAAAAATAGCTTTTGTGCGTATAAAACCAGTCTGAGTACAGATAATATAATTATATAAACATATAATATTATGCATGCCGCCAAGACTGCTATGAGTGCTATGCACAGTTACGACATGCGGTCTGCGGGTTCAGTTTCTCCGATATTCATTTCTGAAAAAATAAAAATGCTTCGTACTTGTGTTAATAATAATGAGATATTACTATTTGGGTATATTTTTGAATTTTTAAATTAAGTAAAAATATTTTAATTGCAGGCATCAGGTTTGGGTTAACGCGAAAGAAGATTATTTTAATACAACAATAATTGAACATTGCATTAGTGTTAATTATTCCTGGCAATGCATACAATCACAATGACACTTAAATATCAATACTGAATACAAATACATATTACTTAAATATAAGTTTTATAAATTTTTATGTTGGTAATGGCATTATGGTAACGGTGTAGGGAATTTATGTTTTAGTGTTGGTGTACATGATCTGTATAAGTTTTTCTTTTTTTTTTCTCAGTTCTTATCAGTTTTAAGAGAACGGCTACACACTCGGGGGCATCAGGCACTTGTCCCAAAATTTCATGGAGAAAAAAAAATATTGTACAACTGAAAAATCAATTAGCAGATAACACCAAATACCAATATAATTAATATTTAAATATTTATAATCAAAATCAATGGTTGTAGGCTGTAGCCAATATTGTAATAATGTATAGTGGTGGCAAAAATCCCAGGGACGGTGCCCCAGTAAACAACCTCACAAATATTATAAAGAACATGTTTCGTGACTTGCTTCACTCCACCTCTAGGAATCTTCTGGAGCCGACCGGAGTCCGCCGCTCTTGTACCCTCCTGCCTGCCCTTGTTCGCGAGCCGATCCCATTCCTCCGCTCTCGAGTGCTCGTACTACATCCTTTCGCTCACTGCACACCACCTGGTGCTTGTTGTCTCCTCCGTTCCTCGCGTTCCCTCGTCATCATGATCCAATGAGCGTCGAAATCCTCTGCCAGTCCGCCTTGGACCTCAGCATGATGCTAGTGAGTGTCTCCGGCAGGAGCTGTTCGACACCGAGGTAGACGCAGGCTTCGGCCCGCCAATGATGAAACGCGTCGCACTGGAACAGTGGCGTATATAGGAAGTTTACAAGGCCATGCAATGCCAAAAAATGGACACCCACCCACAGGCCACAGCCCAAGCCCCAAAGGGTTGGACCAGCTACCATCTAAATATAAACTCAAGCATTGTTTTTGTTAACCTATTACTATGTTTTTTTTTTTTATAAAAAAACAATTATTTAAGTAAAGGGTTCTAGGGTATTTACATAAACACACAAAAACGAATTTAATATTATTGAACTTGTACAATTAAAATAATTTAAATAGAGTAACTACTCTTACAATTTTTCTATTGACATTAAAAAATATTAAAGTTTCAAGTATTTGGCATTATAGAGTAGATTACAACCATTCAAAGTGTATACATAATTCACACATTTATTGATATATATATATTTAATATATACAAATTTAAGTTAAGACACTAAACAGTTAGCAATAAAAAATTAACTTTAATTGAAATATTAAACACATAAAATAATCAAAACATTTTTTTTTTTACAATATCTTAAAAATATCATATTAACAATTTACAACAAACAAAATGTTCTTATATTCTACAGTGTATAGTGTCTACACATTATTATATACAACACAGAATATTATTAATTTTTTAAAACTTGTGGTTGATTATTCCAAAAATACTAAATATGTAAATTAAAAATACAATAAATGATTAATAATATTGGTAAGAGTTGAAAAATTAATAATTTAATATTTTAAACAATAAAGGACTAGTTTGACTAAATAAATTGAGCACTTCTTCATAATCAATATTAATATCATGTTCACAAGATATAGTCATTAGGCTTTCTAGCCTATCATTTGTCATAGTAGAACGTAATCTACTTTTAATTTAGAGAAACTTCTCTCTGTAGAAACGCTTCCCACTGGTAATGCCAATGATATTTTTAAAAATATGTATATATTAGGAAATATACCAATAAGATTATTTTTCATGAACATTCTAAAAAATAAATAAAAACATAATTTAAAGATACAATTAGATTGATTAATTTCAAGGTAGTTAATGAAACCAACCTTCTAAGTATAATACTAACCTAAATATTGGTAGTAAACTTCCGAGGTTTTCATTACCAGCATCATCTATATTTTCATTTTCTTGACAACTATCACTGTTACTATCATCATTGATATAATTATTTTGATGATGATGGAGACTGGTTGGGAGTTCATTTGTTTTTAAAAAAGAATCAATGCATTTAGGGAATGTCAAGTACTCTGATTTAAGTTCGTCAATTTTCACCCCGAGTTGTGACAACCCATGCAGTTGCATTACTTGAGAACATAGATATACGCCACTGCACTGGAATACTGCGTGCTCCACACAGTCAGGTGCCACCCCGCACAGCGCGCAACTGTCGCTATCGGTTTTCCCAAACCGAAGTAGGTACTCGCTGAAACAACCGTGCCCGGTCAGCACCTGGCTGAGGTGGAACGACACTTCGTCATGCTTCCGGCTCATCCAGGGTGCGAGTTCCCTGATCAGACGATAGGTCCACACACCCTTTTCCGAGCTCTCCCAGGCCGTTTGCCACCTGTTCATTACACGGTCTTTGGCAACGCTTTTCAGGATGCCCCCGTGTATCATTTGCCGCTCCTCGGCCAGCAGCGAAAGTGGTGGCATGCCTGCCACGACAGCCGCTGCGTCGTACGATACCGTGCGGTAACAGCAGGCGACCCTCAGCATCACTATGCGGTACACCGCCTCCATCTTACGCATTGCCTCGGAAGTTATGGAGGGAAACCAGAACGGAGCTCCGTACAATAGCCGGGATGTAACTACCGTCGCCAGCACCTTCCTCGTCCGCTGTCTGGGTCCTCGGAGGTTTGGGAGAATCTGCGTGAGATGGCGGCAGGTGTCCGACGCTCTTTTTGCTGCTAACTCGGCATGCTCCTTGAAGTGCAGCCTCGGGTCAATTGTTACTCCCAGATATTTCACTGCGTTCTTAAACTCAAACCTGTGTCCCTCGAACTCTACTACCATATGGTTATGTTTGTTACGATTTGTGAGCAGTATCGCTTCCGATTTTTCGATGGCCAGCTCCAGCCCGTTGGCGGCCAGCCAACCCGTAACGTCGCCGAGGGCCTGTTGGAGCCTCTCCTCCAGCAGATAGGGTACAGATGCCGTGGCCATTATCGCTACATCGTCTGCGAATGCGATTAACTCGACGTCCGGCGGAAGTCGAATCCTCAAAAGGTCATCATATAGGACGTTCCATAGGTCCGGCCCGATGACCGATCCCTGAGGCACGCCGCAGCTGACGTCCACAGGTCTGGCGCTCCCGTCTGGCGCGTGGACGATTATTTTCCGTTCTGACAGGTACTGCCCTACCATGTTGTATAGGTATGGTGGGGTGTTCTTCCGCATTAGGGCTTCGAGGATTTTGTCCCAGCGTGCGCTATTAAAGGCATTCTTTACATCGAGGGTTAGCATGCCTACAAGCAGCTTGTAGGCCTGCCCCCTCGCATTTGCGTGTTGAACGGCAGCACGCACCCTGGACATCGCGTCCAGAGTGGACATTCCCGGCCGAAAACCGAATTGATTTCTCGCCTGGCCAGTCTTAGTGAGGTGCTCGCGTAGCCTCCCCGTCAGCAGTTTCTCGAAAAGCTTTCACACAGAGTCAAGCATACATAGGGGGCGGTACGCAGATGGGCTATCCAACGCCTTGCCCGGCTTGTGCAGGAGCACCAGGTTGGCCATCTTCCACTCTGGCGGGTAGTACGCACTCCTCATGCAGCTGTTGAATATTGCTACGAAGGACTGGGGATAGAGACTAACCGCGACCTTCAGTACCTCGTTCGTAATTCCGTCGGGTCCCGGCGCCTTGCCGTTCAGCAGTCCCCTCGCTGCCGCTTTTACTTCGTCCGCCGAGAAGCATGCACGGTCGAGGTCCTCCTGTGTGGCCGGTATGGAATCTCTCGCGAACACTGGTTGCGTCGGGAACAGGGTTTTGACGATACTGTCCAGTCTGCCGGGCAGATCGAGGCCTGGAATAGTTCTCCTCCGATTCAGTTTCTTCATGATGATGCGGTAAGGGAGGCCCCACGGGTTGTTGTCGACAAGTTCATACAACTTCCTCCAGTTTTCCTCCTTAGCCGCCCGTATCTTAGTCACCAGGAGCTTGCGCTCAGCTCTGAAGGTCGCTAGCTGTTCAGCGCACCCAGCGTCGTCGGTCCTCTTTCTCAGTCTGGTGTAGATCCGCTTAGCCTTGTGGCATCTCGATGTCCGTGGTCCACCAGGGTACGGGACAACGTCTCGCCTTGCCGGACTTTGGCATGCTCGCATCGCACGCGCGTGTCAGCCAGTCGACTACCTGTCGGCACGCAGCCGCAGCCGTGTGTGCCAAGGGCTGGGCGTCGCGTTTTAGGGCCTCGGCCAGCCTCCCACGATCCAGATTCCGGTATGCCCACCCCTTGCGAGCGCTAGGTACCTTCCCGCGCATGTCTGCCTTCCTCACGTTGAACTCGACGTATTTGTGTAGACTCAGCGACTCTTCGTCGAGGACCTTCCAGTCGTTGACCCAGCACGTCGCAGACCGCGTCGCGAAGGTAAGGTCAATGTGTGACTCTGATGCCCCCCTGACGAACGTCGGTTGGCCCTGGTTGCACACTGTCAGTCCGAGTGAAGCGGAGAGGTTAGCCAGTGCTTTCCCCCTGTTGTCCTCCCTAGGGCTGCCCCACTCGCGGGATTTCGCATTGAAGTGGCCGGTGATGATGGTCGGGCAGGGTGAGCTTCTGACGCTCGTCTCGAGCGTGATCAGGAAGTCCTCGTAGTCGGACAGTGCCACGTTGGGCGAACAGTAGCAGCTGTACAGACGGTAGCCGTTCACCTGAATCCACCTAAAGCCCTGCCCACATAACACACAAACTTATAATGAACCCTTTATAAATGTTTAATTCGTAATGTCGATCATTAAATAAATGTTGAGATTTGATTCAACGAGAATCGTTTTAATCTAAAATAAAGCTTCCATAAAGGTGAGTTGAACTAGAAAACGAAGTTGAATCTACATTCATACATCAACATTTAATAAGCATAGTAAAATAAAGCTTTACTTAATACTATTTGTATGTTGGGATAACTTTTATTGTATCTTAAATGAATATTAACATTAACTTTTTTAATAAAATATCTACCTTTATTTAATGTTTATATTATCAGTATTTTATGTTAATTCGATGTCACTTAACTCCAGTTATCTATGTTTATACAAATTGTACCATTTGACATTGGCACAACTGAAAAGGCTCAATAACCCTCCCAAAATCAACTGTAGTCCACTCCCCCTCCCCCCCCCCACAAAAAAAAAAGAAAACAAATTAGAACATTTCAAGCAAACTTTTTAATGCAGTGTATAATATTTTCTTAAAAAAAATTGTAGGCCCCCACATTTAAAACACAAATTGCACCAGCTATACTGTTAAAACAAAATTCCTCGACTATTGCAACCATTTCTTCAAACATTAATTTATTATCATTAGCTTAGATAATAATACCTAGTTTGCATACCTTGTTATTTTTTTATTGAAACCATATTTATAATATATTTAAGTCGATATAATTAAAACATGTAATACCACCTATTAAGTATTAAGAATACTTAAAATTTTACATAAAATGTTGTAGTAATTATAACTCGCTAGTGTCGCTGTCATCAGTTGTCCAGTCGACTGGGTACGATACTAGCCGACATTATTATTATTATTATTATTATTATTATTATTATTACCACTTTTATACTCAGTTACTAGTTAGTTCACTTTTGCCGATCGTTGTTGTTTTTATAATGTACCTCTGTCGTTACTCGCTATTTTATAATGTGTGCAAACCATGCTTTTAATCATGTGTTAATACTTTGAAATTTATAATTATTCTTTCACACTGCCACTTAAGTTCAATGTTTATTGCAGAATAAGAAGTGTGATATTGTTATTTGTTTATGAATTAATATATCTGTTGAATCGAGTTATGTAATGAACCTAAGTTATTACCGTTATTGATCCTGACTTATTGTTTCTGTCTACAATGTAATACATAATATAATTATTTAGCTGTATTTTATTTTATATTAAGTAAATTAGTCATTCATAATATATAGTATTAAAAATTATTTTATTCAATTAGAAAATATCATAATACAATTTAAAAATTTAATTTTTATCAATCTGCTGCAGATCATCTGTAGGGCTTCCCTTGTTTGGATCTTGTTTTTTTAATTTGAAAGGAGTTTGTATTAAAATATATTTAAGCACTTGCTCAATTTCATTTCTGGAAGTGTCTGAAGCAGAAAACTTTTTATCTTGAGCACAGATTCTGAAAAACATATTTGTATAATTAACTAAAAAAATATATTTAAAATTGTATATTGTACTATGTACACTTTAAAATCTAATACATATTTTCATTATCAAAATTGTATCATTTATAATCAAAGATAAACAGTAAAATTACAATAATATTCTTCAAAACAAATATAATTTAGTGACATATGTTTAAGAATGTAATTTATATTTAAATGAGAAAAATCAAATTGCTTCAAACAAATGCATATTTTTAATAGATCAATATTATATTCATTAGGAACATCTGATTCTCATAAAAGTTATAGTATTAACATACAATCAAATGAATTTTCTAATTATAAGCTATTTAGTTAAAAAGTGAATTAGTTTTATAAATCAAACAAGTTTAAGTGTTTAGTTGAGTGGTAGTGATAAATTTGGTGGTGGGGGGTCAGGAAATTTCAGGAAAAAGTTTTATTAGATTTAAAAATGAAAAAAATCATTCTGTTTTTTTTTATTTAATTAAATATTTTGTTTGAGTGTACGTATCTTATAGTATGATGTGCAATCTTATAATGGTAAATGTAGTATTACATAAATATACATTATACAATACATATTTTTTATTGTGACTTGAGCAAAAATCTATCAACTATTTTAAATTAAAAATTCTAATTTTTAGCATATTTTACACGTGTAAAGCATTATATTTCAAAGTGTTAAGAACCTAAAAATTGGCTCTCTAGTTATAGTAATAGCAACAAAATTATCTGAAGTTAATTAATTGGAAGTTTAAATCCAAAATGTTTGTGTACATATATAAGTCAATATAATAAATTGAAAACACTAGGTACTGTAAATTTTACGTAACTTATTTTTTTTTAAATTATACTCACCAAAAATAATTTTGTTATCACTAATGCATAAAAACTTCTTTTTTTGATACCGCGACCATTGTAGGAAAATTTAGTAAGCAAATCTGGAATGAATAATAAGGCCATTATACGTTTGACCATTATTTTAACTGTCAGTCCTCCCACAGAAGAAATATATTGAACCTAGAAAATAATATATTTTATAAAAATTAATGATTTTTAAATTATTTTGAATGAATACCTACCAAATGCAAACGATATGTTTTGTTGTTTGATATTTTATTTTCAATATCATCCAACTCATCAAATGATTTGATTGGGAAATAAACATCAAAATTGGTTAAATCTGCATTTTTTTCACTTGCGTAAGAATTTTTTTTGTCATCATCAACTAATTTTAATATAAAATTTAGTTTTTCATCCATAGAACGCATTTCAAATTTAATCGTCAACAATTGATGGAGAACCGATTTCTTAAAAGCATCATTATCATCTGTTAACGATTTAGATAATCAATATTAAAGTTACAGTTATACTTTTCACAAAATAACAGATAAGCAGTTTTTAGAAATTAAATAGTTTAGCTTCATAAATAAATAGGACACAAAAACAAAACATAAAAATCAAAAATAAAGTGTGTAATTGTTTCCAAATTACCATGTTTAAATTTTTTTGATTTTGAAGTAGTTGAATCATCACTCAATGTTTTAGGCAAGGATCTATTTTCTGTAAACAAAATTCACACACATAAATGGGTAAAAAAAAATGAAATAGTTTTAAATAACTAACCGGTCATTATCAATTGAGAATAGTCAAATTCATCATTGTTATGTTTTGAGATATCGTCTGCTGATCTTGTAGTAGTAGCTTGTTTTTGTTTATGACAATTAGCAGGAGGTGATTCAATTTTCTTCTTCTTCTTCGGTAAACTCGGCCACTAGGACCATCCCGACATACATCCTTGCCTCCAGTTTTCTCTATTCGATGCCTGTAATCTCCAATCTTCTCCTCCTCCTAATGCTTTCACATCATCCCTAACTCCGTCCTCCCATCTCCGACGTGGTCTTCCCAGCGGTCTTTTTCCATTAGGGTTCTCCTCCAGTACCATACGTATGAGTGGGTTTTGACTACGCCAGGCATGCCCAGCCCAAAGCAATCTTTTGTTCTTTATTGTTTCGAGTATACTGGGTTTATGAAAGAGTGTCTCTAGTTCATAATTTTTCCTTATTCTCCATTCCCCACTAAGCATGTCTTTTACTGGTCCAAAGATCTTCCTCAGTATTTTTCTTTCCAGAACTAAGAGTTTCCTTTCATCACTTTTCCTTAATGGCCACGCCTCAGCTCCATAAGTAATAACAGGTCGTATTAATGTGATGTATAATTGTAATTTTAACTCTCTTGAAAGTGATCTTGATCCCAGTAATTTCGCAAGACCATAAAGGCATTTATTTCCTGACTGAATTCTTGTTCCTATTTCTATTTCGATTTCATTTCTCTCTGACAGTATGGATCCTAGGTACTTAAATTGTCTTGTTCTTTTGAAATTTCGGTTGTTGATGTTTAGAGTTGGATATAATCTTATAGTGTCTCATCTTCCTACTACCATATATTCCGTTTTGTCCTCATTGATATGGAGTCCAACTTTCAGTGCTGCTTTCTCCAGCCGGTTTAATAAATCTTTTAGTCCGTCTTGTGAATCCTCCATGATCACCAGATCATCTGCATAAGCCAGAAGTCCTATGGACGATTCCTGGAATTTAACTCCTTCTTGCGGTGTAATATTCATCTCTCTTACAACTTTCTCTACTACTATATTAAATAAGATTGGTGACATAGCGTCTCCCTGTCTTAATCCCGATTTAACTAAAATTGGGTCTGAGTTTGTATTTCCAACCTTAACTTTGACAAATGTTTCCAAAATGCTTATCCCAATCAGTTTCATAAGCTTGTCCTGAAAATTGAATTCTCTCAAGATGTTTATTAAGCTTTCTCTATGGATGCTATCATACACCTTCTTAAAATCTATGAAAAGAACGTGTATTTCTCTATCGAACTCCCAGATTTTTTGAAATATTTGTCTTAAAATAAATATCTGGTCTGTGGTCGATCTTCCAGGTCTGAAGCCATCTTGGTAATTGTTCTGCTTTTGTTTTTATTCTTGTTAATAGGCAATTTGAAAAAATTTTATACGCCACGTTTAAGAGGGCTATCCCACGATAGTTATTGCAGTCTTGTTTACTTCCTTTTTTATGAATTGGACAAATCACCGCTGTCTTCCACTCTTTAGGCATTTTTTCAGTTGTCCAGACTTCGTGAATTACCTTCCATAACCACTTTACCATTTCCTCTCCGCCTTCCTTTAAGAGCTCTGATTGAATGTCATCCTCTCCGGGGGATTTGTTATTCTTTAGCATGTTTATCTGTAATTTTATTTCCTCCAAGGTCGGTTCTTCACAATCCTGTGATTCTTGGATTTCCTGATTAAAATTAAAATTAAAGGTTTCATTCGGTTCTTCACAGTTTAGCAACTTTTCAAAGTAGCTAGCCCATTTCTTTGCCAACTCTTCACTTGTAGTTATCAGGGAGCCATCATCATCCCTTAGAAATCTTTCTTTCTTTTTGTATCCACCTCTGAAATCATTCACTCGCTTATACATATCCCTAGTTCTGTGTGTTTTATAATCGAGTTCTGCTGTTTCTAATATGTTTTGAACGTATTTTCTCTTTTCACATCTCAATATCTTGCTGGCTTCTTTTTGGCGAGTTCTAAATCTTCTCAGTGTTACTTCGTTGTTAGTGTCTATTAACCACTCTTGTCTTGCTAATTTTCTTCTTTGTACAGCTTCTTCACAAATCGTATTGAACCATGGTTTTATTTTCGATACTTTTTTTCCCAAGACTTTCGTTGATGCTTCATTTATGCTTTCTTTTACATGTTCCCATGTTTTATCAACATTTAAGTTTCTTTCTATATCTAGTTGTTTACTTTTAATAATATTCTGAAAGCACTCTACATACTCTTTGCATATTTGTTTGTCCTTTAGTTTATTTATATCGGTTCGTCCTTTGTTTGTTAAATTACCTTTCTTATATTTCTTAATTTTTACTTTCATCCATATACCAACCAGTAGGTGGTCCGAGTCCATATCAGCTCCCCGTAAAGTTCTTATATTCAGAATACTATTTTTGAATCTATTATTTATTAGGACATGGTCAATTTGGTCTTTTCGTTGGAACATAGTACTTTTGACCACCAAACCCTTTCCTAAAGCGAAGTCGATTAGTTTAGTACCATTATCGTTGGTGCTGGAATGTAGGCTGTAGTTTCCAATAGTCGATTTGTAGCACTCTTCCCTTCCTATTTTTGCATTGAAATCGCCTAGTACTAATTTTATATCACCTTTTGACATGCTAAACGTATCTTCTAGTGTTGCATAAAACAGCTCTTTTTCTTCTTCATTCTTATCCTCAGTTGGAGCATGCGCGTTGATTAATACCATGTCAAAATTATCTGTTTTAATTGTTAAAGTTGTAATTCTCGGATTTATATCTCTAAACTCCTTTACTGAATGTATAATTGATTCGTGCACAGCAAAACCGGTTCCCAGTTTATGACCTTTTTCGCATTTTCCGTTGAAGATGGTTGTTTGAGACACTTTTGTTGACCCGGCATCTTCCCATCTAATTTCTTGAAGTGCTACACACTTCGTTCCATATTTTTCTAATTCCTTGACCAAATCCAAAGCCGCACCTGATTTGTGCAGAGATCGCACATTCCAAGTACCCCAAAATTGTTCCGTTTTCCAGTTTCCAGTCGTTTTACCATATACTCTAGTCCGAGGCTTGTTGTATGAATCCTGAACAAAAAACTTTTTACAAGGCAGGGTCGTCAACCCTGCGCTCAACCCGCAACCTGGAGGACCAGACTACCCCAACCAATTAAGGTCAGGGTAGGGCTACTGCAGCATACTTGTTAAGGTATACTGGGCGATGGGCGCGCCACTTTCCCTACGCCTACGGTGATTCAATTTTATTCAACAAAATATTTTTTTCAGCTGTAAAAATATATATTTAAATCAATAAAATTATAATATTCTATCTGTATAATATATACAAACCTAATACTAAATCTTCATTATTAACTTCAGATGGTTTTAATGGAGACCAACCACAGGGTCGTTTGCCGTTACTACTATAACCGTCACCATCAAGTATGGGATTATTATTTTTTTCGTTAGAGTTCTTTTTTGGACTAAGTTCTGCAGTATCTAGTTATGAAGAAATGAAAAACACATAATAGTTAATGATCTTAAAATATAATTTATATGTATTACCCGAAAGATAACAAGGAATACTGTCTTCAGACATATTATCATCAGATTGTTGGCCACAGTCTAAAAGGAATTGCAAAATAAAATAAATTAAACAGTCTGATACAGAATACATCCCGTAACAGTAAACATACCAGATTCTGAGCTAGAAACTAGCTTTTTACGTTTTTTTGTCATTTCTTCAGCAGAGGAAAGATCTGTTTTGCATTTAGCAATCTCACATTTTTTTTGAGCTCTTAAATAGTAATCTAGAAAATTTCAAATTAAATACATATTAATTGTAATAAAAAATAACTAGACATTTTAAGACACTAATGGCAGGATAGTCATATATAATATAATATAATATAAGTTGTGCAATGGCATAGAGTGTACAACTTTATATTAAGTCTCAAGTATACAATATTTGGGATAAACTATCAATGGAAGCATATGAGATGGAATTTACATGTGAATAACCTATATTGATTTTTGAATTTTAGTTTCTATAAGTTACACAAGATTGTACCGATGCAATTAATTTGTAGAGTACATAGGCAGTCTTACGGGTGCAGTCTATTATGCTGCCTGACATTTACATTTTCAACTGGGCACAATCGCATTTTTTTTATGGGTCATATTCATCACTGATAAGGTATAGGTATTTTATAATTTATATATCTTCTTTATTACACTTACTATTTAGATCAAGAACTCGGTTGTTAGTTGTTAGTCGTAGTTCTTATGATAAGGTACGAATAGACCTCAGATGTAGAGAAGATCTTGTCTACATTGTGATAGATATTATATACCACTATGGCATTATTTATTAGTAGGTAGTTAATACTATCACACATATTCAATTTTTGTTTACCTATGCAATTTTTTTTTTAGAATTGATCTTAATTTCTTTATTAAATTATTTATCATTATGAGTATGCTGTATGCAGCACAAAGATGTTAAAAACTAAGTGATTTACTAATTTTTTTAAGCCTAAAACTATGACAAACAATTGAACATCTATTATCTTCATAGGTGGTCCTACGGAAACAGCCTTTGCAGCCTGTGCTGCACCTGACATTACAACCATCACTTTCTTTTATTTGTTGAAATCATATAATTATTTATAACTCATAAGGTAGATATTTTATAATTTATAAATCTTTGTTATTTCACGATATATTGTTCTGATCATGAACTTAGTTTGTTAGTTGCAGTGTTGGGTATTAACGTAACAAAAAATAAAAATTACTATTGCAGTAGCCAGTAACGCTGTTGTAATTTCATTATATTTTATTTAAATTAACGCAATTGTAACAAAATTTCTTATAAAAGTAATTTCTATGGAGCAACGTGTTATTTTCTACGTTATTAAAATAAGTTATGAATGTTAAGTCCATGACATATACTAAGGGTTAAGATATTCGAGAAAAATTAAAAATGTATAAAATGTATTTACTATTCTGAACATTTTAGATAATAATGATGAATATTATAAAAGATGCAGGCATTTTACGCATTTTATTCATGCATTATCAATATGGTGTAAATATTATTGCATAATTTGGTCGTAAATGCACAACATTGAAATCATTGTCTACCACTAACTATAGATGGACTTGTATAGGGACGAAGCTGTAACTTCTGTAAAAAACAACTATGGATTTACTTTACCTATTATAGTTTATAACTAATAATTAGAACAATTTAATAAACTAGCTGTTTATAAAAATAAAATAAAATGAAAATTCCAAGTAGGAAAGTTGAATGAAATGTTTAGAATATATTAAATATGTGTGTGTATGTGTGTATGAATGAGTTAGTTATAGGAATGTCCGAATGTATGTGCGTGCTCTGTATTAAATGAGGCGCATAGAACCACAACAGCTTAACCCACAAAAGTGCTTTTATACAGTATGGGCAATTATAGAATTGACTATTTTTCAAAAAATATTTTTTCTTATAAAATCCACTTATAGATAATAAACTCACACTATAATATATTATAAATCCTTGCCTTTAAAACCATCTATAAAGCATTAACCCACTTAATATTGGTTAAGTTTTAATGTGGGTTAGGCCACTCAATATTTTGAAAAATATTTATTATATGCAATGTCAGGTGGGTTAGGTCGGTTCATTGAAAATGTGTTATTTACTTTAATCTGATTCTTTTAATAAAATATTAACTTGATTGTACTGGTTTCAAGTTGTAGTATACAATTAAAATATAATTGATGATTGAAATATATTTTTATGATTATAATATTTTCATCACATGATAAAATTAGTGTTCTGAGCTTAGTGCAAAAAACAAATACAATTTGAATTTACTTCTATACTCATTTTCATTAATCTGTTTCTTTGTAATGTACATAAATATTATAAGACTTTATTCTTCATCAAATTACTTAAATCAACAAGGAGACACTAAAAAAAAAAAAAAAAAACAATAGTTATCAATTTACAATATTTTTTTAATGAAAACAACTCTGAGATCTTTCAGATTAATAATAATTATTGATATCACATTATCAGTCTTCAAATAAAAATCAATTAAAAATAAAAACAAACTAATAACACTGGGTGAAAAACTTAAATAATATTAATGTCAGAGAACTCTTATAAACCTTTAAAAATCATAAATTTAAACTTAATAATATAATTTAAAATCATATACATTTTAATAATAATGGGTAATAATAATTATAAAATATTATTTTTAAAAACCAATTTTTATGGTTGCAAGTTACTTAGACACTATGTTCATCTTCGTTTGGATCTGGATAATCTTCATCATGATTTTTATCAACTTTAAGATTATTATAAAATTGATGTTTTATTGGTGGTATAAATGCAAGTAAATCTAACAAATCTTTTTTTTTCGCTTCGGTTATTGTATGCCTATTGGGATACAATAGATCTAACATTCCAGTATAATCTTCAATTTTAGATATCCTTTTACCAATATAAACACTGTTAAATGGGAAATCAGAATTGTTGGAATATTTATAGTTAAATTTAAAATGCTGGTCATTTTTATAATTTAACCATTGTATTTTAAGCCATTCTACTTTCTGATCTGTTGAAGGTATCAATTTTTCTATTAGTAATTTGCTTCTCCAGGGACTTGGTTGAAAAAAAATCATTTTTTGTCATATTGACAATTTTAAATGGATTTCTTTTCCTAGCAGATGTTATCACTGACTTCCAATCATCTGGTACATGAATTTCAGAATGAAATTTTTTTTGTTTCTCTATCAGACCAAAATCTTGGTCACATGGTAGAAACGAATGCCCACTAACTAATTTATGATCTATTTAATTTACTGTAAATGAGGGACTTGCAACTATATAATTACACAGAACAGCCATTTTAATATTTCTGTTCTGACCACCGCACTGGTCAGAATACATTATAAGTTTTTGAGAAGTAACATAATTTTTTATATAATGTAAGATGCAAGATCCTACTTCTTGAGGTCCTCTTGATGCAATGGATTCATCCCAAACATACATAATAACATTATTGTTACCAAGGTTATGAACTCCAAAGCAATACGTCCATAGTTGCCTTTTATAGTAACATATGCCAGTTAACAAGACAGGGGTTGCTAAGGTCTTCATAAGATCAAATGCAATGCACGTGATATTGTCATTTCCTTTTGCTCTAATTCCATCAAGTTGCAGTCCTTCACGAGCACTATCAGCTTTTCTTTGATGAAGTTCTCTTTCATTTTCCAACACAGCTTTTTCCTCATTATCATTTGAAAACTTTAATTTCATGTTAAATGTATCACATTTTTTACAGCTGTCTGAGATAGGAGCGTGGAAATGCAAATTAAATTGCTTGTTAAAAACTTCTTGAAAAATATAAAATGATACAGGGCTTGAGCTATCATTTTTATAAAGATTGTTACATCATTTTTAAATTTAAATTTGGAGATAAATATTTTCTGTTCAAATTTTTTATCCTGGAGTAATGGGACTCATAGCTTGGAAATTTATTGATAAATTCTTTTATTTCAGCAATTTTCAAGTTACTAGTTTTGTTGAACGGAGTGTGTTTACCTCTTTTGTCCCTTGGTGGAGTATTAGAAACCATTTTGGACTTAATGAGTCTTGATATTCGACCATCAGATAACAAAAATAATTTTTTAAAAAAATCTTTGCACACTTTTTCATCTTTTCCATTTTCTACTGGCAAATAATATTCTCTTGTAAATTTTCTTCTTGAAGTGTCTTGATTTTTTGTATAACTTCTTTTTTTGTCAATAACTTTTATCAAACCAAATAGAAAAGCTGATTGTAAATCATAACTATCCATTTGAAATAACTTAGAATTAAGATATTTTTGTTTTGAATCTGGGATTAAATTATGGCATTTATTGAAACACTTACATACTACTGGTAAAAATGTTTTTGGTGGCATTAACTTTCCCCTTGAACTAGTATAGCTTTCACCTCGAAGCTTTTTAATTTTTCTTACATTTTTAACCCAAGTGTCTTTATTTTGTTTTCTCTTTTTAGAAACAATCCTAGGTTCACCTTCCAAATTTTCATTTCTTCTGTCTAATACTGTTTCAGAATCTGTTAACAGTCAGTAATTATGAAATATTAAGCATAAACTATTATTTTTAATTTTATTTCTAACCTGTTTGTAAAACATAATTATTCACATCGTTTTCAGCTCTTTCTTCCTCAGAGTCACTAACGTGTGGCCTGTTAGAATCATAACCATCAGGTATATAGTCAGATCCAGAATCCTCAAAAAAGTCTGATTCAGAATCTATTTACAAATATTTATTTAGAATACATTTTTATAAAATATGCATAAACAATATTTATTTTAAACTATTTATCTTATATTTGTTTCTTACCTGCTTCTAAAACATAATTTATATCCTCCTCATCCATTATTTTTTAATAACTTTTGGAAAATTATGGTCAAATCTCAATAAATTCTATATTAAATTAATGAATAAAAGATAATTTAGTACAACAGTACAAGTTCACTACTTAACCTTGTAAGACTTTGTGTATACCAAATACCAATTAATAATCTATTATTAGATAAGATTCACAGATTGAAAATAACAATATAATGATAACTTTATTATTTTTTTATCAGTAGCCTAACATATTGGCGGCAAATTAATTTGAAAACTAAAATGGCCTAACCCGCTATCAACGGGTTAAGCCATTTTAGCACTGAAAATAATAATTTAAATATCAATGCCAAAACGAATTATGTGCTGCCATCTAGCGAATAATTTTTTTTGAGGGATAGTCCATAGTGGATTTCAAATATTATATCAATCTAAAATGTTTTGTCACATAAAAGAGAATTTGATTTTTTGTGGGTTAAGCTGTTGTTGTTCTATGTGCCTCAAATGTGCTGCACCTGAAGTAAAATCCTGGGATCACCTATGGTACAGTATTAACAACTAGGTATGTTTCTTAGTAGAGTAGGTACAATATACTATTATTTTACTTGATTTTGAAAAACTATCTCAAATTTGTTTTAAAATTAAAATTAGGTATATCAATAAAATAAAGTTATAAATATGCTTACCAATATCACCAGCCAGACAACGAGCTTGGAATAAATCAAAATCGGATTTATTCGGTCGTACTTTATTTTGTACTAATTTTCTCACATCATTAATTTTTATGTCTTCGGCCAAGCACAGTGTCCGTTTCTTTTGATCCACTGTGAAGGAACTACCTCCACAGTATCGTCAACCATGAAATGTACTATTGACCACGTCATCTCAATATTATATCGAGCAGTTAAAATCTATAAAATTATGAAATCATTTACTATAATAAAACAATGTTTAGTTTCTTTATGTAGGTATATAATTAGTATAATTACCTTTCACACGACGGCAGACTTCATTAACTTATTAAACGAATTAACTACAATAACTTAATAATTGAATAATAAGAAATACATGAAACACAACATTGGACAGTCACTATAATATTATCACAGTTGAACAGCCAAACTGGAAATGAAATAAAATGTTCTACGGTCTATAATAGTACGCAGCAGTGCGGGCGTGCGGCAGCGGCACTACACCAGTTTAAAATATGATTTAAGGTTTTTCCCATGATTATGTCTAATCGGCGGTCAATTAGGTATTTACTTATCAGTAAACAATATTTGGATAACCAACGGATATATTCAATATTATATTATAATATAAATGCCAACATACGGTTTTATACATTCAAGAAATGACGCTTGATAATTTACTGGTAATAATAATACAATTAGTTTCTGTCGTTTCTGATGTGGGTATACAGAGTATTTCTTAAAGATTACAGAGTGATTAAAAACAACTATTTATTGAAGAAATTAATTTTGCTAATTAATTAAAATCAATATTCTACGATATTATACGGTTCTATAATAGTTATTTAATCTTTTTAACTTTTCGTGATATCGGTAAGTTTATTTTTACCTATTCAATTTTGATTTTTTTATAAATTTGATCAAATACTAAACAATAATTTTCTGTAAACCTTTTACAGTCAACATTAAATATGAGCTATCACTTCTTAAGTAAGTCGACCAAAAGAAGACGTGTCCTTAACGACACACATAGAAATCTGGTGTTGAATTTACAATAAAACGTGTCATTATTGAACACATTTGAGTGTAGATTTCCAGCTGGAGTAAGCTTGGTGTTGAAATACTATTAGCAAAAAGTTAAAGATAATTTAGTTTACCCAACACTTATTGAGTGTAGAACCAATCATTTACTAGGATCAATTTGACTTATTACTTGATTTGAGATAAGAATCCAATGGTGTTAAAACAACAGCAAACATTAGTTATTATAAATAAAGATTACTTTTAAATACACTCAAATTTGATGTTGGCTTGGCACTAGTTGTTGTTTGTATCACATTATAAATATTTTATTTTAATTTATAAATAATTGTTTATTTAACCATAACTGTTGTTCAATTTATTTTACTTAAAGTTAATTTGACACCACTAAATGTGCTTTTAGTGCTCTTTTTGGTGTAGAAATATTTGTTAATATAACTACCTATGTAGTGAAATTTAGTTTACCGTAGTTGTTAAAGTGACACTAACTGGTCTTAACTGGTTAGGTTAGGTTAAAATGAAATACTCAAATCATAAATTATATATTCAAATATTTTTTATTCAAATATAATATACAATTTGTAGGTACATTAGGTAATGTTATATAAAAATATTTTTTAATAGGTACACAATATTAAATATAAAATTTTAAGGTCTACAACATACATCTTAGAGTGACAAAAAGTTTTCCATTACCTAAAATTCTAGAAACTGTAGGTGTTGTATCAGCTAATTCTGTCACATAATATCCAATAAGTTGGGAGTTACAAATTTTATTTTCTACTTCATATGCTGAAAAATGTGGATCAAATCCAACTGTCAATAAAGGCTTAACTACAAAATAAGGGATTCTTATTGTGCTATTTATTAACATCTTATGTATTTCCCCAAACAAACATTCTCCTGATATTACTTCTAGAACTAGTAGCATACCATTTTTGTATTTTATACCTTTATATTTCAACCATATTGGAGAAAATGAATCACATTCAAATTCTGGGGGTAAATCAAATAAGTTGTTTGAATGGTCTTCATTAAAAGAACTAGAGCTAAATTTTAAATCTGGTTGTAAACCTGTATGAGATAAAAAACGATTTATCATCTGTAATTGTATTTTATGAGATAATGTATGGCCCAAGTTAATTCTACATGGTATTGCATTGGCTATTACTTTTATAGTCTTATGTTTTGCCTCAAATCTTATACTAGATGTAAGTATAAGTGGTCCATTTTTTAAAAGCAGATGACCATAGTGTAATAAAAAATGGTATTTTGGTTTAAGAGTGCATTTTGATATTGACATGTACAGTTCGTTATGTTCAGAAACCAACTTATTTAATTGAACATGACATTCTGGTTGCAAACTTCTAGAACAACATACATCTACTATTTTATGCAATAAATTATACAAGTGGCAAACTTTATTTTTTCTTGGTACCAAATCGCCTATAATGAGGCCAAAATATCTAACAAGGCACAACATTTCAGAAGCCGACATGATAATACATCCATTTATTAAATTGGTTGAACTTATTTTTGGAGGAGTATTTTTAATTTCAGTGACTCCATAGTCAAAAAGTTCTAACCTATTATTCAAAACCTCAAGTGAAAAGAATTTTAAGTCGATAAGATGGCTTATGATAAGAGCCATATCATATCTGGCAACTCCTTCTGTTAAATCATGCATAAAGTCACATACTGAATTTCTAGTAACATGATAGCTGGGTACCTCGTTAAAAATACATATTTCTTTTAACCCTGTTAATGAATAATTATTAGTACTAATATCAGTAGCGTAGTTTATTTCATTTCTTAGTGTTTCGGGGCATTCATTTATCATATTTTGGAGTACAGATTTTGGAGAACGACAAATGCGGCAATAGAAATTTGAAGAAAAGCTTTCAACAAACCCTAAAATGGAATTAAGTCCTAAGTTGTCACCTAGGACTAAACCTAGAGCAAAATAAATATGATGGATTTCAGAATTTACACAAATTGAAATTCCATTTGTCTGTAAATCAATTAATTCATTAATAAGAGCTCTATACATTTTATAATTATTTATTTTATGAGTTCCTCTGAATGAAATAAATATGCTACAAAAATATTCTCTAATGGTGACAAATATTCAGGAGGTAAGGCAGGAACTGAATAATATACACAACCCATCTTATGAATCCCTGAATGTGACCCCAAGGGGTTACCCATTTCACAGTCATCGTAATATAAAAATAATGGAAAAACAGTTTTATTCGTAAATAAAGACCTAATCCTTTTCCAAGTAGTACCATTTAAAAAAGAAGTTAATACATTTGTAGTATTAATAGAGTCTTTAGTATAATTTAGAGCAGTTTCATATACATTAGGAAGTTCAAAAAAAGCTTTTAAATTTGTTTTTAGTGAAAGTAAGTGTGCTTGAACAGGTATCATCATTAACCTTTCTACATCGGATTTTTTTATTTTTTGTTCTGTATAGCCAACTACAATTGTTTTAGGCTTAAAAAAGATATTATTGGTTTCAAAATATTTAATTCTTAAATATTCACTTTTAAAATCCATAAATGCATTTTCAAGAACCACAAACATATCATTTATTTCAGATTTTTCAGAACAATTAGTTAACAGAGGTAAAATACTACTTTTTAAAATTGATATAATATCATTTGAAAATAATTGACTGACTTCTTCAATTATATTTTGTATTAATAAACTAGTTAAATTTGGTTTTAAATATAAATTAGAAATAAATTTTAAGATAATACTTGTTACAACATCTTTAAAAGTTGTACCATCTTTAGAGTTAACATTTTGATTAAAAGTGTCTTCACTATCAGCTGTAGTAGATTTAAGTATGTGTTGGTCAAAAACATTTGAGTTATTATTTAAAGTATCTAACATATGATTTCTTTTTAAGTGTTGCCTAAATTTTTCCAATAGTAAATCTCTAAAACAATTTGGTTGTTTACATGTAAACATAGACTGAGACCCTAAATCATGGAAAACTTTTAAATGCCAAATATAGAGATTGATAGTTGAAAATGTATTTTCTGTACATATAAAACAATTAAACATTTTAAAGTTTACAAATTACAAATTAGAAAATTTAGATAAAATAGTTGATATAACAGCAGTAGACTTATCATACTCAGTTTTTAAGTTGTATACTTGCAATTGAATTACCATCCATGTGTCATAGCATTCTTTAGGGTAGGCACAATTTAATGCAAAATACGATTTGAAACATGCGTCTACGGCTCTGATTGGACAGTCAAATGACCATAATTGCTCATTTAGTCTGACATAGGAAGTGTGAATAGAACTCAAATCCTGTCCAACTAAAACTATGTATGGCTGAATAGTTGCCCCAAACTGGCTATACTTTGTACGTTTTTTTTGAAATTCTTCGTTTAATCCAGTAAGATTCTGTAAAGTTTAACTAAATTGTTTAATCTGGAAACATGTTAGTTTTTACTCATATTTGTTTTAATTTTATTGAGTATTTTCTTAAGGAAAAAATATATTATATAATAATAAAAATGAATTCTTATGAAAAATGTTTAATTCACTGTAAAATTTTAGTATTGTAAAAGAATATGATGATTTTAAGAAAAATGAAAAAATGTTTTTCTTTTTTTATAATTAAAAATATATTAAGAGGACGCCACACGGGCAAACGAAATCGAGCAACGTCCAAGAGAATGCGCTGTTAGGTGTTTTCGTGATCCGCAAGCACGCGACGTTTAAGCCGCGCCCACTACACATTATCGGCTGCCGGCCGACGATTGTGCTCATTCGGGACTCGGGAGCAATCTTTATTATTTTCTCGACCTCCGTCTATGACGGATCAAGTAAAATATATACAATGCTTATATTATGTCGTATATTATACCGCATTGCTGCCGTAATATTTTAAATATCCACTCTTATACACGAACCATCTTTTAATTAAAGCCACTGTCTGCACATATTTTCGAATTTATTACCATTATATCATTAATTGTAATAAATATTATTCAATGATAATAATATAACATATTATATCAATAAACATTTTAATCAGCCATAAATAAACTACTTGAACTTGATTTACACTTACTGAGTTACAATCTAAGAAAGTAAAAATTAAAAAAAAACATTAGACTGTCTAAATTATGTACAAATATTTTATTCATTTTTTTTTATAATCATTTTTCTTTTTATGTGGTCTGGTTCTCGAATATCTGATTTCAGCATTCTTTTAGGGAATTATGGATCAATAATTTCGGGTAATAAACACTTCATATAGAACCTAAAAGTATAAAATATGATATGTTAATAAAATAGATAAATCATGATTCATTAGTAACCGTGTTTTCGTGTGAAAGATTATCTAATTACTCAGAGTAAATATTATTAAAAAAAAGGACTCACGTTTGTAGCGGTTCAGACATTTTGGAATCCCAAAATGATTGATCAAAGTATATTTCTTCTATACTGGTCCATTTGGCAGTGTATATCACAAAAAAGCATTTTTTTCTTTTAGTTGCGTGTAATTGTCCCATTATTTGGTAGTAATATACGTGATCTTTTTTCAATTTAATTGTTTGCCCTTCAACTTTGCAATATTGTAGCTAAAAATAAAATCAAAATCAAAATTACGTTCACACTTTACACAACATAAAGTACGAAGGCTAAAATTCTTCAAATCTAACGAAATTTAACTGTTTACCTTATAAAACTAAATACAAATTTAAGGTACTAAGTAATTATCGAAAAAATATCACAAGAAAAATATAATCGCGAAACCAATATATTGCATGAGAAAAATATCGTCGGTATAAAATATAGCAGAAATTTAATTATAACATAATATTTTGGTTACGATATTTTACCAGCAATATTTTATTGATATATACACCTATACATTATAATTAAGCATAATTTAACACTCACAAGTTTACTGTTCACTGCTTCTATGGCATCGTTTGAATCACGAGCAGAATATGGACATTTTATTTCCAATAAATAATGTTCACCAATAAGGCCATCTATAAAATAAGTTGAATGTTACAAAAAATGTATCAGCAGCCTCCCTATGTTGGGGGTTATTATTCAGATTTATATATTTATTATATTTTATACTTAATTTTTATATATATATTATTAACTTGCGATTTAATACTTTATTGTTTTTAAAATATAAATTATAATTTATATAACTTAATATTTTGATAGTAAAATAATAATAATGTGCTGTTACCTGGGCTGGCAGCTAGAAATGGAAATTCTGGATCTATAATCAAACCATTCTCATAAACTTTTTCTTTCGACAATTGTTCAAACTCTTGACGACCTTTAGTCCTCTACAACTTTTAATTAAGGTATTTTGCTCTAAAACCATTCTGTAAGCCGTATTATTGGAACAAAATTGGCATGTTTTTGTACGGTGTTTTCGCTGGTGTGGCGTCCACTTAACTAATAAGAACGCTTTACATTTAATAAAATATGTATCCATTATAATGGAATCTAAGTATCAATAATAATTCTATAAAATAATATTTAAATTTATTTACTGTAACATGACATATGAATCCCGCAGCTGACTCTTCCAATGAAGGTTTCCAATTTTTAGCACTTCTTGAACTTTTGATTTGAGTTTTAGTTGGTATAAAATAAGGCAACAGTAACAACTTTATGATTTCAGATACTTTGAAATCTAAAACAAAATTAATTTTATAATAAAACTTTATACAATCTTATCGAAATTATTTTACTCATATTCTTACTTCCACTGACTGCAGAGCTATCCAACTGCACTAGCAGAGAACGGGCGTATTTATCTTTAATGGACCCCCTTCTCAATGTCACTAAAAAATTAGAAAAATTTGACCAGACATGATAAAATGTATCCCAATTTTCTAAAACCTTGTGCGAATCTGGATAGCCAATTCTGAAATCTTCATTAACCTAAGTTTCATTAATAAATATTATGAAAATTAATTTCTTGATCAATATTGAATAGTAATCTCACTTAAAAGTATCCATTGGGGCTTTGGATTAATGGCCACTCTTCAAATATTGCTGATAAATCTCGACACAAATTCAAAACATCAACTTGACGGATTTGGTAGGTTAATGTCCATTTATCAATTAAGAATGCATCAAATGGTGCAGATAACCCTTCACTTTTTAACCATAACTTCGAATTTTCAATATTTCCTACACAAAAATGAATCAAAATGTAAAATACATAGCGACTTAACATTTTTATTTAATACCAGAAAAAGATTGTGCAGAGAGAATTGGAACGTCTTTCTTCACAGGTTCATAATCTATTGCACCCAAACTTCTTAATTTCCTGCCAACGTTCTTCCATCTTTCTACTAACTTTCCTTTGCTGTGTGTTTGACTGGAACCTTCACTCCTGGCAGGAGTATATCATGTATATAATTATACACGAATTAAAATATAGGTACTGGATACCCAACGATAATAATTTATTATGTATAATATATTTTATTTGTTAATATAGTAAAATTCGACGAGCAATAATAATGTGGATAAAATATTATTAAGCATCAAATAAATACTTATACGGATGCATTAACAATGAAATTCTAATCTAATGTGTAGACGGTGTTATCTTACTAACCTATTATTAATGCTTATAAATCAAGTCTTAATAAGCATTATTTATGATACTCTATTTAAATGTTGGTCATTGTAAGTTTATTCAGGATTTAATACAAATTAACTTTTTAATATTTAAAATCTAACCTAAATCAAGTGTTTATATAGTATTAAGAAGTAACTTTAATGTAAACGTTTAAAAATAAACACTTAATTTAGTATTATTGAATCTTATTTTTTTAACGTTTCAAATTCAACTCAATGTCTACGTTTATAGAAGTTTTAACATTGGAAAATGTTATGTGGGTGCTGACGTGGTTCTGCGGTTTGAATCGGTTGGGCAGACAGGACGACGATCGCCGCTCGCCCGCTAGCGTCAGCGTATCAACCGTTCTCCTCGTCCCTGTCGCGGTATTGCTCGCTGAAGGCGATTACGTCGACGTGTCTTTCTGCTTCTGTCGCCAGGTTGAGGTCCTGAGCCACTCTACACACGCCTACATTTACTTGTAGGACGCGGATCATTGTGGCTGGGTGTTTTCAGCGGCCGCCATCGCACCATCCCTGCCGCTCTGACTCGTTGCCACCACTGACCTTGCAAACGATAGCGCGTCGTCGTGTGTAGCCGCACAAGCTTCAGCGAAGTGGCCATCCTGACCGCAGCGCCTGCAGCACTTGGTCCTATCTGGGCCTTGGCATGACTTGGCCTCGTGGCCGTATGCCAGACACCTGAAACACCTGACTTTAGCGTCGCAGTGCCTGACACTGCAGCTCACCATGCCCACCCTCAGCCGATCTTGACTAATGATCGCCTACGTAACCTCCTTGGGGGCGGAGACTAAGGCGAGTTGGGTTCCACCGAAGCGCTTCCGCATACTGACTAGCCTTATCTTACCCGAGTCGCACCCTGTAGCTGATGTTATGGCTTCGAGGACCTCAGGTCCATTTGACCATTGTTCCAGGTCCCTGATTTCTATCAACTCCCTCTGTTGCAGTGTCCTGACAACGATTTCGGCCCCTGCAGATCTCGCAATCTCTGCTCTCACAGCAGACACTTCTTCCGGGTTGCCACACTCTTCGATGAGGAGGCCACCGGACTTTGCCTGTCTCATCCCCACAATGCGGTTGCCAATGACGTCTCGGCATGCCCCACCGCGGATTTTCTTTGCAAGCTCGGGGAAGTCCTCCACTAGGATGGCCGGGGTGCGAGCTCCCCGTCGACGGCTCAACACCTGCTCGACTGGTTTGACAGCTGTTTTGTCGCCTTGGTCCTTTTTCTTGTCCTTGCTCGTAACCACGTCCGTCCAACTGGTCTGTTTTCCCCGCTCAGCCATCTCGTCCATCTTTGCGCACTGCGCTTCGAGCAACGTCTGCAGGTTGGCGACTGCCGCCTTGACTTCCGCGCTGTTAGTGCTGCCAGGTCTGTCGTAGTCGCCGGCCTCATTCACTGCAGATGCCCTTGTGCCTACACTAGAGATGGCGTCTAATACTGTCCTATTTGACTCCTTAACCACCGCACTTAGGTTCTGGGTAAGAATAGTCACTACTTTCTTAGCGTCCACAACCATAAGTTTACTGCCGACTACCTGGCTCCTCACCGCTCTCATCTCGGCGTTATTGCGCTCGATGGGGCTTATGATGCTGATCACCTGATCCACGCTCTCCTTGAGCCTCTTGACCTGCGTGCGCTTGGCCATCTCCTTCAGAGACTCTGCCTCCGCCTTGAGCATTCGGAAGAGCCCCGAGTTTTTGCCCTCGAGATGTTCGAGTGTCACTGTGGCTGGCTGCGGTGACGGGGATTCCATGTCGGAGTTCGGCAAGGGGAGGTCTGGTGACCCTTGCCCCCTTTGTTTCTACCACTACCTCGTAAGCTCCGGCGTGACGCAAAAAACTGGGGTACCAAATCCGAGGGTATCGGTATCCAGCTCTTGTGCTGCCTGGCCTGTGCACCCTACGCCGCGGGGATATGCTTTGAAGCTCCGATCTAACAATATCCCCGACGGTAAGAATATATCCTCGGTACTACCCGAGTCTACGGTGGCCCACAAACTGTTTGGCCGATATCTCAGGCCTGGAGGGGGGTAGAGGGATCGGGTTTTCGGTTACGTGTTGGTGCGCGTTGTGGGAGGTTAGGGGGGTCGGGGGGCAAATTTTTGCTCCCGAAGCTCTCCGAGCAAACCCGGCCGAGTTATCGGCGAAAAACTGTGGGGGGGCTTATGTTCCCGATGACGGGAGTGTAAGCAGTGCCCCCCGGCAAAGTCTTTGGCGTTTACCCCGGCTCTCTCTGACGTATATTTTCCGAGTTATGGTCAAAAAACGTTTACCTCCATGGTGGAGGTAAATTTGAATTTCCCGCTGAGGGACAGGTGTCGCCGTCACTTGTGCACCGACACTAGGCCACACGTCGTCAACTGGTCACCGTCGCCTTATCACACAGGGGAAGTTCTTCCCCGACGCGGAATCAGCTGTTCGGCTGGATTTCCCGTTTTCCCTCGGGCGGCCGTGCTACGGTATAGATAGGGATGTCAATATCGACCAAAGGTGCGATATTCAAAATATCGATATATAAACCCATAATCATCGATCACGATAAATATCGTAATTTTAATATCGATAAAAATCGATATAAGTTCATATATCGATAAAAAAAACCGTGTTACATATCAAATCAGATGTTTTCCGTGGTGTAGAGTGGATAAACTAAAGGTGACCCAATTTACATAAGATTAACCAAGTCATTACCGGATCACGTAATGACAGTTATGAAATAAAACCATCAACATAGGTAATCTGATAAATTTTTTAAAAAACCATCACTGAAGTACACATTTGATATATTAGTTATCATATTATTAAGATTATAATGTATGGATTATGACAATCATATTGAATGTATTTATATATCTTTAATTTCGAACTCTTCTTTCCAGACATACTCTACAGAATTAACTATTCGGATTTGGGAGAGGAAATGGGTTTCCTCGATAATTAAAATTACAACCAGGCACGAAACTAACAAACAATTCAAATATTACCTAAGTGATAGTTAATATTATGAATTGTATTTTTGAATAACTTGTTGAAAGTTAATATTTGTATTATTAATGAAAATCTATTAAAACTAAAAGATTTAGGTACTGAAAAAACTAATAAATGATATTGTACTTCACATTCATTAAATTTAGTTTGTATCCTTATTTATAATAACTAATAGGCAACACATAAAATTACAACATATTTTATAATGGATTGAAGTAAAATAATTTATATTTTCATTAATAATTAATATATATGTTCATTTATTAACATTATATTAAAACCAATTATAAGATTGATTATCAACATTGTACCAGTTACTACTTACTAGTAACCAGTTTTCATAATCAAAGCCCAATAAAAGAAGTTG
Organism: Nasonovia ribisnigri; assembly: GCA_027563435.1. NCBI lineage: Eukaryota > Metazoa > Arthropoda > Insecta > Hemiptera > Aphididae > Nasonovia > Nasonovia ribisnigri. The sequence continues at coordinate 10,569 of JANEHU010000351.1, read as the reverse complement.
TTTATATGTAGTGGTCCATGAAAAGAAAACATTAAAATATTTTAATACCAGGAAGGTATTAAAATAATTTATGTAACCCAAATTAGATACCTATAAAAATTATAAAAAACAACAAATATATTAAATGTATTTTAAACAATATGAATAACAGTAAGATTAGTAGGAAATGTATTATATTATACTTTAATCTCTTTAACAAAGTAATAGAAAACTATAAATAAAAATAAAATAAACTTTTGATCACTCAACAGTAGTAACTCCTAATATGTATGAGCGCTATTGAGCTCATAAAACAAATATAATTAATAAAATAATGAAAAACTTTTTTTAAATCTAACCAACTAGATTTATAGGGGTGTTTAAATTTCAAACCAGTCTTGTTCACTTAATGAACCCATAAAAACAATTTTTGACAGCCTCTTACTTGTTAATCTGTTTCGTGTTTGTGATAGAGTATGACCAGTTTTGGAAAAAAGTCGCTCTGAAGGTACAGATGTGGCAATTATACTAAGTTTTTCTCTTGCAATCAAGTACAGATTTGGGTACATAGACTTCATTACTTCCCAAGCATATAGTGGATCTGTTTTAATGTCTACAACAGGCTTGGCTAAATAGTCATATAGCTAAAAATATTATACAATATATAAGACAACAAATATAAATAATTAAGTTTGATAGATGATATATTGATATCTAACCTCTTGATACATCGGTGTTGTTCTCCGGTGAATTTGCACATTCGCCACAGCTTCATGATATGACCATAAATCAAACGATGGTGGTACTGGTGGTAATTCAGAAGTAATGGTTGAACTCTGAGTCTGTGCTGGAGGTTCATTCAAATTATGGTTTTGAAAGTTTTCTTTTGAAATTAATATATTTTTAATCTTTTCAGTAGCTTTATGGCATCGTGTTGGGTCTTTAAAATGAAGATTTTTGAACCTGAAATAATAATAAAATTATGTTAGCATATAAACTTCAAATTCACCAATACAATTAATTATTACCTTGGGTCTAATAGAGTACTTAATGGAAAGTTATAAAATATTTCCAAATCTTTAAAACGTTTGTTCATTTCAAATAATATATTTCTTTTGAATTCAACTCCAATATCAGTTACTGGGACACTATTATTGATTGCTGAAGTGACACAATTTACCAATGGTAAAATGCTACTCATTATAGAAAATTTATCGCCTGATACTTTCCTAGTTAGATCTTCTAATGGTTGCAACAGTGTCTTAATTTCTCTTATTGTATTTAGTTCTTGGGCAGTAACAAAGTCAGGAGCTGTTGACTTGTCTAAGATTATAACTGATATAATTCTGAAAATAAGTAAAAACCTTTCTAGCATATAGTATAACGAGTTCCAACGAGTTTTTACGTCTAGTATTAACTTTAGTATTTTGCCTTCAGCTAAACCTAGAATTGAAAGTGTATTATTGAAATTATTGTGCTATACCAAAAAATAATATTATTTTGATTAATCAAATTACCAACCTTGATCTTTTTGCAATTTTCGAAGTTCATCGCTTAAATTCACACTATTTTTAATATATTTTACAATATTTCTTATCTTCACAATTATTTCGTTTAATGTGGTACTTTTTTCGATTGAGTTGGTCACAACCAAATTAATTGTGTGAGCGAAACAAGGTATATATTTTTCTACACCAAATGTTTCACATGCCGCCTTTTTTATATTTGCTCCTATAGGTAGATATAAAATGTAAATTTTAAAACTATATTACAAAAAAATAAGTCTAATTTAGTATAAAAATACCGTTATCTGTTACAATGGCAATGACTTGGTCCACATTTATTCCCCACTGTGATATTATAGTACAAAACACTTCACTTATGTATTCTGCCGTATGCCTTTCATATAGCTCTACTACACCTAATGTACCTATATAAAACAATCCAACAATATCAGATGATAAATTAAATTTTACAAGTTTATTGCAATTTTAAATAATTTAATTACCAGAAACATATGTAGTGTTCTCGAGAAAGTGGATTGTGACTCCTAGATAACTTTTCATTTGAATGTCAGACCAGATATCAGTTGTAAGACACAAATTATTTTTTACACTCAACTTTTCTTTAAATTTGTTGGACAAATATTCATATTTTAAATCGAGTTTATTCCTTATGGTGTTTCTTGCAGGCATTACATAAAGAGGGCAAGCTACTTTAAGAAATTTTTTAAAGCCATCTCCGTCTACAGTTGAGAATGGAATGTTATCTTTACAGATATAATATAATAATGCATCGGTAATTTCATTGGTTTTTGCTCCATTTGCTGTAATATAAAAGAAATACAAAATATATTACCTATGTCATTAAATTTAAATATAATTAGTTTGTTTTTTGATAAACCATCTAGATGTAATACCTAATTAGAATTATTATAAATATATTTTTCAAATTTTAATTAAATTAACAGTTACCTTTCATTGACGAAATATGCTTAAAACTGTGTCTAATAGACGTTTGAAAAGTTTTATGTTGACGTTGCAGAGGAGAAACAGAATCACTTATACAGACAGAATTATTGTCACTAATGTCACTTGTTATAGAATCATTAAAATCACTGCTACTAGATGCATTTAAAGTTGATTCTGTACTGCCCAAACTTAATACCTTAAAAAAAAATTTGTTTAAAACTAAACATATAAAATATTTAATTTAGTAGAAAACTTACTTCACTCCTACGACCAGGATCATCAGCTTCATCACTAGAATTAATGTTAGTTGCTTTTGGTAGGCAGTGAACATTTTTAAGATGTGAATGTAAGTTGGAAGTATTTCCCGCAGTCGGGCATAATTTCTCACATATTTTGCATTTTGCTGACAGTTTATTCACCTTGTCAAAATGCAGCCAAACTTTACTAATTTTGCCCATTTCACGTAAACGGCATAAACGCATAAACCAGTAAAAGTTAAAACGAGTAACGACTAACGACATAAACGATAAACCAGTAAAAGTTAAAACGAGTAACGAGTAACGACTAACGACATAAACGATAAACCAGTAAAAGTTAAAACGAGTAACGAGTCAACGACAGTCGACAGACGCGAGACGGCATTAACATTTAACGGCAGTCGGCAAGTCAGCAAATGGCCGCAAATGGCAATTGGCAACACGCATACCAATTACCAATTACCAGCATACCGCATACGCAATTGTTCTATGGCAATACGCAATACGCATTTACGTCTAGCCGCCTAGGTACCTCTGGACGATGGAAGGGAGCAGGCCGCGGCACGCCGGCCAGAGTCTTTGGATTGGCTAAATATCAGCTTCTCGTGTGCCAGAGAGGCCAACGTTAGGGAACGTTAAGTCAAGGTGCTTAAACAATATATTTAACATGATTATAATTATTAAAGCCAAAAAAATAAAAATATTGTCCAAGTATATAAAAATGATAGTACAATTATACGAAGAAAGTAGTTAAAACACGATTTACGATATAGTCGATATATCGAACGATTTTATCGATAATGAAAATATATCGAAACATTTTATCGATAAAAATGTATCGATATATTCCCAAATATATCGATATTTTTAACTTATCGATATATCGTTGACATCCCTAGGCAGACCGCCCGACCCGGGCGGACGACGGCGTAGCGTTCGCGATTCGCCTCGGCGGCGAGACGCCTTAAGAGGCAGAGATTTCACACCAGTTCTCAACTCGATAGGTAGGTAGGTAGGATTAGGGCGTTAGGCAGGTTACCCGGCGGTCGAGCGGTTCGATACCGTCCGCGGCGGATTGTGTAAATTTGCGGCGGCCGTGTTAATTCGAAATTCTTTTTTTCATTTTTTTTTCATTCTTTTCTTCGTTTTTTTCGTCAGAACGCGGCGGCGAGACGACTTAATGGGCATTGATTTCACACCAGTTCTCAACTCGATAGGTAGGTAGGTAGGATTAGGCGGTAGGCAGGTCAACCGACGGTGGAGCGTTCGACGCCGGGTGGCCGGATCGTGGAAATTTGCGGCGGCCGTGTTAATTCGAAATTCTTTTTTTCATTTTTTTTTTTTTTGCGATTTATTTATTTTGTATTAATTCTTTTTATCCGCGTTCGGTTTAAACGATTATTGCTACGGACTTATTGATTAATTCATTCGGATATTTCTATTGCACCGTGTAAGGGACTTGGTTGTTCGAGGCGATTAAATAGTTAAATTAAATACTCACAATAGTTATAACTCATGCGTATGCATGTAATATTTACATAGCAGATACCTACTTATAAGTCACAGTAGTAGGTACCTAACCTATAATAAGTTATTATATTTGTAGTTTACCTACTTAAAGAGTAGGTACTTACATGATATTGATTGAACTAACTGAATTAAGTACGGTTACCTAATACAAAGTATAGGTAATGTCGGTGATAGGGTAGGACTATTATTGGAAGTAAAATGTAGTTTTCACAATGATATAATGACACAGCAACATTTGTATACTTATACAATACTGTTGTATTAAGTAGTATGAAAAAGGGGATTCAGACCGCTGACCCTCCTGACCACTGCCCCTCCTGACCGCTGACCCTCCTGACTGCTGACCCTCCTGACCACTGCCCCTCCTCACCGATGACCCTCCTGACCACTGCCCCTCCTCACCGATGACCCTCCTGACTGCTGACCCTTCAGACCGCTGACCCTCCTGACCACTGGCCCTCCTGACCGCTGACCCTCCTGACCACTGGCCCTCCTGACCGCTGACCCTACTGACCCTGCCAACATGGATATCATATATTTTTAACGTCGATCGCGTATTATCAGTTATCAAATGTTATCACATCTGCCGCCTTTATTTTATTGCCACGGTATACATATATGTATTAAACACGTCTTATATTATGTATACAATATAATCTCCCACTACAGCACCGTTTTCCCCACTATAAGTTATTACCCCCTCCATACTCGAAACAATTAGTTAATAATTCAGTGTACGAACATTCAGTCTTAGTTTTGTTTTAACAGTGTCAAGTTGTAATTTTATAACAGTGTTATTATGGCTGGATCAATCAGTGAAATGAATCGGTTGTACAAATATGTTGCGCCTACATCTCCGGCTGAACTTATCGATTGTACTAATTTTACAATCGATTTTGAAAACAGAAAATTTTTAAACGTTGGTTTCGATTCAAAAGATCAGTTCAATATCGTCGTACAAATAATTACACCGTCGCGCTATGTAAATATATCTCCGGACTTCTTGAAGCGTATTTACTCAGTGATGGGCCATGTTTTATCCTACATTCTGGACGCTGCAACGCGACATAAAAATATTATTTTTTTGGAAGATGAATTTGTTCTTCTCACAAGTATGGTATATAAAGGAGAAAATGTGTTGGTCGTAGAGTCTAAAAAAATAGACGGATGTAGAACTATATTGAATCGAAGAGATCTTATGACAGTTCAAGATTTAGAGACCACAATTCTTGAAACCATAACAATGAAAATCGCTATCACACGACCTATTATTTTAAATCAAATCGATCAAATATCGGAATACTTGAATACTGATTTTAAAGTTGATAAATCAGCGAAACTCGAAGAAATAGTTTCAATAATCAAAGGAATTCATACCGAATTAATCGAAAACCATATACCGAAGAACAAACAGAGTTTTATCAACCAGATAAAATTACTCGCAACTGAACAGCTGGCAATCAAATGGATGGAAAAATTGAATAATTCTATAAAAGTATGAAAATTTATTTTTATTTAAATATTACGATAGTTAACATTTTTTATTATGATTAGGTACTTATTTTTGTTTTTTTATTATAGCATAAAACGGAAGCTTTTAACGTTGACTTATCGCCGTCAAGATACTCAATTTTGTCCCCGACGATTATACACGACGAAAACGATTTTTCACAGTCACGGGTAATTTAAAAAAAATTAAAATTGTAAAAAAAGTTCTCGAGTTAACCGTTATTTTATTTTTAGGGTGCTGACGAGGAAAGGGGGTTTCGAGAATACTTTTCAACACGTTCGAGTTTACCAACGAAAGCACCAATTCGGAAAATCAAACCTATGGTAATACACGCATATACATTATTTACATGATAAATGGATATTGATAAATTTTTATTACAGGCTGTTGACGAGAACGATGGTCCGACTTATTTTAACAGATTTTCACCATCCCCACCATCTTTGTTTGCCTACACAGACGGTTAGTCTCAATCTACTCAGAAGAATACGAAATTAATTTTATAATTAATAATAATATCTTATTTATGATGATAATAAATATTCTTTATATCATAACATGTGTTATTTCCTTATACATATCCCTACCATGTAACTTACTGTAGAGTGGGGATTCACTCCTACTCTTAACGAGCGCTCGGTGGCACTGTTTAAAAGGGTGACACAGACTAATTTCAATACAGTCGTGAGTCTTCCGTCAAACGAGTCGTGTGCGTACCCCGATTGCTAACTTATTTCGAGACAGTTTTGAACGTATCTAACAAAAATGGCTAATAATCTGATCGATTGTACTACATTCTTTATTGATAGCAATATTTTTATAAATATAGGATTAGATCCTGATTTTTTGTTTAATTGCGTTATATGCATCTCAAATAACTCGCAGTATGTTAAAATGAGTGTTGAAGTCTATAAATTACTAATTCATATAGCTTTTAACCACATAAATTTTTCACTACCATCTCATTTAATGCTGAAGGAGTTTATATTGGCCGCAATTGTTAAATACAACGGTGACAACGTTCTCTCAATAAAGTGTTTGCAACAGGATCAACATGTACAACTAACTAAAGCAAATGTTTCAAGGATCATACAATTAAGTGATGCCGTGGAAGAAGTTATTCAGATGAAAAATATATACACACGGCCTAGTGTATTAGCTCAGTCCTTTGATATTTCAATGTATCTTGGAAAGGAAATGCCGTTACCCAAAGACACAAAAATAAGCGAAGCTGAAGATTATTTATACCGCATCGATGTCCAAGAATTGAAAAAACAACTTAAGTTAACTAGTCGTTGTTTCGTAGCAGATTTGAAAATTAAAGCAGTCAAACAATTGGCAAGGGGATGGTTAGCTTCTTCGATCGAAATTGAGGTAATACGATTTTATTTTTACATATTATTTTATATTAAAGAAAACAATTTTTTTTAGTCTGAAGTAACCAGACCGAGGACAAGGGCATTCGTAGCACGTGAAACCGCAAAAGCAGCCCGGAGATTAAGTTTTCGTTAAGAATGTAATATTTTATTGTAATATGACATTTTATTATTATATAATAAAAAGAAAAAACATGATATTTTAAAAAAAAGTATTTTTTATTTTACAAATTATTTACAATTTCCTTACATCACCATTAAATGGACTATAAGTTATAATTTGATCGTGTAAGATGAGGCAATATGCTGCAGTCTTTGCTGGAATAGCTTTGTCTGTTTCGAACTCGATGCGTAAATCTACAGTCGATGATTTTACATTGTCGTTCTGTCGTGATAAATCCACGACTATGATTGGTACAAATTGTTGGAAAATGTTTTTTGCAAGTAGAGGCTCGCTATATTCTCTCTCGTAGTATGATTTTTGGAATTCGGCATACGCTTTGTACAATATAGCTGTAACGTTGTTTGTGAAATCTGCACGGAAATCTTCATATGGATATACTTCAGAGTTCAGGTGTACTTTAAGGTTTTTCAGGTAACAGTGATCGAACCGTCCCGACGGATTAAATAAATTATTTTTTCGATCTGTTTGAAATCCAATTAATGCAAATCTAGGTTTCTCAAGCAAACTGCTTGATTTAACAGTCCATGAATGAGAAGTGTTCTGAGGGAGAACTGGATATTCGCACAAGTCCCAATTTCTGAACGCACATGCTAGTGGTTTACGAGAGTCCAATACTTTTAACAGTTTAATTTTTTCTTTGTCACTCACCCTAATAACGGGCATCTTCCAAATAATTTTACTCAGTTCAATCGCTACTTTTTTAAGTTTTTCTTTACTTTCATTTGCTATGGTTCCCGAAACGTACAACGCATCAAAGTCTGTAGATGATCTGTTTAAAATTATTTGTTGGTTGCAGTTGAGTAGTATTTTTTTATAATCTTCACAAAATCCAAACAAGTGTTTGAGTGGGATACAACCAGCAAATTTGTTATTCAACATGAAATGTTTATTTTCACTGGCATCCATATCTACATCCCAAGCAGCATTCTGTAGATTGTTCAATTCATTGAGAGTGTGTGAGCAGAAACCTTTAAGACTCGAAGATATTCCAGGAGATTTTAATTTTTGTATTTCCACACCGTTAATTTCATATCGGATTTCGGAAAGCAAAAACGCTAAACCATTGTTGGTAAAATTTATTTCGTTCGCATATGATGCAACATCTGTCGGTATATTCAATTTACCTTCAATATAAATATAACTCTCACAGGGCAGAGTATATGCGTCCATATTTTGAATAGATATTCTAATTTCATCGTTATTGGATAAAGCTGTTGAAGAATAAGGCAGGAAAGAGTGGTACTGCATTTGAGTTATTTTACACTCATCGTCATATCCACCGGCTACGTCCAAATACATATCATCCATGACTATAGAACTTTTAAAGACCGTAGAAACGATAGATTTTGTTTGGTTAGTTTGAACGGAGGACGTCTTGACGTATTAACCTTGGTAGTAGTACTGTAGGGACTCTTGATCACATTTCTTTTTATATAACTATTGAACTTAATAGCCATCTTTATGTTTAATTTGTATACGAACTGTGATTGGCTCCCCTCTCAAATTGATTAAATTATTATCTTGATCTCTCAGTACTATATTTACTTTACTTATAGACGAAGAATTGAGCCGGTAGAAAACTAAATGTTTCGGAACTTCAATGATTTTATGTCCTGGCGGTGAAGAAGGGAAAAACTCGTGTATCGTCTGGCTCGGTATACCATTACTGAATGAACCAGAAATTAGATTGCAATCGATTTTTATACAATTGATTTTCATTATGTTCACTATCCGTTCAGATTCGTGTAATGTCTTGGCAGAGTAAACTTTATTTTCAAAACCTAATATTTTCGATATATTATGTTCAATAGTGAAATCAACATCATGACTACACGTCATTGAACATTTCAATGTGCTACCGTCGGCCTTGAGTTGAAACAATGTAACATGATTCGGTAACAGTTTTTGAATCATCGATTCCAAATTTATTATTTCGTACGATCCTGTAGGTATAATCACTGTTTTACATTTCCCAAGCGAATCACGAAATCCTATTGTATTACAATCTGGTTCCACGTTTGGTATAGAATTATTTGTCTGTAGGCTTAACAGACATAGCTGTGAGGTGTTTTGTACTTCCAACGGTGGGAAAATATCACATGACATTTCGCTTGAATTACCATTTAATGTTATTGTGTACATGATAAAAATTTCAAACACAAATGTCCGCAATTATATGTGTTATAACGTTGATGCCTATTGTAATTATATTGTATCGTACATCCACTAAGGTACGACTGTAGTTCTAATGGAGGTGGTAAATTACCAAAACTGTCGTAGTATGTAACTTGTTTTCCGATTTTCTTATACGCTACCCAATGAGTTCCAGTACTTTTTTCAACGTCCAAATTGATTACAGCCGATTCTTTATGCTTAGGACGTGTAGGTAACCTATCTCTGGAAAACACTCTGATGAAATGAGGTATTTTCGTTATGCGTGCATGTTTTATAATTTCATAATCGTACAGCGCTCTTTTGGGTAACGTAGCTATTAGTTTTTTTTTTCGTTTTACAGTTTTCTTCAGAGATTTAAGTGCTCCTTTTCTTTTATACAAACTACCTCCTTGTGAAGAGAGATATAATCCTTTACCTTTCTCGATTTTATACGATCCGCCTTTATTAGGAGCGAGATATAATCCTCTACCCAAATGTGAAGGTTCATTTCTATTGAATTCGCTAACGGTTTTTACAACGTTAGAAATACCACCCGTCAGCGCTCCTAGAGCAGATAAACCGGCAAAAATCGGTATCAACGGTAACATCCCTCCAGTTTTCGGTATAGGTATGACACGAGGTATTCGAGGCTTCTTACCGTTTTTATGGAATATTTTCTTAGCTGCCGCAAAACATTTTTTTGTTAATTTCATCAGGTTTTTTTCTTTAATATTTTTTTTCAATACATTTTTAGCTGCTTTAACAGCAGCGTTGAATCCACATCCTGCTCCCATTTTTCGTTTTGCCTTCATACCCGTAGTGACTAACCACGCTGCCGCCTTTTCTTTTAAATTAGAGTCTTTTGACTTGAATCTATTCCAAGCCTGGTTTTCTAAAATGTAATCTGCTTTCTGACGGTCTGCAAAATAGTTGCTGCGATCATAAGCGATATCGTGTTCTTTACACGCCGAATCTAGTGGGTTGATACCTTTATCACCACGATTTAATCGTTTATTCAATTGTGTACCAGGCCCACAGTACTGATAACCTAAATATTATGTTTAGAATATATATATATATATATGTTAAATGTATTTAATGATATGTA
>JANEHU010000350.1:0-31318 GCA_027563435.1 Nasonovia ribisnigri | reverse complement strand
TAATTGATTTGATGAATTTTGATATTAGTGATGATGACTTGGATTGTTCAGATGTGGAATTTGATTTGAGTATGTATTTTATTTTGCTATATGATTTTATTTTAACTTTTAATTTATGAATAATTGTTTTTAGATGATGTTATGAAACATATAGATGATGACACAACACCAGGTGCTGCAGCTGCAGCAACATGTGAATCCACCAGATTTAGAAGTAGAAAATGAAAACTTAGATATAAACAATTTACCTATTTTTATTGATGATGATTTGATACTTGATATTAATATTGATGATAATCTAATATCTGATATGATTTAATTTCATTAAATAATTTATAAGTATCTTAAAAATGTTGATATTTATATTTTTTTTTTTTTTTATGTATAAATTTGTTTTTGAATATTGTTTTTTGTGCGCATTTTACAATTCCTATCACAACATAATATTGTTGAGACTTAAGAATAAATAAAGGTTTATTATTCGAACAATTTTTTTTTTTATGTTTTAAACGCGCGATGTATCATAGGTGATACATTTTTCAAAAAATGTATACGAGTTAAAAAAAAAATTATTTTCAAAAAAAATTATTTTTTCTATGTTCTATAACCATAATTACAGGTGCACAAATTTTTCCGCGAAAAAATAAGACCTTAAATTTAATTCGCGCAGTGTAGGGTTAACAATGGTTGATAAGACGAATGAGATACACGTATAATATTACATTTATTAGATATGAAACGAAGAAAGCAAATTTGATCATTCTCAATGCATTGAATAATGAAACCAAACTACTGAACTATATAATTCAAGCTTAGATCTGACAAACGACATGAATAGAGTTTTGGAATTATTATGGTTTTTGAAGTCTTTACAATTACTCGTAATGACGCTTAATATAGAAGAACATTTATTGATATGTTGGATGTGATGATTAAATGATAGATTTGATTCGAATAGGACAACAAGATGACAAAATTTATTTACACGGATTAATGGGTGATTTCGTATACTCTAGGTGTGATGAATTGAGTTACTAGACCTTGTGAATGTCATAATTTTAGATTTATCGAAATGTAATGGTAATTCATTAAAATTACACCAATTAGCTAAAGTACTTAAATCTTCTTGTAATAATGATGTATCATTGGTGTTTTTATATTACATTTTTCACATCGAAAAAGATACTGAAGTTGAAAATCGAACAATTATTTCAACTGTTTTCGTGTGCAAACACAAAAAACCCCTTTTCCAATAAAATGAAATGACATAAATATAATTATATGACGTAGAGTCTCACAAATCACGATACCTCCCCCCCCCACCCATAATTTGTCAAATCTTAACACCCCTAAACGAGTCTTATCATATAATATATTTTGTTTTCTAAACTTCAGCCTCCCTCAAAAAATATTAATTAATATGCCACTGAGTAATGTAGAGTATATGTAACGTACGTAGCGAATTCAGGTCGAACTCAGGGGCATTTTCCTGCATTTATATGTTTATGCAATGTGCATGATAGGCCCTTGCCTGCAATGACATTTTTTAGACAACCGAAAATTGTGTGCATTTTTTATTTAGTAGACCTAAAATATAAATTAGGTACATTCTGTATTGCAGTTGTTCTGAGGATACATTTTTTTTCTTACATTTTTTTTATAATTATTAATCATCAATTATTACGTCAGTGGACCGCGGTAGACCGCAGATAATAATTTGTCGAGGGTATACGATTCTACGCCTATAGGTACATGGAAGTTTAAAAATAAAATTAATTAGCCTGGCCATCTTATTCATGGAAAATGATTTTCATTGGGCATTGGCTTTAGATGATGTAATAAACGAGTTTGATAAGGAAAAAAGTAGGGAAAATACTTTAAAGTATGATAATAATTCAAGATTTAACAACTTTTGATTTATTCATTTTAAGAGACTACATACAAACACTATACCTATAGTATTTAACACATGTTTTATTTTTCAAAACTTATTAAATTTAATTTCGTTTTGAATGTATTGTATTATTCATTTTAATAAATATTAATAAGTAGTTACGCGCTTTCATTTATTTTGTATAGTCACAAACAGATAAGTCATAAAATTATATTTATTTATTTATTTATTTAAAAGTATACTATAAATATTAATTCGTTATAACTTATAATTAACAAAGAGCCACGCCACTGTGATGTATTTATAATTATAGAACCCCGCGTTTTAGAGGTATAGTTATTAGTTGTGTCTGTGCATACTCCTAGAAATTTTATTCGAAAAAAATGCCCCGCAGAAAAAAAGGCCAAAAATAAAAATATGGTAAAAAAATGCCCTAGCTATAAGTAAAAATTACCTTTGGTTATTTTATTATTCATTATTAGTTATTCTTTTAATGACATATAATAGTATTATTATTACATCATATTAGATGTAATTTTTTCTTTATAATTAACTATAATTATTGAATAATAAATAATATCAATAATAGTTCTGAATGTTCTGATGGTTCATACAATTATTGGAAATTTAGAATATTTAGAGCATAATCATTGAATGTTTAGGGTTTAATGGTAAAGGGCTTTTTTTCCTATTTCCAAGGTTTTTTCTTGGATTCTTATGGTAACTATACCTATCACCATAGATATTAAATGTTTGATTATAGTGCTTTACTCGTAGGTACTGTCGTATAAACTAAAATACTAAGAATACTTATAATAAAATGATTATGGAAACCATCAAATCGATAAGGTTTGTTTAACATTTTTATTTACTTAATTTAATTTATTTATAAAATTGTTTGCAGAATGAATGCATTCCCCTTCGCGTATCACTATACACTACAGTCTGTAGATAACATCAGACAAAACATTACAATTATTAATTAGAATATAAACAAATAAAAACATTTCTGATAGTAATTAATAATTGCGTTTTTGAGGTGTAATTAGTTTAATCTTAGACTTAAATAGTTTTAGATTCTGAGCGGAGCGATGAATGTATTGATTTTACAATGATGTGTGTTTTTTTTTTTATTTTTGTGTCTGTCATCACATTTTAGGACAGTAAAATTGCTTCGATTTTCTTCAATAGTACCTTTTCTGATAGGAAAGTGAATCTAGTTGGTACTTTAAGTTACCTAACCTGGGGGGTCGAAAGTTAAAATTTCCCAGTAGTTTTCATAAGCGCCGTGAAAAACAAATGAAAAACTAAGGAAAAAACGGGAATTTTTACGGAAAACCAATTTTCGACAAAATCGATTTTGGTTTTTGGTATAACTCTTAAAGAAAAGACCGTAGACACATGAAATTTTGACCGAATGTTTATATGAGCATTTTCTACACACCCTAGCATTTCCAAAATATTCTGACTTATTTTGAGCTGTTAACGGACATTTACAGTTTCCAATTTTTTTAGTTTTTTTTTCTATAAATGTCAATAAAATTTTATTTTTTATAGGTAATCAAAGTTCGAATTTTGACAAAATACGTAAAAATGACGAAAATGTGCAATTTATTTTAAGTTAGAAATTCATAAAAATTTTTCTTTTTAAATCTAAGGTTTGAAAATGTGATACAAGAATCCTTATAAGTTTGCCTAATTTTATCAATGAAAAAATGTTTATAAGCAAGTCAACATAAATTTTTATGAGCATTTTAAGTTCAAATTTGTACAAGATTAGATATTCACTCGATTTCTCATGTAGCGATTTTCTTATTTTGTTGCAATTCAAAAACAAATAACTGCATGTAGATGCATGAAAATTTCACTGAATGTAATTGAATGATTGAACAATAATCAAAAATTTGATTCATATTAAATACGCTGAGAATATAAAATAGTTGTGTTGTTTTTACACTATTGTAGCCTTTCAATGCGATTATTATCAATTTCTATCGACTGCACTAAAACGGTAAATGCGCTCCTGGTCGAACCAAATATTGATATCACACACAGACGCACAGTCGTTAAAACTATTATGTTTATGAATTTATTATAAAAAAAAAAGATATTGATAAACGTACGCTATTACGTGTTTGAAATGTTATGTATAATAAATTATTAGGCGTTTATTTACACAATAATGTATTACAATTGTGTAATATTATGTACCCGCACTTACGTATTTCATTACGTATATAATATAATATTGTATTATTGCAAAATTATAACATGGGATTAATAATATAGGCAACATGATGATACTATGGGAAAAAAAAGATTAATCTCACTAACGTATTACTTTATTTCAACTTGAAACATGATAATATTATGTCGTGATTGCAGGTCTGTACACAAGTTATTTATATAATATATATATAGTGTAATTTTAGGTAAAGGTAATTAAGAGGACCATAATACGCCCGCAAGTGTTGTCTCATGTATATATCACGTATTCATGTTTCTCTATAACTATAACCAATCTAAACTAGGTAGGTAGGTAAAACTCTAAACCAACACGAGTTTTATTTTCAAAAATAATTTGTTTTGTATAAAGTGATTCATGTAGATTGCGCAGTAGTTATGGATCATTATTATTATTCTGTTTTAATATAAATTAATAATTATAATCACTACACGTCGAGTTGAAAATTATGTTTGTACTTGTTATGTAAGTTATAAAAATAAATATTATACAGAAAAATAATTTTTCCTGTAGCGTAATAGGAAATAGAAAATATACTTAGGGCGATACAAATTATAGTACCTATATAAGTAAGTTTATAGTATAGACAGTATAGTATAGTAATTATTGGGTATATATAATTGTATATATTACTACTATATAACATAAAAAAGTCTTCTCATTTTGATTTTGAACATAATATCATGTATAAAAGTGTATGTGTCAGTATACGTCTATTAAAAATTCGCTGAAGTCAGGTAGGTATCCAGATAAATGGTACCTATAGGGGTTAATAATATAAAATTTGACAAATTCACTCGAAAAATCGTTCACAAATATTCTGCATCAGAACCTATAAACAATATTTTCATCAATTAACAAAAGTCGTTCTCAACAGAGTTTCACACTATCAAGGTTACAATACCTACGTATATACTATAATATAGACAGTATAGTAAAGCTGCTTGAAAAATACATTTTTTTGTTGTAGTCTCGACGTTGGACGTTGTTGAGTGGGTGGGGTTCATTATGCCACAAATCGTAATCACGTGTCTGACCTCTATTTTGTCTGATGATTTTAGATCACACTTAAGATTATCTAAATATAAGTCATAAAAAAAAAATATACGAACCGTTAGGTAAGAAACCACTACTTCTCGGCGACTACATAACACTGCAACGCCCGTCCAATCTATACGGCAGTTGATAACAGTATGTTATTATAGTATAATAATATAATATAGATTAGTGGTCACTGATCTATAGTGTCGCACTGCAGTTTATCTGCGTAATATAAAACCAATAATAATGTTGTACATAATATAGTATATATATTATATGTAATATAATTACAGAAGTTTTGTATTCCCTCCACAAAAAGGTTATATCATCTCGAAAACTATTTTAAGAATAGAAAAAAAAACTGAAAAGTATTACGTTTTTGCAGTATTTTTTTAATCCATAAAGCGGGATCCTAAATAATTCCTTATACACCCGTAGGTATTCCCTGTGACAAGTCACAATAATTAAGTTTGGTACTTACATCATTTCGTCACCATGATTTCGTACTTGACCAATTGGCTGTTTGACTACATTGTTCTGAGTTTGATTATTGTCTGTACGTTCCTTTACTATTATACGACGTCGACGTACGACACATGGAGGAAATTAAATGTGCCTTTTTCAAAGCCAGTGCCCTTTTTCGGGAATATATTCAAAATGTTTACGGGCTTAGAGCGCCAAGCGGACGCGTTCGGACGGATTTATCAACAGTTTCCCGATGAAAAATTTTGCGGTTTCTATCAAATGAGCACACCGTTTTTGATGCTCCGCGATCCGGAGCTGATCAACACGGTGATCATCAAAGACTTCTCATATTTCACCGACCACGGTATTGATATGAACCCTTCGGTGAACGTAATGGCGAGAAGCTTGTTCTTTGCGACCGGACAAAAATGGAAAACGATGAGACAAAAACTGAGTCCGGGATTCACGTCCGGTAAGCTCAAAGGTACGCACGAACAGATCCGGGAGTGCAGCGATCAGTTGACAAACTGTATTTACGAGAAATCCCAGGAAACCGACGCCATTGAAGTGTACGAACTTGTCGGCAATTTAGCCACCGACGTGATTGGAACGTGCGCTTTCGGTATGAAATTGGACACAATTAATAACGATAATTCGAGCTTTAGACAAAACGTTAAAAAAGTGTTCAAACCCAGCGGGAAGGTAATTTTCGCTCAAATGCTCGGAGTGCTGTTTCCAAAAATCGTAAAGTTCTTAAAACTTCAAACTTCTCCAGTTGACGTAGATGCCATTAATTTTTTTCATTCAGTGTTCGGCGAAGTCATCGAGTATAGAACCAAAAATGACGTGGTTAGAAACGATCTAACACAAACCTTAATGAAAGCGAGACAGGATTTGGTAGTAAGCAGTGACTATAAGGGAGAAGGTAAGAAAATAGATTTTGAAAATTTAATGATAATTTATACTTAACATAAGGCTTTGCACCCAAATCGTTTATCCGGGTTTCAGGTTTTAGATATTAGATGCATTGGGGGTGTTCAAATATCGAAATCATAAAACTAGATATATACCAAACAAATATTTTGGTGTTAATAACCGTTATGTTAAGTTTGCAGGTTAATATTGGTTAACACGGATGTTAAGTAATACTGAAGAAACATAATTTTAATTAGATATTTTTTCTAAAATTTTTATTGCTTAAATAAAAATTATATTTATTGTATTTGGTTTTTAGTCACTGTCAATTACATAGTTTAGTTGTTGGCTGTTGACACCAGACCAGAACCGACCTACCCGTTGGTACACACGTATATATTTTTTATTTCTATTGGCTAATAGCTTTATTTGGATTATTCTAATAAAGTGATAATTCATTATTATTGAAATAGTTGATTATTCAGCTACTTGGTTCAAAGTGTTTGAGCGCAGAATCGAATGATAGACTTCGATTTTATTTTCGAGAAGAAAATATTTATAGTATTTACTTATAATTAATTGTAAATACTGTTCTAATATTGTTATTATTAAACAAACAACTAACTCAACAAAATGTGAACTAACCACATAAAGATTGTAAAATAAAAAACTATTTGGGTTTCGGGTTAGGTATCTACATAGAATGTTTTATTTGGGTTTTGATTAGTTCGGGTATTTTAAAAATAAACTTATTCGAGTAAGTATACATATAGGTGTTGAGCATTTGATTTTAGAGATTTTATAGGGATATTAAAGGTTACGGTTAATTCAGACGCAAGGCTCCGGTAAACGGTTGTAGGACACTTTATACGGTTACTTAGAAAAAATATAAGTCGCAGATAGTTGGCACTATTTTAGTTAGTATATAACAACAGTAGATATGGCGGACGGTTTGTACCATTTCAGATGATAATAAAATGTGTGTAGTTGACAGTCAGTAGTCAGTACTAGAGAGGCGAAAGCCTATTTAAGCCTATATTGAGGCTCTCTAGTCAATATACTATTTCAGGTAGAAATAAATGTACCTGTACGTTTTACATAATTTGTTATTACAAAACACATGTACTTATTCATTCCTATAGTAAACAGAAATAAATAATAACAATAATAATAATTTCGTTCTATGTACAAACTTACTGCAATTTAGTTTTATCTTATCTCATAAATAGTATTTCTCGGTTTATTTCTACCGTACAAAGTGTCCGTGGTACACAAATCAAACAACAGACGGTACAAGGGTCCGTTTACCATGCTCAACACGATCATTTGTTATCTGCGTCTTACAAGTGTGCAACATAGAGCTTTTTCTAAAATTGATTTTGTTGACTTTCAAAATACAACCGCGTTAACCGTATATTATATTACAACAAAACCTTAGTAACCAAGTCAATATTAAACAAATTTAAAAAATTTAAATAAAATAAAATTTATTTATTGTGGTTAAATTAAAAAAATCGTTTTTAGTTTTTTTATAACTCATATTTTTCCTTTTAATTTGGGACTTTCTAGTTGAAACTTTTTTGGTCACAAAATATATATAGTGTCGTGTGACTGCACGTGTGTACATTCCGGATTTCCAAAAATCTTAGTTGTAGTTTATCTTTAATTACATAAAGACATACTAATGATCAGTCACAACACAAGTACACACACAGTCACGCAACACTCACGAATCACGATGATATAAAATATTACCTAAATCCAACTCCTTAAAAATGGTTCGGTTTCATAAACCTTAATAAGGGGCAATATTTAGGCAATATGCAATTTAATGTCATCGCGCCGCCCATAGGTCATATTTTGTGTTAGTCAACAATGATTAGTTTGAAAGTGATTGTTTGCAGGTAGGTGTGCTGCATACGCCCACATGACAACGGCACTGCCAACCAAAAATAATAAAAATGATTTTTTGTTCAAAACATGCTTTATAGGAAAAACTCTCATGCATGTAGAGTGGTCTGATTGTATTTTTTCTGGTTGGAAAGAGGATAATTTTCAAGACTGTGCACTGTACGTGATTCGATTTTTAATTTCGTTGCTTGAAACAAACATAATACAAATAGCAAAAGCTTGTGAAAATTGGTCATATTCAAAATCGTACTATATGGTTATATGGTTTAGAAATAGAATTTTGATCCAAGTCCAAGTCCAATGCGCCCTGTAAAAGTGTTTCTCTTTCAGAAAAAAAACAACTTTACGAGGCGTGAGAGTTTTTCCTAAAAGGAATGTTTTTGAGCAAAAAAACAGGTCACGTGCAGGCCCCTTAACATATTGATTATTGATATACACTATCATCGCCGTATTCAGAGTTCAAACTATTAATAGGTAATTAATAATTATAAATTTTATATTTCTTTGTAGAAAAGTATTGTGAATTGGATATAATCGCAAATGCAATGTTGTTGTTTACGGCTGGTTCTGAAACTGTAACTGCCACAGCATCTTTCTGTTTTTACGAATTGGCACTGAACAAAGTTATCCAAGACAGATTACGTGCAGAGATAATCTCGTCGAAAATAAAACACGGTGGAGAGCTCAACAATGAATTTTTGGAAGATCTTCATTACGCCGATATGGTATTAGACGGTAATAAAAATAATATTATATTTAAATATTATTATTAAATTATTTTGTAGAGTCTTGACGCTGCTGTAGATAAACGCTAATTTGAATTATTTTTATAAGATACGCACTATTATATTATGTTATATTTCAGAAACTCATCGTAAGTACACCATAATTACCGCCCTGTTGAGAGGAGCTACACAAAATTATAAAGTACCCGGGGAATCGTTATTGATTGAAAAGGGACAAAAAATTTTAATACCAATTTATAGTATACATCACGATCCAAAATATTATCCAAATCCCGATACTTTCGACCCGGAAAGATTTACTGCGGAAGAAAAATCCAAGCGACCAAATGGAACATTTTTACCGTTTGGCGATGGACCTCGACATTGCATAGGTATAATGATATTCCAAATGCACGAGTAGAATAATATACATAACTTTACCTGCCATTAATCACAATTCATTATGTATAATATTGAATTTAATAGTTATATGTTGTATGTATTTGTAATGTGAGACAGCTCTTTTTTTTTTCACGGTAATTACAACATGTTCAATTGGGAATATCTCGCTCAGAGCACACTGATTTTACCGTAACTCAAATCACGGTGAGATGAAACACTCGTTGTCGACCAATTTATCGCTCACAAAAAAAAATCTATCGTATAGAATTTTACAGGGAGAGTTCACATTTTTTGTCCATGAATTCAAAATATTTACCATACTTTAAAATTACAGGGAGATTGCGCACTCAAAATCGGGTTGGCCGCGTACTTGAAAATATTTACCGTATACACACCAACAATTTTATATTAACCACCAAACCTGAATATAAATTTAATTAATAATTATTTTAAGTAAAGAACGCATGCGTTAATTTGCAAATTATTAAAGAAACAATTTTTTTTTATTGTTTTAAATGAATTAAGTTTTCTTAGTTCTCTGTAAAATGTATATTTTGTACAATACGATCATGAATTAACAAACAATAAGCAGTTACACCTGTAAGCGATTTTGAACTCTGAAGCTACAATTTCTAGTTGAACATCCACTGCTGAGCCTGTGTCTGAATCCTTCTACTTTTCTAACAAACGCTCCAATTATAGTCATCGATACTTCGAAACAGAACGATTCAACCTGCACACTTTCGAGTAAGGGGCAAAACCGATTTTGAATATGCAATCCCCTTGTTATTTTAAAATAAGGTAAATATTTTGGGTAAACACGGAATTCATGGACAAAAAATATGAACTCTCCCTGTAAAATTCTGTACGGAAAATTTTTTTGTGTGAATGACAAATATGTGGACAACGAGTGTTTTATCTCCCCGTGATTTGTGTTTCGGTAAAATCAGTGTGCTCTGAGTGAGATATTACCACTTGAACATGTTGTTATGTACCGTGGAAAAAAACGAGCTGGCTCAGAACATACAAATACATGCTACTTTTAATTTATAATATTATGTACATATTTGCAGGAAAACGTTTTGCTGAATTGGAATTGAAATTCATTCTATCAAAATTACTAACTAAATTTGAAATTTCACCTTGTGGAAAAACGGAAATACCACTCCAAATGAATAAAGAACGTGGAATAACTTCACCAAAAAATGGAATTTGGTTAAATTTTAGGCCAATTGTGGATTAGTTCGTGATAATTCACCTAAAAATAAAATAAATTAACAAAACATTTTAAAAAGTAATTCAAATATATTTTGCTGTCGATACAATGAGTATAGGTGCCTACATAATATTTTACTGCATTAAATTGGGTACCACATTTTAGATTCTGAGCGGAGCTATGAATGTATTGATTTTACAATGTGGGTTTTTTTTTGTGTCTGTGCACATGATTATAGTAGTTGAAATAATACTTCCATTTTCAACTTCAGTATCTTGTTTGATGGAGGTGAATCAAGTTCACTCAAGACGTCAAATTCCCAGTAGTTTTCAAAAGTGGAAGGAAAAACCAGAAAAAAATTAATGCGAATTTTTACGCAAAATCTGTTTTTGAAAAAATCTATTTTGATTTTTGGTGGAACTCTAAAACAAATGACTATTAAGATACATAAACATTTAATTCATTGAATGTTTGTTTCTATACACTATACAATTTTCAAAAATGTTTGACCTGTTTACGGACATTTTCAGTTTACAATTATTTTAGTTTTTTTTTCTATAAATGTCAATAAAATTTTATTCATTGAGTCATAGAGCTTGTCAATTTTAAATGAGGCTCCCAATAAATTGTCACAATTTTTTTATGAGCGTCCAAAGTTAGAATTTTGTCAAAATTCGTAAAAATCTCCAAAATTCGCAAATTATATAGAGTTAGATACCTCTATTCATAAAAAGTTTATTTTTTATATCCAAGATTTTAAAATTGAATACATAATTTCTCATAATTTTTGCTACATTTATCAATAAGAAAATGTTCACCGGAAAATCAAATTACATATTTAAGAGCGTTTGAAGTTTTACTTTATTGAATATTCATTCGAATATTCTCATCGGGCGGAACTCGTTTTGCCCAAAAATAACCAGCCCCATTTCGCCCGGGTACCTGTTTCACCCAAATTTTGTTTCTATATATGATTCCCGTTTCACCCAGAGTAGTTTAGACCAATATTTAAAATTAAGATAGCAATAGTTCAGTCAAATATTATATTTTAGCGAACGCCAAGAAAAAATGGTGCTAATTACGTGACCTACAGACAACTAGACAAGTTTCTGATCCCCAAAAGACGACTGTTATAAGACCTATAGTAATAAAATTACGGGTAATTGAGATAGAAAAATAAAATCAAAAGAAATATCGTTTATAAATAATAATATATGAAATCGATAGCAGATATAACACATAAGATTATCGAATTGAGATCGAGCAAAACCTATAAATCACATATACCGAAAGAGCACCGAAAAAATGATGTCTACGAATTTATCAACGCACGCTGCATCATCACCGTAGCTTATCTTATCTAGTATAAACATGGGCGTAGTATGCATGGTGGCTATGGGGGCTAAAGCCCCCACAGAAATTTATGTAGCCCCCTCAATTCTCATATAGTGTCTACTTTCATTTTTTACATTTTATCCGAAATTATAGTTTTAAATGTTTTTATAATTCTCCCTGAAATTTATCAAGGCTTCAAAATATATTAGCAGTGTAATGTTTATTGACAATAGTACAATACTATTGTACTTACATACATATACCTACCTATTTATTTTTATCATAAACACATTTATTTATAGACCAACGCGGCAACGTTAATAAATATAAATTACGTATTTAATGTTGATTGTAAATTGATGTAAATTATAATATGTCAAATTATACAATTATAACAATTATAACATGTAAATTATAAATATTAAACATAAGTCCAGAAAGATTGAAGGCTGAAATTATAGTCCTATAAAAAATATGATCAATAAAGAAAATTATAAAATAGATGACATCATACCCATTGTAGACAGCAATATTTTTCCAAATTTGTATAAACTTTTGCAAACTGCACTTACTAATTACTATAACAATATCATCTGCCTCATGTGAACGTTCATTTTCTGTTATGAGGCGAATAAAGAATTGGACTAGAAATACCATGACAAATGATAGGTTTACAAACTTGTCAATACTTCATATCGAAAGAGATTTATCACATGCAATAGAATCTGAAAATGTACTCAATGTTTTTTTGAGAAAAACACAGACGCCTAGGTTTGATTTAATAACTAAATTTTAATTGTTTTATCTTTTATATATTTTAAAATAAAATGCCAGGTTAAGAAGAAGTCAAATATAAATTGTTTTTTTTTTAGAAAATGTTCTCTTTCTTTTTAATTCCAATTAAACGAAATGAGTTTTTTGAATGATATATTTTTCTAGTCCTATATAGCCCCCACATATAATTATGCTAAACTACGCCCATGAGTATAAAAGGTACCTAATCATAAAACAAATTGCATACTTACAAGTTAGAACTTATAAAAGTAATGAACAACAAAGATTGTCTTTGATCGTGGTCAGTGCGTATATATGCGACGTCATCGTGTAAACATATCACGTATTTTACTAAAATGGCTGTGTTTTTAAAAAGTAAAAGAGATAAAGATATGGTATAATGTTTAATAATTATGAATACAATTTTGGTTCAAATTATGTAAATCTATGTGGGATTCGTTGGCGTTGTGTAAAACGTTCATGTTCTGCCTTTGTTATTTTTTTATTTTTGGTTCTAAAGTTGTAAATGAAGAAAATATTTTAATATCTGATCAAGATCGCCACAATCATATACCATGCAATGATTCAGATATAAACTGATTTATGAAAATTTTTTTTACCAACTAGATCATTATTATTTACTACATATCTTAACTAAAATTTTTGGTTTTTAAAAAAAATCAAATAATCAACTTATAAACACAGTATCAGTAGTAGGTATCACTTACAATTTATAAAGGTAATTGATAAAAAATGTGTATACTTCTCTCATTATTTTTATAATATATCTAGGCATATTTTATTATTTTTTTAGCTGGATTTTGTACAATTTTTCTCTGACTAACTAAACTACCTAATTTACAAAGTTAAAAAACTATACCTAATTTATAATTCTCTTTTATTCCATTTCGATACCTACTCTCATTTTTTTTTTACTTTGGATATTATGATATTGGGCAATTTTAGTATTTTACCATGGACATTTTCACTGCGGATATTCTTGATTTTGCACATTTTTGTAAACTATCACATATGAATAATAAATTAATAAGTTATAACTATTAATCAATTTCATTTAATTCCATCTAAATTATTACAAGTAAACGTTTTGCTGAATTAGAATTGAAATTAATTCTATCAAAAGTTTTATCGTCATTTGAAATTTTTCCCTGTGAAAAAACTGAAAATCCTATTACGTTTAAAACGGAACGTGGATTAATTACAACAAAAAACGGCATTTGGTTAAATTTTAAAACGATTGGAAATTAATTTAAAGGTTAAAAACTTTTAATTCATATACAATTAAGTAATTCCAAAATGTAATATTTTTTAGATGTGTTTTAATTTTTAAATATATAATGCATTAAGCAGTTTCATTTCGTCAAAAACAAAAAATTGTTACTTTACTACATTTAAATATTTTCGATATTCCCTATATTCTAAGACTTTTTACTATTTGTTTGATCTGCGATTATCTAATTATTATTTTTAATGTTTAGTCATCTTCGACAAACTCACTTCAAATGTTTTCCAAAATGATTATTTCATATAACATTATTGCAGAAAAAATATTTTAAAAATTATCTTTGTTGAGTTCGACATTTTTGAAAATAAAATTTTTTGACAGCTATAGGTGTATGTGGTTTGAACTTTTCAATATAATATAATATATATCTCGTATGTGACTATAAAACATAAATATATGGAAATATCGCGTAATACATAATATACAATCGCATTCACGGTTTTGTAATTAATACATTTATAAAATATTATATAAATATTATGCCGTGGTTCGTGCCTTTTGGGCTACAAAGTGAACTATATTTACTGTCAACTTAAATATAAATAAAAAATATATGATTAAATATTTTTATTTTTGTTTGGTCATCATTGTATAGTCGTAGGCATTTGTGAAAAGCGATTCTCTTAATGTGTTCTTCTACAATGATCTACGATAGTGCTTATTTCTTTTATATAATATTGAAATGTTCCTACCTACCAAACATCGTCTCTGCTCACCCAAAACATTGTCAACACGAGTTTTTACTTTTTGTTAATGTAATTAGGTATCTACTTATATATTATATTAGAGTAAACTATGGAGGTATAGTAGGTACAATACTACAATATAAATAATGAATATACAAGTTTCAAAACCTAATTATAGAATTAGTAGATGTTACAGTATTTGGTGAGTAATAGATATATTTTGTATTCTGCAGGATTTAGACGTTATATATACTTGTGATTTTGAGTGGAGCGATGAATGTATTGATTTTACATTGATATGACTTTTTTGACGTGTATACGATATTTATTAAAGAAAAATGCTTTGATTTTCCACTTTGGGGGTGGTTACTAGTAGTAAATTGGATCTAGTTGGAACCTCGGGGGTGTAAATAAATTATTATAATAGCAACAATACTACAATATCAAAAAACACAGGTACTATTACTACTTCTATAGTTAGTAGTTACACTGAAAGAACGTCTACTCCGCTTAGAATCGTTTTTCGTATATGCAACGATTTATCACTTCATCAAAATTTATCACATTCATTACAGTGACCTTAATGATGAAGTGCGCTTGACACCTATTGTAGTAAAGCAGACCACTTCCTCTCTATTATATTGTTGTAGAGTCTCGCTAATCCGGACAATCTATATTTCGTACTTTAGTACTCATGTATAATGTATATATTCGGGAATACCCATGATTAAGACACAATATATATTGTAATATTGTTTCGTTTAGTGGTGTATGTGTACTCATAAAATAAATTAAATTAATTTGATTCTTCGCGATCTGAATTTATTGGGTGCACCCAGTATTTTCAATATTGCTTAGGCGGATTTAGCTCTCCACAAGCTTCAGCAACGGCAATTACTTTCAGTAAATTGTAGTGGTAAACTGCATGGTTAAAATTTATTCTAATTAAATATGTATTCATTAAATATATTTCTTAAAAATGTAATACGTCTTAAACACTAAATGATTAACTCAATAGGTAATATTTATAATATTTTTGATACTTTCATATTAGCACTCTGCATTATATTTAATTGAAATCAATTTATAGATGGGTTCAAAACAGAATGTAACAAATTATTTTTTTAAAACTTATAGTTATTATGAATATAAACAAATATTTATATATTTCTAGCCAAATATAAGATATATAATCTAGCCTAGGATATTATATTCCTCAGTTTATGAATTAATTAACAATTACGTGTGTGCATCACCAAAATCCAAATGGAAACGTCAAACGGTTTTTCAAGTGCCGGTGGTAAAACCGTTCGAACTCAACGGCGAAAATACCGCAGTGTGGCCCGACCCTTACGTTTATTTTTCCTAGGCTATTATTATAAAAACAACGTAAAATGAATTTGTATAAATACATTAGGTATTTTTTGTTTATATTTATTAGTAAGTTTAAAAAAGACGTCATTCCGTTTAATCCGGATTTTCGATAATCCGGATAGAGTCCGGTCCCATCAAGTCCGGATAAGCGAGACTCTACCATATATGAATCCCGAGAAACCAATTATTGGATATGGAATCACCTTGCGTTAGAAATTAGAATTCATCCAAACAATTTACTTCAAAATGTGACAAATCTTGTTGAATCTATATTCAAATAGAAACGCACTCACAAAATATTGTTATAGGTAATTATTGCTAATTACTATTGTTGGTTATTTGACGAGACAACGGTAGAATACCATATGGAAGCACTGACGTGGTGATTTATAACTTATAAAGTTATTCATAAAATCATTACCGAACGAATACCTAGTCATATTTCGTTCATTATTATTATATTTGTTATTTGTTATTTTATTGTATTTAAACTAATTTATTGACTTATAAACATCATAAGATAAAATGCCTATTGTAAATCATAAATTTTAAGTGATTTTGCGTTAAGTGTTAAAATATAAATTGGTACAACTGGTACAAGCCGTTGCTTCCTACAAATATATAACTAAAAAACATTCATAATTCAGTTATTCCAACAATATAATATATGAACAATTTAAATTTTAAATTAAATCTTAGATCAAATACAGTTTCAGAACAAGTGATTGAGTTATTTTTTTTAAGTATTATTTATACAAGTGATATGATAAAATTAGGTAATTAAAGGGAGTATACAAGGGGGGGGGGTGGTTGTCATATCACCCCTTTTTTTAAGTTTTGTAAAATAGTCTTATTAGTGTTAGCGCATTAAAAGAAAACAAAAAAAAATTAAATAAATTGTGTAGTACCTATAGTCATTAGGTTTAAATTTGTTTTCTTACCCCCCCCCCCCCCCACTCCAATACAAAAATTAAATATACTCCACTGGGTAATTATCTTAAGCTATAAAAAAATATTTGTTTTAACGTATAATAATAGTTTATAATTGGTAATATGACTAAGATTACTAATTACTAATAGGTATAAAATACAGTAATAGGTAACACATTTTCTTATATAATATAATAAATATCATAATAATATGTATTATAAATAGTTAGGTACCTACTCAATTATGGTTGTATATTGTAATTGTGGAAGCGTACCTATACCTTTAATAAGCTCTAAAGCTCAAATATTTGTAATACTTCATGAAATGTTCTAATTATATACAATACTAGCTGAGCTCGTGCACCTCGTTGCCCATTAAAAATACCTTTTCTATATGTATTTTAGTGATTTTATTAATCTCTAAACCTTTTTTAACCTAAATTTGTTAAAAAATTAAAAAAGCAAAAAAGCATTTTTAATGGTTCTTTAATGGTTTATGCTTGCCATCTATAATTGTGATACAATTTTTCGTATAACCATCTGGTGCGTACACATATAAATCATTCGGGCTCCCGACGCGGGAGCAGGCAACATACAGCTGTCCATGGGAGAAGCATGGATTTACCAAATTTAGGCCACACACATTTGGAAACACGAATTGTAACGACGGATATTTGTTAAAAAATGTTTCGAAATGCTCGTATCGCCTGCCACCAACGTTGATAATGGTTCGGGTGGTGCATGCAAGGCTGGCAAATTTACCTTACCCCGAGCACAGCACATTCCTGGTGCTTCATTCTTAAACTTAAATGCTCTACAATAAATGCAGAGTACATCCATTATTCCGATGGCCACGCTTGAGTGTGTGCTGTAATTAATATCGGCATCATAGTGTAGTGCACAAAGGTTCAATTCGGTGGTTCGTCTGGATCGAGCACCCATTACTCGCATGGTCCCCAATCTTGCATCTCGGTGCTCATCTGTCTCGGATGAGCGGGCCCGGGACTTCCGTTCTCGGTTGGTCCTCAATCTGGTTTCTCTTTGCTCGGCAGTCTCCGATGAGCGGGCCCAGGACTGCCGTTCTCGGTTGGTCCTCAATCTGGCTTCTCTTTGCTCGTCAGTCTCCGATGAGCGGGCCCGGGACTGCCGTTCTCGGTTGGTCCTCAATCTGGCTTCTCTTTGCTCGTCAGTCTCCGATGAGCGGGCCCGGGACTGCCGTTCTCGGTTGGTCCTCAATCTGGCTTCTCTTTGCCCGTCTGTTTCCGCGGCTCGTGTTTCCCGCTTCTTGAGTGCTTGAACTGCGGGACTATTTATCGATCGTTTGTTGTTGGGAATAAAAAATTAACTTTTAATAGTTGCAATTCTTATAATAGTTGCAATTGAATTCAGTTATATTGAAATAAATAATAATAATTATTATGAAATCTTGGTAACCTTAGTAACCATGGCAACCTTGGTAACCATGGTAATATGGACACACACACACACATACATTCATTTTTATATATATAGATATAATTATATAAATATATTATATTATTACAATGTTAAAGTTTTTATATAACATTTTTAACTTGGTATACATAAAATACTCCTAAATAATGAAAAAAAAGAATCTTACATTTATACATCTAAATAATACGAGTAGTTAAGTTTGAGAACATTTATAATTAAAAATATATTATATTTTTGAATTTTTCTCATTTACCTACCTATAAAAAAACAAATAGATATTATATTTTAACATATAAATAAATAGGTAGCAATAATATGGTAAGATGTTTTGCATGTTATCAAGTTTGAAAAAACTGCATGGACGTAAAGGACTATTAAAAATATAACAAATCATAAATCTTTAATAAACTAAAATATAACAACAGAATATTAACAATAATTAATGTCGATCATTGTTTTTGAAAAAGATTATCAACCACGCGACGTTATTCGCCATGAAAAATGTGTTTGGTTATTGTCGTACAAACATGGTATACTTTGATGTGACTTTAACTGTGGGCGAAGAAAAATAAAACGATTTTTGTTTCTTCAGTGATGTCAATCGTAAAATTCACGTTAATTTACCAAACGATGATGGCGAAGACGTATATCCTGCAGAGGAACCGTAATCCGTTTTCATTTGAATGAAACTCCGAACACCAACTATAAAAATATATCATAATATATTATTTAGCTAATACGGCATTTTAATATTTTATTATTAAATCATAATCCTATTATAGTTCCACATTCAGAATATCTATAATTTAATAATAAATTGCACATAATTCAAGAGACACGAACAGTGCTTTGTCATTGAGTGCCTAGTAGGTCAAACAACGAACAAGGTATACCGGACACCGAAGATAAATTTAAAATATTTTTGTACCTAATCAAAAACAGTGTTATTTCACTATATTGGTTGGTAATAATAATATATATGTATTTATTATTTAATAATTAGTATATTGTATATTCCTAGCTGGTATATAGGTTCACTAATAACTAATCGTACTTTAGTCAGTGGCTACTTTTAAGAGGCTCTGATATTATATAGGACATTGTTTGTAAACAATTAAAATAAGTATTCAAAAAATATGATATGTAATCATGTAGGATAAACGGTCTGAATTTATGTGACATTATTTTAATGAGACCTGCAAATTTACCAGTTAGTGTCACAAAATATAGTAAATAGATAAAACCGTTCAACGGGAACTAACTTCGAGTGACCACGGTGTTTCCTTATATTTGTTTAACACATGGAGAACGTAGAATGATATTGCGTATGTATATCATCAACCATTATACTAGTAGTATATGCTTTAGCCAGAAATTTTGTATGGGGAGGGGGGGCTAAGTCCCACTAAAAAACCCCATACATTTTTCCTTTAAATACACATCATGTAAAATAATTTTTTTTTTAATATAGTAGAAGATTAAATAAACATCGTCAATGTGGTGGGAGGAGGGTAGCCTACAGCCCCCTTATAGTCATCTTGACTACGGCTCTGTACATGGTCTGTATACCACCTGGTTGGCTATAGCATATGACTAAATATAATTATGTAACACGCAGCGATTAACTCGTGGATATCAAAGTGAATAAATGATTTCAATTTACCGCTTTCGTTTTTAGGTTCATTCCAAGGCTGTACTTCCGCAGATCCGAAAATTATGTAAAAAATACTGGAGAAGAAAAGTATGGCGGCTCCCAGCGTAAACACAACTCTCCACTCATCCACCGAAGTCTATAATAATAAATAAATAATATATTAATATGTTGTAAATAATGAAAACACGAGATTCTAATTAACTATACTTGCCGTATAGACGATTATGACGATAATTCGAAGACCCGTGTACTTATTTGAAAAAAAAAAACCAAAAAACTTAACGCACTATAATACTCACTTGATCGTGTACGATGAACCCACAAACAGTGGGTGCCATCACACCTCCCAGGGCTGCCACGGCGTTCGTGAAGCCCATTAAAATCCCGGCGTAATTGGGTGCCAAATCGAGGTGGTTAATGTTGAAACCCACATTCGTACAGCAGCCGATGGCTACTACGAACACATACAAACATATGGCTGCGTTTGCGTCTTCCCCCATGTAGCCTAGGACCACGAGACCCAACGCACCACCGCTCATCCCTATAAGCGAACAAAAAAAAAAATGTGATTTTGGGTACGGTGTAATATTCTACGCTTTTCCTGCACGAATTATTTTATACATAGGATTCTGTTTAAATCGTTCTCGGTGTAAAAATGTGATAATTTTTAAAAAATTAAACTAGTTCGCTATAAACATAGTACGAATAGCTTTTATTTATTATTATTATTATTTTACGTATAGGTGCCTATGTACACCCAAACGGGTTTTAACAATATTCATTAAATGTAATCATAATATAATCATAATCATAAAAAAATAAAGAGGAATATCCAAAAAATTAAATATATATGTAAGAATAGGTATATGATTCTATTATTCTATTATTGTATAGGTACCTACATATAGTGTGAACTAATAGTTTTAAATTGTATATAACATTATTAATAGTCGACCTGTTTTATATTTTTTTCTGACATTTCATATTCAACATACACCTGTATATAGAACTAAATATATAAAACTATATACCGTTTTAATGCGTCAAAACAAAAAGAATTGTATTTAAATTCCTAAAATGTTCACAAAACTTATTTAATACAATATATTGTTATTTAATTGTATCAAATACACATTTTGACGATTAAAAATATAATATTCTTTTAAACTATTTTTTATAAAATATATAATTTGGTATTATAGGTAACGAATTAAAATTAATTTAAATATTAATTATAAAATTAGCAAGGATTGAAGCTTTACAAGTTATTTTAAATTAATTTGAATTAAATTAATTTTTTTTTAGTTTATTTAAGTACCTACCTATAATTTAGTCCAAATAATACATGCAAAAGTTATCGTCAGTCCCTAATCACAACATAGCTGCGAGGTTACACATTACACAGCTACAGTGGGTACTACATCTACATATTACAAGTATAAAAAAAAATGTAATGTCTATAATATTACCTAAGGTATTCCAAAATTTACGTGAAAAAGTGAGAGAAGTCACATTTTTTTTGTTCATATAATCGGCGAAATATGTAACTGGAAACTGACACAGCCACATGGCCAAGTAAGGTAACGCAGACACAAGTCCATCCTGAAAACGTTTATCACAATTTTTACTCATTATTGTATCGAATACATCTCGTACTGTAATTTTTGATTTTATATAGGAAATGTGTATGAGTCAACATTAAGTGTATAACTATATAATATCTGTGTCATATACTATTGCCGAGTTGCATGAACAATGACTAAATATTTAACAAATAAATAGTGAGCTGATGAAGTCCCTTAAACATGATTTAGTGGCCCAAAATTTGTCTATTAAACTTTATTGAACCATTAAATTAATACATTTTTCATGCAACCCGGCATACATGTGTTACTGTTTAATATCTAATGAACATAAGATATATTATTTGGTGCCATGCTTTGCTTATCCTCATTAGTTCTTCTTTACTAAAATTTAAAATATCCACGGTTTTTCAATATCAAAACATTTATCCACTTTGCTATTCATTTTTTAAAATTTTGAAGTCTTAGTATAAATGTTGAATACCAAATTGAATATTGTCTTCGCTTGAATGTATATTAATTATCAACTAATAAATATTTATTTTTTACAAACAGTTGTGAAAAAAGCAACGCAGTTGCATACAATAATATAATTATACAAGATAATTCTTACCGATTTAATGTCGAACTTTAGTACAGCACTTATAAACGTGGGCATTTCACTAAGCAGCAACCAAAATCCACAATTGTGACCAGCATGTGATATCGTAACAGCCCATACTGGCATTGAAGAGAATATCTCTTTCCAAGGAGTTATCAAGTTCTAAAGTGGGCAATGAAAATAAACGGTCAAGTGATTAACTATACAAATTTAAAAAATATTAGGCCGTAGTCAAGTGAAGTATATAGTATATTATAATAATTAATAGGTCACTAGGATCCTAAAAATCCCACACGCCTATCCCCCGAAAAAAATTGTTTTCTGTATAATACGTGTCTGATAATAATATAATATACAATTTACTCGTATTATTTTAGGATTCTCATACCTTTTTCTCCGAAACCGTTTGGGTTAGCGATGATTTTATGTAGTTTTTCTCAGATTGAGTAATTAGACGATGTGTATCTGGGCTTTCTGACCCAAGTAATAACCATAATATTACCCAAAAAATTCCAAATGCACCACTGAAGTAATAAATTGATGGCCATCCCAAACGAGTACTCGCCAGTATTCCAGAACCAACTAATGTTACGACAGTGCCAAATTGGAGACCTAAAATAAAAACTTGAAATTATTACTGAACATTATAATAATTATAATTTTTCGTACGATGAGGCTCTTCGGTATGTCTCTAAATTGCTTTAGGGTTAAGTCAAATTGCATAGTTTGAATAAAAAGTTTTTATACCTAAAGGACATAATAGTATTAAAAAATAAATAAATACTTAATGAACTATGATAACTTTACATTTAATATCATCCCAGTTTTCTAGAAAATAGATTTAACAAACTTAAAAACATATTATAATTATACTACGTAGTTATAGCCTATATCTAAAAAATAATAGATTATTTATAGTATTATGATATCCTTCCTCCGACAAACCAGATTGGTTAAAATATTAAAATGCATAAAACTATGTAAATTCGTCACTAATAATAATTTTACTAATATATATTATTTTAGATTCTGAGCGGAGCGATGAATGTATTGATTTTACTATAATGTGTGTTTTTTTTTAGATTCTGAGCGGAGCGATGAATGTATTGGTTTTACAATGATGTGTGTTTTTTTTTTTATTTTTTGTGTCTGTCATCACGTTTTGGGACAGTAAAAGTGCTTAGATTTTCTTCAATAGTACCTTTTCTGATAGGAAAGTGAATCTAGTTGGTACTTGGGGGGTCAAAAGTAAAATTTCCCAGTAGTTTTCATGAAGCCGTGAAAAACAAATGAAAAATTATGGGAAAAACGGGAATTTTTACGGAAAACCAATTTTCGACAAAATCGATTTTGGTTTTTGGTATAACTCTAAAAGAAATGACCGTAGAGACATGAAATTTTGACCGAATGTTTATATATGCATTTTCTACACACCATAGCATTTTCAAAATATTCTGACTTATTTTGAGCTGTTAACGGACATTTTCAGTTTCCAATTTTTTTAGTTTTTTTTTCTATAAATGTCAATAAAATTTTATTTGTTGGGTAAAAAATCTTGAAAATTTAATAGTAGGCTTCTAATATATAGTTTCAAAGGCAGATGAAAAATATTAAAAATCCGTAGTCACAATTTTTTTTTGTAGGTAATCAAAGTTGAAATTTTGACAAAATACGTAAAAATGACGAAAATGTGCAATTTATTTTGAGTTAGAAATTCATAAAAATTTTTCTTTTTAAATCTAAGGTTTGAAAATGTGATACAAGAATCCTTATAAGTTTGCCTAATTTTATCAATGAAAAAATGTTTATAAGTAAGTCAACATAAATTTTTATGAGCATTTTAAGTTCAAATTTGTACAAGATTAGATATTCACTCGATTTCTCATGTAGCGATTTTCTTATTTTGTTGCAATTCAAAAACAAATAACTGTAGATGCATGAAAATTTCACTGAATGTTTATATAAGTATTTTCTATACACCATCTAATTTTTAATATATTTCGACTGTTTTTCAGCTTTTTACGGACGATTTCAATTTTCAACTTTTTTAGTTTTTTTTTCTATTAATATCAATAAAATTTTATTTGTTGGGTCAAAAATTATGAAAATGTAATACAAGGCTCCTGATATATTATTACAATAGCAGTTGAAAAATATTAAAAATACATCGGCACACATTTTTTTTATAATCATTTAAAGTTCGAATTTTGACAAAATTCATCAAAATCTCGAAAATTATCAAACAATTATAAAATGCTCAGTTTTTATAACTAAGGATTGAAAATTTAAAGCAAAGATTCTAATAAATAGTACATACTGTAATCAAAAAATCTAAAAAATATATAAACACAGTTATTTTTTACAGACATTTTAATTTCAAATTTGGACGAAATTACATATTAAAATCAATTTTAAAGAGTAAAAGTATATACTAAAATATTTTTCTAGCATCACTGATAATTTCAGGTTAATAATTAACTAATATGAATAATATTAATTCAACTTAGCAGCTACCGTAAAATAACAATATCAATATAATAAAATTTCAAATATCCTAGACTGACATATTATCGTCTCCGCTCAGAATCGTTTTTCGTATACAATGATATTTTATCATTGAATTCCAATTTAATACCATCCATTATACAGTGATCTACTTGTAACCTACTGTATAGCAGAGCGACATCCACTTAACCCCCTTTTTTTATCTATGATTTAATATTTTACTGTATTATTCTTATTATATAAAAACCAATAATGTCACCTTCACTAATAATGTAAAATATTTTGTAAAAACAATGAACTCCCAATAACTGAGGGTTATTTTCCTCTTGTATAATAAAAAAAAATTGTTTATTTCGTATAGTGTCTATTATTAGGCACCTATGTGAATGAAGTTCTTAATATTTTACTCTATATTAATTCTGTTATCGATCTTAAGTCTTTTAAATAATGTTTTCTATAAAACATTTAAATCTTATCCACAATGTAATCAAATTAAATAATAACATTCATGTTCAAAAAAAATACAAATGTTATATATTGATTTGAAGTAAATTTAATATAATTTTTTTCTTAATGTGAAAACAACGAATATTTGACGTAAAATCAATATTACGTCTAAATTAAAAAGTAATATTAAATAATTTATAATAATTGTATAAAAAAATCCACAAATTATACAACAATTTTACCAAGTACTTTTTGTGAGTAAAATGGCAAAAATATTCGTTGTTTATATAAATTGAATAAGTATCAACATTTCAGAAGGTAAATATTTTCAAACTGTTCATAAATAAATTGTCAAGATTTACATACACTACCTTCTGATATAATATGCTATATTTGTTATTTTAAGTTGTAATTACAAGTTTATGTTTTGCATATTTACTATGAATTATCATAAAAGATTTTAAATGAGCTCAAATGTATTTGTTGTAAAATACACCATAGTTAAATGTAAAATAGTACTATACCAGTATACCATAGACATAAACTTCTCATAAATTTGAATAGTTTCACCTTTTACTTTTCTTATAATCAATACTATTTGTTAGAATTGTTGCTTAATTTTAACATAGGCTTATTTCTTTTATAGTTATTTTAAGTTCGAGTTTGGATGAAATTACATATTAAAATCAAAGAATAACGATATTAGTTATTTTGTTGTAATTTAAAAATATTATTCGTACGTACTGGAAACTTATAAGGTTTTTATTATATTTTTACACACAATGACATTTTAAAATGCAATGTTTTCAACAAAAATGAATTCAACCTACTGTGATACTAATGCCTAATACCTTTAGTAAAATATATTACTTTATCACAATATTATAAAAGTCAAAAGGTATACTAGGTAAAGGTTAGGTTTGGTTAGGCTGCAGTGGCTGATTTAAGGGCAGTCAGAAGGGCCTGCCTAGGCCAATCAGATTTGTTAGCATATGGTGTGAAGTTATCTTTTGAGTAATAAAATTATATCAGAAAAACGTGTTTGCCCCTTCCTCCCCCCCCCAAAAAAAAGGTGTATACCTCATAATTGAGTAGATAGGTCACCGTAATGGACGTGTTAAATTTGAATCAAATAAAGAAAATAATTGAATACGAAAAACGATTCTAAGTGTATCCTTTGGCTTGTCTATTGCTAAGGATATTTCATATTGTAATATAATATTTGTATTACTATTAAAACTTACAATTATTAATTAACTCGGTAGGTTGAATTTTTTCCAAAAACATTGCATAACTATAGTTTAATATTGATATAGTAATACGTACCTACCGTAGAATATTGTGAATTGGTTCGTGATAAAAATAATAAATATAGCGGAAAATAAAAAAAAACATTTTTGAACATTTTAGAATTGTATAACAAATGATAAAATAAACATATGGTGTAAATTTCAAGTATCTAAAATTATTTGTTTTTGAATTACAGTAAAATAAGAAAATCGCTCGAAAAGAAATTATAAGTGAATATCCAATGTAGGAAAAATCTGACTTTAAACGCTCATAAAAATTTAATTAGATTTTCTGGTAAAAATATGCTTATTTTTAAAGGTAGAAAAAATTATGAGGAATCATGTATTCAATTTTAAAATCCAAAATATAAAAAGGACATTTTTAATGATTTTCTAACTCAAAATAATTTGCAAATTTCGGTGATTTTTGCGAATTCTACTGAAATTTCAACTTTAGAAACTCATTAAAAACAATTGTATATTTATACTCAACTTATTTTTAATTTCCACTAACAACAATTTACGAAGAACCTTGTATTACATTTTCACGTTTTTTGACAAAGCAAAAATTGTTTTACCGATATTAATTTTAAAAAAAGGGGGTCAAGTGGATGTCGCTCCGCTGTGCAGTAGGCTACAAGTAGATCACTGCATAATGGATGGTATTAAATTTGAATTCAATGATATAATATCATTGTATACGAAAAACGATTTTGAGCGGAGACGGTATGTCAGTCTATAGGATATTATATTATATTATATTATTATTATATTGATATTGTTATTATACGGTACCTGCTAAGTTGAATTAATATTATTCATATTATTTAATTATTAACCTTAAATTATCAGTGATACTAGAAAAATAATATAATATATACTTTTATTCATTAAAATTGATTTTAATATGTAATTTCGACAATTTCGTCCAAATTTAAACTTAAAATGTCTTAAAAAAATAACTGTGTTTATATATTTTTTAGATTTTTTGTTTACAGTATCTACTATTTATTAGAATCTTTATTTTAAATTTTTAATCCTTAGTTATAAAAACTGACCATTTTATAATTGTTTAATTACAATGATAGAAAATTTTCGAGATTTTGATAAATTTTGTCAAAATTCGAACTTTAAATGTTTATAAAAAAAATGTGTGCCTATGTATTTTTAATATTTTTCAACTGCTATTGTAACAATATATCAGGAGCCTTGTATTAAATTTTCATTATTTTTGGCCCAACAAATACAATTTTATTGATATTAATAGAAAAAAAAACTAAAAAATTTGAAAATTGAAATCGTTCGTAAAAAGCTGAAAAACAGTCAAAATATATTCAAAATTAGATGGTGTATTGAAAATGCTGATCAAATTAGGCAAACTTATAAGGATTCTTGTATCACATTTTCAAACCTTAGATATAAAAAGAAAAATTTTTATGAATTTCTAACTCAAAATAAATTGCACATTTTCGTCATTTTTACGTATTTTGTCAAAATTTGAACTTTGATTACCTATAAAAAAAATTGTGACTACGGATTTTTAATATTTTTCATCTGCCTTTGAAACTATATATTAGAAGCCTACTATTAAATTTTCAAGAATTTTTACCCAACAAATAAAATTTTATTGACAATTATAGAAAAAAAAACTAAAAAAATTGGAAACTGAAAATGTCCGTTAACAGCTCAAAATAAGACAGAATATTTTGAAAATGCTATGGTGTGTAGAAAATGCATATATAAACATTCGGTCAAAATTTCATGTCTCTTCGGTCATTTCTTTTAGATTTATACCAAAAACCAAAATCGATTTTGTCGAAAATTGGTTTTCCGTAAAAATTCCCGTTTTTCCCATCATTTTTCATTTTTTTTTCCAGGCGCTCATGAAAACTACTGGGAAATTTTAGCTTTTAACCCCCAAAAATACCAACTAGATTCACTTTCCTATCAGAAAAGGTACTATTAAAGAAAATCGAAGCATTTTTTCTGTCCTATAACGTGATGACAGACACAAAAATAAAAAAAAAAATTTAAAAAAAAACACATCATTGTAAAATCAATACATTCATCGCTCCGCTCAAAATCTAAAACTAATAATAATTGAACATTTAAAATGCCTGTAAATAGCTCAACATGAGTCAAAATAATTTGAACATTTTATGTTGTATCTATAGAAAATACTAATATAAACATTCAGTGAAAATTGCATGCATCTACTGTAATTAGAGTTACACATTTACACTAAAAACCAAAATCTGTGTAAAAATTCCCACCTGAAAATATACTGAATTTGAAAAACTAAATGTTGTTACACATTACCTAATTGTTTACTTAACCTAGTTAATAGTTTCAATATGTATAGTTCATGTTGATATAATATTATGCAGAATAAAAAACTACTATCAAACTACGGTAAAATTTAAAGGAAAAAAAATTGGAACTTAGAGTACTGTATAATGTTAATTCATATGAATAAATAAATTAGAAATAATTAAGAAAATTTAACAATATCACTGAATAAAGATTTTCTATATCACTAAATAATAAATGATGTAATTGTATAAGTAGTTAGGTACTATAGTTATATTAAAAATCTTAAGTTTAATTTTAGAAGGCAGGATCAACTTGTAAATTACCACGCATTGTTTGCAACAAACTAGTTTAGGCTACCCAAAATATATTGTTCACCTCATCTACGATCATAAATCACAGTCACACAACATATTTATGCAGATTATAGTTGTCTAAAGACGGAAATATATGACGTGTTCATTAGTACTTTTATTATATTATACACTTATTACACTTACACTTACACTTATACATTTTGTATTTCATACACAGTACATGCTAGGTACATGCAATATTCCAGAAAGTATTGGTTTTATAATTATGAGTGCTTTTTGGGAAGTAACAATACTGTAGACTTCAACATTGAGGGTGTTTTCTGGTAGCAAATAAAATCTAGTGAGGGTAGTTAAACCTTTGAGAATTTAGAGATTCAAAGGTAAATACTCTCAGTTCTAAATAGTCAGGAAAAACAAAAAAAAATGCACAAAACCTACAATGTTTTTTTGTCTTTATTCAAAATTGAATGACGGTAGAAACTTGAAATTATCATTAAATATTTATAGTAGCATTTTCTTGACATTTTACAATTTTAAAAATAAATATATGGATCTTTATGGGCTAATTATGGAAATTTAAATTTTTTTTCGGTTTACCAATGATAAATGTTTTATCGGTAAGCAAAAAAGCTTGAAAATGTAATACAAGGTTCCTCATTAGTGGTTCTTATAGCTAGCAGTTTATACTAATTTTAAACTGTTTTTACCGCGATAATATTCATACCGTTCTACGGCATGCAGTATATTGATTTTAAAGTCAATAATTATAATATATAATAATATGTACGATATTATCCCCCCCAATCATCACTTGTGTGTAATCCACAGTTTGTTACATACAATGTTAAGAATCTTTAATGGCCCTTGATACTTAGTGTAAATAGATAAAAACATAAAGACAAGTAGGTATTCATTAAGAAGTTATGATTTTAAATAAAATAACAGTACAGAGATGTACCTATGCCACGAGGTTAATAGGATTAAATTTCTCCGAGATACCAAACTCATGATAGCTATGGTAGAGTTTTAAGTTTTAATTCGTTGATAATAATTTATAACAGTAATATATGCAACAAATTATTAATACACACATTTTGATGTGCATGTATAAATATATACTTCAACGGCATAGGTAACAAGAGGATTAGTTATGAATTTAATACAAAGTTCATTGGAATTAAGTGTACTCTCTTAACATTATGTTATGCATGTTCAATGTCCTTATATACTCATTAGTCGTTATATTATATGTTTTGCATCAATTATGTATAAAATAAAGTTACTTATTTTTCAATTATAATTGATAATTCAAATATAAGAGTTTCAAATTGAGCCGTTTAAATCCCATGTATATAGGTAATTAATAATTATACTATAACTTATAAGCAAATTCATA
Source organism: Nasonovia ribisnigri (assembly GCA_027563435.1). Taxonomy (NCBI): domain Eukaryota; kingdom Metazoa; phylum Arthropoda; class Insecta; order Hemiptera; family Aphididae; genus Nasonovia; species Nasonovia ribisnigri. The sequence goes on along the minus strand of JANEHU010000350.1, from coordinate 542 downwards.
CAATTGTAAAGTTTTTTAATTTTAATGCATGATATTAAATATTTAAAAATGTATCAATGTATGTTGTATTATATAATAACTACTTGCTGTATCAAAATTTATTGTCTTTATAAGCTTGGTGAAAAAATAAGTATAGATGATAATTATGAAATTGGTAGTAATATTATATAGTTTATAGTCATGACTTCATACGATTTTAAGTACTTAAGACTGCAGTATGTATGGGTCACATTAATTTAGGATGATTATTGCGGCCAAAAAATAGTTTTCGAGTTGATCTTACTTTTGAAGAGTGCCTCGTACGAGAGTTCAATAAAATGGTTTACCTCCCAATACAAATCCAACAAGACGACCACGTTCATTCGGTGGCGCCCACTTGGCGCTGATGCCATGTATCATTGGCATGGTGAACGCCTAAATGTAAAAATATATATTATACATAAGTACATAACATATTATTGAAACATAACAATAATAAAATAATAATTGTATCCACATAAGGTGAATTAATACACGCGGATCAAACAAACAGAAACCTGGTA
>JANEHU010000349.1:0-48845 GCA_027563435.1 Nasonovia ribisnigri | reverse complement strand
AAATATTATTTATTAATGCATACATTATAATATTTTATTTATAACGATATTCGATAGGTACATATAGTTATAGATATATATATATTATTGATAACTCCTTTGTTTATTAAGTTAGAGAATCGATCAAATGCCATAAATCTTCTCCGCTATGAGGTTTTCAGTTTAAAAAAAAAACATAACGATCGGTTCAGTAGTTTCCGAAAACATAGGCCTCAAAGGTTTTCATTTTCACATTTATATAATAGATACGTATATTATACGACATATTATGTGCATAATAATATATTAAATTATAGACATGGCATGTTTTATAGGTACTGATAAAAATATAAAATACAGTACATTACAATATTTATTAGTGAGACAACATTAAATAGAAAGAATCTTTATCGGACAATATTTTTATATTTCAAGTATGGTACAATTTTATTTTCACTGTAACTTGTATCAAATATCATAATGGTATAAGTACCAATACAAACTACGTATATTAACACTAAAATAATGCGTAAATTATTTTTCATTAATTTACAATTTGCAATTTAAGACCTATAGGTAATTATTACTATTATAGTAGTCATGTGTTATAAATATCAATAAATTATAAAACATACTATTTTAACACAAGTTTTTTTTTATTCTCCAATTATATTTAAAGAAATATTAAAACCATTATTGACAATTTCTGATCTGCCTCCTTTTACATTTGTGAATCGTGGACATCAATTAAATCGAGCTCTTTAACGAGCAAACTATATAATATATATATATGCATTAGATATAGTTATAATATATACTATATAGTTACATAATACAGTTATAAATAAACCAATATTACAGTGGTGTTAGTGTTCTTCATGTGTGTGTCGTTTATTTATGTTTATGTAAATCGAATAATATTATTTTATAAATATTCATGAGAGTTTCATTAACTTAACACACGTTTAGTTATAATATTATGTATTTATGTAATTATATTAATTTAGGTATTATCATAGAACATACGTTTATGTTAGATTGCATCACTGTTATATATTTTATTTTATTATTTCACAAAATTTGTAACAGAGGTAACTCTGTTGTAATTGGTTTTAAAAATCTAATAAATATAGTCATGTTGACCACTATACTTTTAATATGTTTTACTGTCGTATACATTACTTACCTCGCAAGTAGCAATGTACAAACAAGTTAGACTAATAATATTACGCTCAAGCCTCGCGCACACTAATAATATTTTGTTGCCTACTTTTACAATGGATATTCATATCTACTTAACGAAGAACAATAAAAAAAAAAGGGGGTTAAGTGGATGTCACTCTGCTGTACAGTAGGTTACAAGTAGATCACTGTATAATGGATGATATTAAATTTGAATTCAATGATATAATATCATTGTATACGAAAAACGATTCTGAGCGGAGACGGTATGTCAGTCTAGGATATTTTAAATTATATTGATATTGTTATTTTACGGTAGCTGCTAAGTTGAATTAATATTATTCATATTATTTAATTATTAACCTAAAATTACCAGTGATGCTAGAAAAATATTTTAATATATACTTTTACTCTTTAAAATTGATTTTAATATGTAATTTCGTCCAAATTTGAACTTAAAATGTCTGTAAAAAATGATTACAGTATGTACTATTTATTAGAATCTTTGCTTTAAATTTTCAATCCTTAGTTATAAAAACTGACCATTTTATAATTGTTTAATTGCAATGATTGATAATTTTCGAGATTTTGATGAATTTTGTCAAAATTCAAACTTTAAATGCTTATAAAAAAAATGTGTGCCTATGTATTTTTAATATTTTTCAACTGCTATTGTAACAATATATCAGGAGCCTTGTATTAAATTTTCATTATTTTTGGCCCAATAAATAAAAATGAATTGGTATTTGAATAAAAAAAAACTAAAAAAATTGAAAATTAAAATGGTCTGTAAAAAGCTCAAAAACAGACAAAATATATTAAAAATTAGATGGTGTATAGAAAATGCTAATATATACATTCAGTGAAATTTTCATGCATCTACAGTTATTTGTTTTTGAATTACAACAAAATAAGAAAATCGCCACATGAGAAATTGAGTGAATATCTAACCTTGTACAAATTTGAACTTAAAATGCTCATAAAAATTTATGTTGATTTGCTTATAAACATTTTTTCATTGATAAAATTAGGCAAACTTATAATAATTCTTGTATCACATTTTCAAATCTTAGATTTAAAAAGAAAAATTTTCATGAATCTCGTAATTTTTACGTATTTTGTAAAAATTTGAACTTTGATTACCTATAAAAAAAAATTGTGACTACAGATTTTTAATATTTTTCATCTGCCTTTGGAACTCTATATTAGAAGCCTACTATTAAATTTTCAAGATTTTTTACCCAACAAATAAAATTTTATTGACATTTATAGAAAAAAAAACTAAAAAAATTGGAAACTGAAAATGTCCGTTAAAAGCTCAAAATAAGTCAGAATATTTTGAAAATGCTATGGTGTGTATAAAATGCTTATATAAACATTCGGTCAAAATTTCATGTATATACTGTCATTTCTTTTAGAGTTATTTCAAAACCCAAAATCGATTTTGCGTATAAATTCCCGTTTTTTCCTCAATTTTTCATTTGTTTTTCACGGAGCTCATGAAAACTGCTGGGGAATTTTTACTTTTGACCCCCCAAAGTACCAACTAGATTCACTTTCCTATCAAAAAAGTAGCTATTAAAATCGTTGTAAAATCAATACATTCATCGCTCCTCTCAGAATCTAAAATAATAAAAAAAACAGATTCAGAACCGCTCAGAATAACCTAAAATTATAAAATGTTTAATTTGTATAGCTATAAAAGCTAAGAATTCAAAATTTAAAACAAGCTTTCTCATAGTTGTATTTATACTATACTCAACAAATCTATAGTATATATAGATACTTTATTATTAATAGCAAAATGATTAAATTAAATTTTCAAAAGTTCACACTTAATATTATAATTTTAGATGGTATAAAAATAGTATTAATAGTGAACATATTAACAGTATACCTAAGTGTGTAACTATACTTAAAAATTATTATTATAAATTTTAGTATGTATATTTTCTATGAAAATTAGTCATGTTAAATTGTATATTATTATTTAAAATTTTATATTTCTACAACATATGAAGGCTGGCTAGCCATTTTAGAAGAATTTGAAAGTCGTTGGAACTTTCGTCACTGTTTACGCGCAATGGACGGTAAACATGTTGTCCTACTGAAACTGAAAATGTCCGTTAAAAGCTCAAAATAAGTCAGAATATTTTGAAAATGCTATGGTGTGTAGAAAATGCTTATATAAACATTCGGTCAAAGTTTCATGGCTCTACGGTCATTTCTTTCAGAGTTATACCAAAAACCAAAATCGATTTTGTCGAAAATTGGTTTTCCGTAAAAATTCCTGTTTTTCCCTTAATTTTTCATTTGTTTTTCACGGCGCTCATGAAAACTACTGTGACATTTTTACTTCTGACCCCCCAAAGTACCAACTAGATTCACTTTCCTATCAGAAAAGGTACTATTGAAGAAAATCTAAGCATTTTTACTGCCCTAAAAGGTGATGACAGAAACAATTAAATAAAAAAAAAAAAACACATCATTGTAAAATCAATACATTCATCGCTCCGCTCAGAATCTAATACTTTTTTACAAAGTATTGTTGTCTGAGAAGTATGTGTTTTGACTATAATTCTCAACTTACGTATTTATTTTAAATTCATTTGATTTATATTGTTACAATTGACCGAGCACGGAAAAAACCTTTAGATTCTAATTCAATTATCGACTAGAAGTATTAGAACACCTCTCATTCAAGCGCATACCTTAAACCATACCTAGAAGTATAGAACGTTGCAACGTTGGTACAGTATATTATATAATACATAAAATATAGAAATATCTATTGTATTTTTGACAAACATTTAATTTTAAATAGAAAAAAAGTTCAATATTATATGTATTTTTAGCATGTGTACATTTAAATGTAATACATTTTTCTGTATTTGCCGTTATATAATTACAAAACTGTAGTGGGCTTTAGCTGTTTTTATCTGCAGCGAATATTATAATAATATATAATGGGTATATATATGTAATAACTAGGATTATGTTATGTATTCCTATATATCTAATATTTATTTCTAAGTCAATTGCAATGTTTATTTATTATTTAAATAATAAACTTATATATATATATTACTATTTACTATATACTTGTGTAATCAATAATAACACCTATAGTTGTTTTAAATTATAATCATAAGTTATTCCACGCAAATAAATAATATTTTATGATTTATTATTTTTTTTTTATCATATATTTGAGAAAAAGTTATATTTTATGCTAGTAACATCAGTTAAAGTACAGGCCCTCTGTGCTCTGGGGGTTAACTATAATTTTAGGGCCCTAACTACAAACTTTTGGGAGGTGCCCAGGCACACTCAGCACTCCCCGTACGCACGCCTATGAATGTATGTAGTAATTTGAAAATAGGACGTACGCGCAATATAGGTATATGTATTTACCCCTTTTTCACTTATGTATTATATTTATATATGTTCATACACGTAAGTTTATATATATATATAATAATTTAATTGTATAGTAAATTAACTTCCCCTAATTCGACTGCAGACTTGTTAGGTATTCGATGAACGAGGGGAGAATACATAAGTTTAATATTGATTTACTAATAATTTAATACTAATCAAGAACATAATTTATATATTATAAGAGATATTTGAATTTAAGGCACGAAAATATTATATTGAACATAATGTATTATCTAAGTATCTCGTCACGTGTGACTACCATCAAAGGCGTACGTAGGGAGACTGTGATTGTGTAGATCAAGCCGATGGCCTATGAGTGTCGTCCGAGTTGAAGAAACGGTTTATTTAGTTAATGACCAAGGTGGATTGAACCAATCCACCTTGTTAAGGACATTACAATATATGACCACAGATGTCTATACTATAATATAAACATCTGTGTGGCTGTATAATATATAATATTAAGGTTTATGATGATGACATTGCTCTTTTTAGTATTATTTAGTTATGAAGAGTGGCTATCATTACATATTTTATATGTATGTATAAATAGTATACATGCAATTTAATCATTTTTATACATTAAAAAATAATATAATAAACGACATGACCACTGACAAGTGCCTAACTTAAATTTAAATGATTAAAATATAACCGTGTATAAATATATGAATATATCCTGATAAATTAAAAAGAGGGATGTTTTGACAAGACTACTTCATTCACCAAGAATAACGGAATAGATGTCTATCGTCGAAAATAGCCAAGATGTAATCACGTGTTTACTAAATATACTTTTGATGATAGTTTTATTTTTATTTTTAATTTTTGTTTTCAATTTAAATCTGAGGTCAGATTTGAAGTGGCGAAGGGCGTAACGATTTACAGATTACTGACTCGTTATTTATGCCGCACTTGGCGAATTTGCTTAGGTAACAGAACAAAGGAACTTAGAATATGTACGCAAATTTTCGTTGCCAAGTTTCAATAGTGTGCTGTTAGTTTTGATATTAGAGTGAACTAACCTATGATCAGTATTTTAGATAAGAACATTATCTGTGCTTAAGCGTTTGTTTTTTTTTTGATATTTCAATTTTTAACGAGATATGAGTATATTTTTAATTTTTGAAATTTCACATACCCATATCATGCTTGAAAATATTAAAATATGAAAAAATCACCGAACCTTAAGCACAGATAATGTTCTTACCTATAAGTTTGATAATAGATCAATATTATCTCTAATATCCAAACTAATAGAACACTATTGAAACTAGTGAACGAACATTTGCTATGTCGTATGTGTGTAAGATGTAGACAACAAATGCATGGGTAGCCTCCTCTTAATGTATAAATAATAATCAATACGGCATGAAATGTTATGATTATGAAATAAAATTACATATTTTGTTTTTGTATTGGCCAATCCATTATTATTAATACCTTTTTTCTCTACCACTCGAAACATTTGTAATCATAGACTTATAGAAATAGACGGAATATTAGGTACCTATTATAACGCATGAAAGTGGGTGGAGCTTGTTACGAGGATCAGACGCTGTTAAATGTATTGGCTGTCCTCGGAACAATACTATTTCTCTCACTCTTATTATGAAATACATTAAAACTCAAGCTATCTATCTTAATCCATTTGGCACGAACACGCCTCCCAGTCCTTGAGACAAATGTTCTGTATATTTCTATAAGTGTATGACTGTACCGAGCTTTTAGTCTATGAACTATTAAACTGATATCATGACACTATAGGTAGGTACTCTATTCAAGTTAAAAAAAGTACATGGTGTCTCGATCCATCGACGCAACTAGGGTTCCAATGAGTATTATTATTGTTAACATTATACTATAATAGATACAACGAATGTTAAATTGCAGTGGTTCTAAAACGGTGGTAAGTATATTGAAGGCCGTGCGTAACTGCATTACGGAATATAACAAAATAAATATTTTTACTCATGTTTGTTAGGGATCTAATATTATTTTATGCTCTGTGTATTTTCAATTGACTGATTTTGAACACATTATAATATTAAATATACTTACATTATGTCCATAATTTAATATAATATTATAAATATTATAATCTACCTAATAATACATAACACATTAAGTATAGTGTATATTTTCATATGGTGTTGGTCGTTGTATATTATATAATATGTTTTCAACTTTGACACTATCTGTGATTTAGATACATGAATAATATTCACAATAATCCCATTCTACTACCACCTGCACCTTCCCAATAAATTGTTTTTTTTTTTTAAATTTTTAATTATTTCGTGACGAGTGTTGGAACATATTTTTTAAAACTTTTGAGAATAACCTATATGAAAATACCTATTTCAAAACGCTGTTTTGTAGTTTTTTTTTTTTAAATCCTTTATGATTTTTAAAAGTTAATGATAGTTAACTATTGTAATTTAAATTAGATACTTTAGTACTAACATAGTAATATCAAGCTATGATAATATTTAACAATTCAAAACCAACAAAATTGCAATAAACTGCAAAAAATGCTAGGAGTGCGCATTTGGGAAACTGTATTCAAATAACTTATAATACCTATTAAATTAAATTACTAAGTTATTTTATTTTATGATATATTTATATATTTGTATTAGGTACCTCTACCTGGCTCCCTAAAAAGAGACCTACTATTATATACGATAGGTTGAATTAATTTTTGCACAAACCATTGCATTTAATATATTATTAAAACTTAACATATTTCGTTTCCAGACGTTAAAAAAAATTGTATTATAAAATCTACAATACATTCAGATGACATTGATGGAGAAACTTAAAAAAATAATAATACTTTTATTACATTAAAATAAATAATTAATATTGAATTCTATTACAAAAATATAAATTTAAATCATAAAGTATTATTGTTATTTACTTATGAGTTAGTACTTTTTTTTATCATGGATCGGATCGTAGATAGGTTTGTGGTATAAACATGCAAAAACATACAATCTAAATGTTTTGAAAATATCTTTGTGTATATAAAAATAAAAATATATAATAATACAGGTACGTTAAAAGTTTCAAATCCACAAGAATAATATTAGGTATTGAATTAGCCACTATAGGTACAACAAAATAACTAAAATCATTATTCTTTTAACATATCTTATGTTGTACCAACTACCAATTTAAACTTAAAATGTGTATAAAATAAAGAAAAATAGTTAAGAGCATGTCAGAGCAATATTTGTTTTCTCTCTTATTTTTATATAGGATAATAAATTTGAGAGTATGAAATATAGGTTTTATATTTTATTATTAATTAACATTGTAGCTATTCGGCTTTAAAAATAAAAAAAAAATTGTAAATTTAAATGTTCTTTAAATTGTTTTTGATACAGTATTTAGGCAAATTGATTTGTACCCTCCAAAAAATTAATCTCTTAGGATCGTTTTTGTAATGGGTCATTTTAGTCTTAGATTACTCAAATAATATTTTTAAAAAATGATTCTGCGTAAATGCATTTTGTCTATGTTGCGGATACTCCAAAAAGAAAACAAACAGTGACATCCTCTTTAATAGGTACATATTTATCAGATTTTTGCTCTCAGTATTTAATAAAACCTCTTAAGAAGATTCGTACACCGATTCGTAAGATTCTAATATTATATAATGGCTTGTTAATTCAGTGATGTACCTAGTCGTAATTTGTTTAGTGCATATACGCTTAAATGTGCTTGATAAACATGTATATATAACTATTATTATTATTATAGTGAAATACCATCAGTTAATTTTTTTTTAATTATAAAATATTTAATAAGGAAGAGCCACAGCGCTGTGGCCTGTGAGACATTTATAAAAATAGCATCCCACGATTTAGAAGTCTAGTTGAGCCTATCACTCTAGAATTGTAACCGTGGAAGAATACAGAAACAGTGGAACCTTGGTAAGTCGAAGTTCAAGGGAAGTTAAATTTTTTCGACTTGTCGAGATTTTCGACTTTCTAAGGTTTCTGATACATTGAAATTCCACTGTATTATTATTTTTTAGTGACTCTATAGTATATACTAAGTTATTGGTGTAAATAGTCAAATAGAATTTCAAAATAATATTATTTGGATTTTTAAGGGTTATTTTCATTTTCCGTCCAAAAAAACTTGGAACATGTCAAACTACTATCAGCGAATATCCAACAGTCGAACATACCAAATTTTTCCATCTGAAACTTTGAAAATAATTTTCACTCAACTATGAGCAAAGGCTGCAACTTATAAAAAAAAATTATTTTAAAATAACTTGTTGGTTTCAAAAAAATGTTGTTATTTTTCTATAAAAAAAAAAAATCAGTAAAAATACGGTTTTAACACTTATTTAAAAAAAATAATTTTAGCGTTCCAAGTGACCTTCCACAACTGATTAAATGCAATCTGAACATGAAAAAAACTATGTTCCAACTTGGAACTAGCACTTTTTATTCTTTTTTACCTCAATTTATTTAAGAATTTCAGTGATCGGACGATAACTGGTGGATTCAACGTGGTAAGGTCGTCTAATAATATATCAAATTGAATTTGAATACTTTATTTAATACGATTTTACAAATAAGAATTAATGTATTTTAAAAAAATATTATAAAAAACAAAACGTTCCTAAATATTCTTCCGTTATAACATATTAACATATTATGAGAACAATTATTTGGGGCTCTCAAAATGTATAAATAAATATTAGATGATCCCCATGTTCACCCAATTTAAACACTGCTAATATCGATTAGATATATTCAGCCAGCTTCATTTTATTATATATTTATTTTTTATTTATCACCCATGTTATCTTATAATTATTACAAATAAAGTTGAGTATACATTGCACTAAAATATAATTTATAAATAGTTGAAAATATTTGTACCTGCAGGGGGATTTTCATAACATTCATGTAAAGTTTCTTCAGTAAAATCACTATATGGAAATATATTTTCGATGCCCATACTTGATAATTGTAGTGTGTGAGCTAGTTGACTCAGATACTTAAATATATCAATATTAGAAATTTGTTTTGTACTTCCTAAAATCACACAGAAATTATTATTTGGTATTCTCTTAGGATTAAAATGTACAGAACACACCATTTTGAAGTTTGTCTTCAACATATATTAAAGCCATTGAGTTGGTGTCAGTGAACAATTTTAATGTATCTAAATGAACACTTATATTTGGTTTACTCCCCAAAACCGCAAATAAATTGTATGTGAACTGAACTTTTTGTTTTCTAAAAAATTAAATTAAAATAATAACATGTTAATCAAAATTAATAGAACATTAACCTAAACAAACCTAGGTAATTCACAATAATTTGAACTTTTAAAATAATTTGATCTATGCTTGCAAATTATAAACTGAAAATTAATTATACAAAGCAAAAAAAAAATTAAAAATTTTTAAATAAGAAAAGTTATATTTAACCATAATTGTAGTACTTATTGCTTAATTTGAGTCGATTGTAGCGGTGTTTCTAAGTTATTTAATATTACAGGCGTGTTGTTGTGATTTAAACTTAAGTAAATAAGGATTGATAAATTATTAAAATGTATTAATAATGTATTTTAATTTTAAATTCTATACATTTGTTGTTATTTCTTTCATGCTATTTTTGCAAAGATCCGTTTATAAGTCAAATGGTACAATAAATATTTTTATATATTATTATTAAGGTAATTATAACCCTATTTATTAATTTTATTATAATTAAGTTAATACTAAAAAATAGAGATCGGGAGTTACGAGATATGAATTAATTTGTATACATTTTTGTGAGTACAAACATGCGACAGCTTAGTTGTTTTAAGCTTAAGCACGGAATAGATTAAATTAAATTTATTATGCATGTGGCTTAAGTTAGTATTTATTTAAGATTACATTTTATAGTTATAATTATAATTGACTTTACAGAGTCATTAAAAATGAAAACAAAGAAAATGGCTTCATTAATTTTTTACTGTAGGTACTTATAGGTAACATTTTTAATTGGATTAGCATAATACTAGAATAATATTCACCTTGAGCATAAGGATAAGCTAATTTGAATGAAGACGTAGTTGCAACTGTTGTACCAAATTGTTTGGCTCCAAATGATGAACCAAACACTCTAAATGATGAAGCTACATTTTGTTATTACATAACAAAATTATAATTTATAAAATTTAAATTTTACCATTATATTATAATACTTTTAAATTAAATCATAATATACTGAATAAAAATAATAATAATAAAAGAAACACGATTGACATAAATGTTAAATAAAAAGGTAAAACATTTTTAATAATACTTTTATAATGATTAGATAAAAAAAAAATAGACTATTAAATTATATAATCGTTACCAAATGGACTAGCCGTTGTTTGTGTATTTATTCCAAATCTGGAAGACGCAAGTGCATTGAAAGTTGTAAAACTTGCCATTATTAAAAAATACCCTAAAAGAAAAAATATATAACTTTTTATGCGCCGTCATGGGGCTTTGACATAATGCCTTGGCTAATGTCGCGTCACTAGAGGACGTGCGCCTACGTGAGCGAAATCTTTATAATTATGATTGGGAACGGGTACCTACTTGGAATAGCTGATTTGGAAAGAGACTACTATTTTTAAAATATTAAATGTAAAATGATTCATATAAAATATTTTTATTTTTTTTTTTAACAACAGGTTTAGGAATAATAAAATGTAATACAAAATAAATCATAATTTATCTTATTTACTATGCAATTGCCAACCGACCTTGAGGCTTCAATTCATGGCAGGATTTCAGTTCGCTATCTAGTATTAATATAAATCTGTGTTGCTAGAATGAGAGGCATTAATAAAATCATAGATGTCTATGGATAAAATCATTTTTTCTCTCTTCCCCAATCCCCATTCTGACACACGTACTTCTATTTTGTTAACATAGCCATGGCCTATCCATTCTTTAATATCTATGACATGATAGTGTTATAAAATGCTGATAAAATACTGATAAAATCTTATCTGGTCATAGCGACGGTGATAAGACAGATGACACCCAGATTCCGGCACAGAACAATAAAGAAACTGTCGGGTTCTTGACTCTTGTTAACCTGAGATTTGAAGTACGACTAGCTGGAAAACATGGAGACGAGCCGTATATCAATCTCAGTTTATATCATGAACTAAGATAATAATATTAATAATGTTATATTATATTTTGGAAGGGTTGGCGATGGTTGGCAAGTGTAGAGGGGTCCAGCCCGGTTTTTGTACGGATTTTATATGGAATGGGAAGTTTATAGACCACCCTGAACCTGGTGTCTGGTGGTGAATTATTATAATTATAATTTTGTTATAGGGATTCGCATATATCTATAAAATTTTAGGACCATATAGATGAAAGATAAATATATGTATAGGAATTAGGAATTTTTACCATGGGAATTAGTCAGTTAGACAAGTTACCTAGATGGCACTGTAGCCTCACAATTTCCCCTTCTACGGAAAGACACAAACTGGGACGCCGATACGCGTATCGTTTTTTGTCCATACTATCTTAGTTAATTGTTCGTCAGTGGCACCTCGTGGGTAAAATATTTGGTGGTGCACACATTTCCCATTGGTGACTCGTGATGTTTAAAGTAGATGGTATACAATTATTGCAAAAGTTCTATAAAAAAAAGATATTAGTAAAATCCAAAATCAAAATTTTTTAGTATACTCGACATAAACAACGAAAAAAATACTGGTCAGGCGGCCACTAACGCCTAAGAATCCCGTCGGAATTCCAAAATACCGTTCATCCGAAACAGTTTGAACAGACTACGACCACCTGTAAACATTTATAATAGGCACATTATTTTTTAGAAATTAGAAATTTCACCTATTCTGTGGTATAATAATATTATTATTTACAATATAATATTTCATATATCTACCTTCGTAAGTATACCACGCTCGGTTCAAAATAAATATTTTTTATCGGAAATAATGAATTATAATATATTAGGTATCAGTGGAGGCTCGTGGTTAAAATATTAGATGGTGCACATAGTGGTAACTCGTGATGTTTGAAGTAGATGGTATGCAAAAAAATATATATTAGAAAACTCAACGTTTTAGAATGAAATAAAAATAAAAATAAAAAATATGGGTGGAGTTAAGAAAATAATGCCATTACGGCGATATCGCTACAGATAAGTAACTAGATAAGAAGCAGTTGCTCCACCACTCAACGGCCGAAATTGTTTTATACGGACTGATGGTGTTCTGACTGTCCTGCACACTTATTTATATGTACTTTGATATGCATATCTTGACTACACTTTACGAGTATAATAATTGTCATGTTTAAGCGAATATCAAATGTTTTTAAAATATAATTTTGTATTATAGAATAAATACAGTTTAACAGATAATGAATTAAAAATAAAATACATTTTTACTATTATGTTTAGATTTCTATGGATATAATTAGACCACATACTTCCATACTAATTTTACTAGTATTACTAATATACTATATAATAGAGATGTTCTGAGTAGAAAATCTGGTGCTAAGCCGGGTACCGAGTACTGGCCGAGTAAAATTCTTTATACAAACCGGGTATCGGGTATTGGCCGAGTAAAAATTTTAATACAAACCGGGTATCGAGTATTGGCCGAGTAAAAATTTTAATACTAACTGGGTATCGAGTATTGGCCGAGTAAAAATGTTATCACTCATCGGGTATCGAGTATAGGCCGAGTAGAAATTTAAATACAAAATGGGTATTATACTAGTATTAAAGTGTCAACTAACAATTACTGATTAAGAAATTATTAATAATATAATTTAAGTCTTTAAACAGTTTAAGCACTCTGTACTCTGTAGTCTGTAGACAGTACTAGTACTTGCCACTGGGTAGTTCTGCAATTATAATAAATTAAGAACAAAAATAAAACTAATAAAAGGCGAGTCTGAGCATATACTTAGCCAAACACTAAAACAAATTAAGTAACACTAATACCAGTTGTTTAGAATGTTTAGGTATTAGGCAATATGTACAGTTTTGCTCAATAGACCACAATAATGAATAATGAATGAATATTGTAATTTGAAACTAAAAAGTCAATTGTAAATACTAAAATTTTGTAATGTTATTTATTATTATAAAATTGAAAATAATGAACAATTAATATTAAATACTTAATACTTATTATACTATAATATTTGCAGAAAAACAATAGGTAAATACAATATCAAATGATTTTTTTTATTTTACTTTGTGATGTTACCTTTTGGAACACATAAAACAATAATAGTTCTTTCATTCTTTGGTCTAATGACATGAACAATTTTAGGTACCGATTATTTTAATTTTACCTATATGAAAACAAAAAACTTTTTTTTTAAATAACCTAACTAAAGTTAAAAAGTATGATTTTTAAGCTACAATTCCCAGGTAATAAAACGAATAAAAAATAATAGAGTTTAAAATTACATAAAACGTATTACGTACCGATACATGGCACTTCCTCGTCCTCAGCCACGTCCATTGGATTCATTGAATTCATTGAATTTAAAAAAGTTGGTAAGGTAGGTACTTACTAGTTACTACTTATTAACTATTAAGTACGTATCTATTTATTAATTAAAACAAAAAAAAAACAAGCAATTGGTAGTAGGTACTAGGTAGTAGGTACTACAACTGTACTAGCTGTAGAGTGTAGACACTGTAGACTACTAGACTGTAAAGTGATTACTGATTACTTATAATTGAGAATATTTGTATAGTAATAATTTATATTTTATAAATAATACGGGTTTTGATTGCATATTGTTTATAACAATAATTTGTTATCGTATAATTTATATATAAACATTAGACACTAGACAGTAAATACGAGATTTATTTTTGTAATTCATAGAAGAAAAACATGATTTGTTTATAATCAACTGGCTATAATTGTAAATCGGTTCAGTTATTCTAATATGTACCAAAATAAATTATAATTTATTACCCTAGAATTTTAGATTTCTCCCATTATAATATTAATTATAGATAATAGGTATGCATAAATGTATAAATAGATTTCAGCGTTTGCCATTGGATATGAGTCAAGTAAATATGTAGTATTTCGCCGGGTACCGAGTAAGAGCCGGGTAAAAATGTAGGTATTACGCCGGGTACCGAGTAATGGTCGGGTAAAAACGTAGGTATTACGCCGGGTACCGAGTAAGAGCCGAGTCTTAAATATGATATCGAGTACCCGGCCATCGAGTAATTGCCGGGTACCCGGAACATCTCTACTATATAATACATAAATCTCTGATTTTGACGTATTAGCTTTACATATCCACTTCGTTCCTGGCCTATTCTACGGATAAGTGCCTTCCCAAACAGGGGTATCAATACCGACCGTTTCTAAGGAGTTCAATATCGGTAATTTTCTATTTGTGTGCATGCAGGTCGTGTGAATGTGTGCGTAGTAAGTGTTAATAACTAATTAGTGTGTGTGACTGTATATAAAATAAATAAAGGAGCGCCCCTGCACGTACCTACACACACATGTGAGTAACGCAGCACTTTACCTTTACACACTATGTGACCCATATGTAACCGAGTGTATTAATGATTAAATTGTGTCGTGTTATCATGTCAAATATGTGGATCGATGCGACTGTCAGAAGTATATAACAAATGTATATCAGCGTATGCATACATATTAATATTAAATATTATAAATATTGTGTAAATTTCAGACAACCAAAAAAACATTTATAATACACTACGTGTCAGCTTTTTTATAGTAAATTATGACACGAATTAACAATAACAATAGTTACTTTTAAAAATTTGAGTGATAAGTATAAACGAGAAAAATAATAAAGTGGAATAAGAATGCGTGATCGAACACTTGTCGAGGGATTGCTGAACAAACCTGAACAATTCCTGGACGGTCTTGAAACGGTGACTCAGTAGTCACCCATATTACTTGTGCTCTGAAAAATGTATTATCCAAGAACAACTCCTGACGAATCTAATCTCAAACAATTATAATATTTTTCGTGTATTAATTTAATTTACGGATGAATGATTTAACATTCTGAACTTTAAGTTTATGCTTTTATGATTACAACCATATAAATACTTGTATATTTTTAATATATAGGTAGTACGTTTTTAATGCATTTGTTTGTTGCTCCGTGGGCAAGTCCTGTATAATATTATTTTTATGTACAATAACAAGGAACAATATGTATTGTAGAATGTATAAAGCTGTCAAGTCCCAGTGACCTTTATAATCCCCTTGTTATTATGGGTATAAAAGAGATATTTCATGTTTTTTTTTTCTTAGGGGTAAAACGTGTTATTCTCAAACTGAGTGTCAATGGAGAAAAAGTCTTAAACCTATTATTAATACAGCTTATATACAATACTATTTTATTATTATTATACACGCGACGGGTGGTACCCGGATCCAAATTATTATTATTATTAACATCGTGTTCGTTGTGTTTCATTGTGGCCGTCCGATAGAGGTTTTTTTATTACGAACGACGAAGCATATGTTAGCCATCACATCACTACACAATGACCTTGGCAGTAACATGCAGGTGTTCCGATGTTCGTATGTATGGCCAGTATTCGTGTTTTAATCTGTTAGAGAAAAATAAATAAGATCTGATATCAATATTCAGCTGCAAGAAAAAACATGAACACACGATAACCACTAAACATGTTATAAATATACAAGATAATAGTTTTCGACTTTTCGTTAGTATAACTAAAATGTTTTATATTAATTTAATACATTACATTTTGCATATTAACTATTAACTATACTTTATATTTTGATGATATCTAGTTAAATAATAGTTGTAAATATACAAGTGTTTGTTAATTCCACAAAAATAATACCATATAATAGGTATAACAAATTTAAAAATACGTTTTTTGTCTAAGTTTATATTAATTTATATAAGTAGTCGTAAGACAGAATTATGGAGCTCCCCCCTTGAAAAAAAAATTGCCATTAGGTTACAATATTGAATAAACACATTGTATTACAATATTATAAACTGATGATAATTCAATTTCAACTGATATAAAATAAATAATATGTAAAATTAATTTGACATATAATTATTGTAAAATGATAATATATCATGTTTTGAAGTTTGATCACTTGTGTGAATAAAATGAGGTTCGCGGTAGCTTTAGATATTGATTTATCAGCTGCTATACCTTCCAATACTGCAGAGGGTCGGCCGACCGATCGTTATTTTATCGATACTAATTCGTAGACTTCTGATAAAATCTACTGCCTACTTTATTGTAGGTTCTCCAAGAGGCTAGGCAATCCTAGATTTACATATAGGTTTTATTTCAAAACTTAATTAAACGCAATTATACTAATAATAGGTAAAAACAAGAACACAATATTATGTAAAATAATCTATAAGTTTGAAAAATAGGCAGAATCTATAAAATATAAATACGGGTGTTATTTGAATAAAAATGATTTAAACCGTTTCTTATCAGATTTAAAATAACTTCATTCTAATGAATACCTACTTATTATTATTATAAATATAACCTTTTTTGTGTGCATGGTATCTACCTGTTTGCTCTAAATATACTATGTACTAAATATTATTACACCGTCGCCCTAAGACAGGTTTGCTAATAAGCGCGACGAATCACATCGTTTTTATCTCACTGTCCTCTATTGTATCGAATAAAAAATATAACAAATCGTAGGTGAGTTTTTTTATACGTACCTAGCCATTTTTAAAATATATATTTTTTTTTTAAAGAAATTTTAACTAGTGGGAAAACGGTACATAAAAAAAATGATGCAGATCATATCTGTGGATATACTTTTAAAGTTATATTCATACAAAGGTCGAGGGGAAAAAAACGAGTTTCGAACCCAGTGATCAAAACTAATATTTGATAAGGGATTGTCTTCTTTTTATTTCTAGTGGTTTACAATTTAACCGTGATTGATATTATTAATTTTATTTAAATAGTTTGATTTTAACATTTAAATTTCTGAACTAAATTTATATATTTTTTATTTTGCATCCATACTATCAAATTATTTAATATAGAATATTGTAACGTGGTCGGGGATGACCAGTTAAATATAGAATATTCAGGGAAGAAGTTAGTTTCTTTTGAATATATTTTAACCGTAGCTCGGGAGCACGAATGGTATTTAGGATCTTAATATTACAAATAAATGACGATTGATCCAAATAATAATTAATATGAAAAGTTTATTATTACTTACGAGTTACCAACAAAGTTTACATAAATGTCGGACGGTCTCGGAGTTCATCGAGTGCGCGTGATGGTAATTGCCGATGACTGGTTTCCCTTACATATTGTTTATTTCATCATAGCCTTTTATAATAATTAGATTTTTATAATATTTATCAGTCAAATATGCGAGATCGTCATCTGTGATTTGGTAACCCGATCTACACCTTGATATTTCTGTCATTTAAGATTTCTAGCGTTGTCAAGCGTAGTCCTTCGTTTTTTAAACAAACTTTTAACGCATTTGCCCCACAGTCTCCATTCGTTGGTGTTTGTTCTGCTATTTCAAAATAAGATACTAATTTGTTTATTTGAATCCTTACGTTAGAATCTATTGATGTATCGTGATTATTCTCTGTATCATGTGAATTAATTATTATATTTATTGTTGATGGATCTCTTGTTTCTGGAGTTGATACTATTGACTTGCATTCTATTTTATGTTCGGACTCTAATTTATAAATTCTTATTGTAATATCTGTATTTTTAAATTCCCACGCTACCGTTCACTGGGAAATTATAAACTCAAATTTCTGTTCTGCTGGTAATAGATTAAAATCTTGTGTTTCTAAAGTCTCGACTACGTAAAGAGTGCACAATGTAAATTTTTGAACAAGTTTTGCTGAGAGAGGTATCCTTCCAAACTTGGAATTTGAAAAATAGTTACCTAAATCGACTTCTTCGATTTGCCGTAATAGATTTATTAGATTATTTTCGTTTATTTCGGAATTAAAATTTTCATTCAGATATAATAGGTTTGTTCTATTCACTTTTGCTATTTGGTGATTCGTATTACGTTTTATGTAAAACTTGTGGTCCATTTATTACTTTCATCGAATTATTGCCTATGTTCACTTTCAATACAATTTTGTCCTACCTTACTCTAGCTAGGCTGGTATTTTTAAACTTTTCCTAATATTTTATTATTTTAAGATTACAATATTCTCTATATATATTCTTCAGCAACGTTAATCTTTTATATCCTTATACTCTTATATTCCTAATGCTTAGAATTTTGTACATTTCAAAAAAAAAATTTATTTTTATTACCTACATAAATTCTCTAAAAGGGTAATAACCTACCGTTATTACCCTTTATTTCCTTATACCCAATATTATTATTTCTAATACTTAATATCCAATGAATACCAAAACAAATTATTTTTATTTTTATTTATATTATTTAAAATATCTAAAACCGTTAATCTTTTACTTCAATTACTCTTATACTTAATACTTATAATCTCATACATTTTTGATAAAATTTTTAAGTCTCTTAAAAAAAAATTATAAAAATTGTTATTTTTATTACCTACCTAAATTCCGTAAGAACATTATCCCTAATTGTATTCCTAGTACCAGTAGAACCCACGATTTAAGATAGTATGGTTGCCCAACGACCTATGATAAGATCGTTTTAAACTGGCAACCAAATTAAATAACTAGAACAGCTGGAACATTGACCACTAGCACTTGCGACATGATGTGAACCGATATAGAAGCAGAATTTACGAGCTTATTATTTTTTTCCCGCGCTTTACTAGTATCAAATATTTTCCTAATATTACCCACAATTATCATGTGATATTACCACAGAATAGATGAAATTTTAGATTTCTATAAAAACATTAAAAACCACGATTTGAATCCTGATAAATACTTCATTATACAACTATAATATCTACCTATTATCGTAGTCCATAGCTCTATCATCTATGATTTATACAAATTTACGTCCTCAGAAGATAAAACAATAATTGTTCATAGTTTTAAAATTGTATGCTTAATTGTATTGAAATTGTGTAATTGTGCTAAAAATTAAAATGCCGTGTTGTATACCTAATTGTCCTTCACATGACAAATATATAAAGATTAGTACTTTCAAAGTTCCAATCAATATTGCTTTACGGTCTGAATGGGAAAATATCTTAGGTATTTCCTTAACTAATAATTCTCGTGTTTGTCGTAACCATTTTAAAACTCATGATGTAATAGACACATGGGTATATGGAAATGGAATAAATAAATACACGGTTAGTACTTTTACTTATAGATATATAATGTATTTATGAACTATTCAACTATAGGTAAAACATAACATATGAATATATTTGTATGTGTGTCTAAAAAAACCTAGACTTAGAGATGGAGCTATACCGGCGAATTTATATATTGTTAACAATAATGAGTCAACAATTTTAGTAAGAATTTATAGTTAAAAAACTTAACACCATAAGACTTTTTTCAAAAAATTTAACTTTACTCATTATGAATAGTTATATAATAATATAACAACATATAAACTATAAGAATGTTTGTACCTAGTACCTAACTAATTTCAACAAAATTTTATTTAAGAATGAAAAAATTAATAATATACCAGAAAGCCCAAACTCTGAATATATTGTGGACACCAATGATATACTATCATCTATAAATAATGATCATTGTTATGTATCAAAAAGTTCAGATTCTGATACATTAAATAAATCACCATTGCCCAAACGTAAAAAGGTTAAAAGTATAAAATATACAACACATAGTGTATGCAAACATTAATGAGTCATATTATTGTTATACATATTACTATATTATAACAATAGTATGCACTTATTTAAAACATTTATATTATCTTCAATTTTTATAATAATTATTTATTTTTGCATAAAAGGTAGAACAAATTACTTTATTTCAATCAGTAATGAGTTATACAAAGTTATTAAATATACCAATAAAATGGTTTTATGATACTGATCGTACTGAAGTTGGTTCTACAAACAAAGCTAGTAAGATGGTAATTTCATTCCATAAATTGGTATCATGTAAAAAAATGTTAAATAGATACATAGAAAAACAAATTATTTTAACTGAGGGTAATTATTAAAATATAATATTTATCAAAATAAAATATTTGTTAATGGTACAATAGTGCATAATTATTTGTAATTTAGACTCAGAAATATTTGTCTATGTTTTTGACAAAAAACTGGAGGTATTAGATATTGCATCAAGTTCATTGAATAAAATAGACACATATAGCGACTTAGAAAAATTTATTAAACTCTTCGATAGTATACCAATGTGTCAAGGTACTGTGCCATTGTTCCAAAATAGAGATTTAAAATTATCATTTAGTCCAGTTGAATCAAGCGGCATGTGGTGGCATTCAAAATGTTGTACAATACTTCCTAAAGAAAATAGTAGTGATAAGTAAAACTAAAAATATTAAATATTTTGTGGTAAGATACATTAAAACACATTTTTTTTTTATATATCAAAATTTTCAGTAGCACCTGTATCTGGTGTAAACGTTTGAAATACATAATACAAAACACAAAGTCACGGCAAAGAAGGAATCAAAATACTCGTACACTATTTTCTCCTAATAAAAAAAAAGTTATTAGTAAAATAAGGAACATTAAAAATTCAATTAAAAAAAAATATTCAAGGGCCAGTGTAAAAGTTGGACGTTTACAAAATAATTTAAAAGAAATACAAAACCAAATGAAGCTTGTCACTCAATCCACTTTAGAAGAAATGTTGGAAAGTTCTAGAATACCTAAATGTCAAAGTGAATTAATAATTGAAATTTTCAAAGCTGCTAGATTAAAGAACCCTAAAAATAGAAGATACAGCGAAAATTGGCTTTTACTTTGTATGCTTTTCCAAATTAGGTAAAATTAAAGTATGAAAATTGTCATGTAAATTGTCACTTACAAAACTGACCTGATTATTTCAGATCTCCAAGTGGTTATAAATTTATAAGAGACCAAAATATATTGCCACTCCCATGTGTAAATACCATTAGAAAACATTTGTTGGCTGTAGAAATTGGTTGTGGATTTGATCCAAACTTTTTCAAACTTTTGAAAAAGAAGTTTGACACTAAAACCGAACAGCAAAAACAAGGTGTTTTAGTTTTGGATGAGATTTTCCTAAGAGAAAATATCAGTGTTAATAGCCGTTCATTAACATACTTGGGGTTGGAAGATTTTGGTCATGAATTGGAAAATAAAACAGATAGTTCCCAAAAAGCAAACCACGCGTTGGTTTTTATGTGGCAAAGTTTAGCAGAAAAATTTGTCCAACCAATTGCTGTATTTGCCTCACATGGAACTGTTAAAGGTTTTTATATTATATTCACTTAAAAAACAGTTATTTTTATCCAATTTATAAATTATTTTTAATAAATATGTATTATGTTTAATAGGAGTGGATTTAGCAAAATTAGTAGTAAAAGCTATTTTATTAATGGAAAGTTCTGGTGGTCAAGTTATAGGTCTTACATCGGATGGTGCATCTACTAATCGTACTATGTGGAATTTGTTAGGGGTATATATAAATATAATAATCAATAATAAGTATCAAAAATTAAAAATAATAATTATTAGTCATTTATTTATTTTTGATAAATTAATTTAGATTAATGCAAAGTTGGATAGTTTTAAAAACTATTTTGAAAATCCATTTGATAATAGCAGAAAGGTATTTGTATTCTCTGATGCACCCCATCTTTTAAAGACTGTAAGAAATCGCTTATACGAAAAGAAACAATTACTTGTGAGTAACCTATATAATAATTAATTATTCATTAACTTCATACAAATACAACCACATATGTCTATTTTTCATACACGATAGGTTCGTCCTTCAAAATCTCCCATAAAATGGGAACATTACTATAATGTTTTTAAAATAGAAGCCAATTCATTTACTAAAGTGTGTCCAAAAATAAACAAGAACCATTTCGAACTTAATAATCTTTCTAAAATGAAAGTCAAATATGCAGCACAGGTAAATGGACCAATTTATAAATTTGTAAAATATATGAAAGATAATGATATTATTCCATAAAATATTTAGCTGTTTAGCATGTCAATGGCCACAGGCATAGAATTTTATAAAAAAAAGAATTTGAATGGGTTTAGTGGTTCTGATGAAACTGTGAAGTTTACCATTTTAATGAATAATCTGTTTGATTCATTGAACAGGAAATTTAGTGCAGAAGGAATAAAAAAAAACTCCCACGACATAGAGGTTTTTTGTGTTATATGTTTGTGATGTGATATATGTGTTTCTATTTGTTGGGTGTTAAGGATTTCCAGCATAATATGCTATGCTTATAATTGAAAATACTACACCATGTTGGATTTTAGATTGTTTGTTTTAAATGTTATATGGATTATATAAAACATAAGTATATGTACTAATTATATTATTTATATGTCAAATAGGTGTTAAAAGAAGCTCTGAAGTGGATAAATATTCTAATATTTATTGACTTTATTTTGACAGAAGTTTTTTGGTATTATACGTCAGGTAGCTGGACCAAATGATCATCCGTCCACACCTACATTTCTCCAGCTTTATAGGATGCTGTCTGTATATTCACTTATTAAACCACCAAAGACTGGTAACTGTACAATTTTTGAAGGTATATTTTTTTATAATCTAAGATTATTTTGAATACCTACAATAATAATAATAATATAAATCTTTTTTAGACAACATTCCAATCATTACAGTCACAGATTTAAAGGGTATCATTAATGACCCAACTAATACTTCAGAAAGAATTAATAAGATTGAAAAATTAAAAGAAAAAATTAATTATATTGTAGATAAGGGATGCTGGGATGCTGATGATGTTTTTACTGAGCATAATTATTCAAATTCTGCTGTTTTTTATTGTATTGTGTATTATTTAGCAGGGTAAGATATTTTAATATAGTTCAGTAGATATTCACCGTATTAAAAAATAGATATTAATAAATTGAATCATACATAGATATATAGCAAAACATTTAGTGGCACGGACGAAATGTGATTTGTGTAAAATGTATTTAAAGAATATGAACACCTCTTCAACTATAACAGCAGCAGAATTGGTGAATTTAAAAAGTAGAGGTTACCTTACACACCCAAACACTAATTTATTTAAATTATTAAAATCATTGGAGATATCTTTTCAAAAATTTGCTGACTCACCTACAGCCTTTGAAGATACATATGAAGATTTCTTTAGCAAAAATGTCAATATTAATTTTCCATGCATTGAACGTCAAACAGATATTATAACAGATATCTGCACATACTATCTGATCATGAGAATGCGCCAATACAGCTATCAACTAAATCAAAACAATAAAAAACAAAATAAAGTTAAAAAAAAACTTTCAAAATTGGTTAGTACATGATAGATGGAATTATTAAGTTTTTTATTTTTATTTCTGTTTCATATAATATAAGTACCTATATAACATTTGTATCATTTTTTTTCCGTTAAATAAATTCTAAATAGTTATTTGATTTATTATTTGCAAAAGACTAAAGCATAGAGAAGAAATTAAAGTATTTTAATTTGAGTTTATTAAAATTATTACCTATTAATTACTTATTTATTTCATAAGTAATTTGTTTAAACTTAATTCGTTATAATCCAAATTTTAACGTATTACACATAATATGTAAAATACAGAAAATAAATAAAATAGCGTATTTTTAAATCACGAAGTAAAATACTAATAGGTATTATATATATTATATAAAATAGGTACTATATTAAAGTAGTATAGACGTATATAGTATAATTGTATAATAAATAATAATTATACTACATGTCTAGTGTCTACGCGCCACCGTCAGCGCGGTATGCCGGTATTTGAGCTTATAGGCTGTTGCCACTGTTACATTCAAGCGCTAGTGGTGAATTTTCCAGCTGTTTTTAATAGTGATTTCGGCAGACACTTTACATCACGGCTATAGATACTATGGTTGCACGACGATGAAAATTTTTTGACCGTGCAATGTTCTTATCAAAAACCTCGTGACTGCTAGCGCTTTCAGCGGAACTTGTAGTCTACCTAATCAATCAACTCGGTTCACCTTCACCTTCACTTCACTTGAATGAGTTGAATTACTAATCTCAATTCTCAATTCTTTTAACGATTCTCAATTACCTATATAGCCTCAATTACCTATATGACTATATAGTATATGTATAGTTCCACCGAGGCACTAAATCATATTAACTCATAGCTCTCGCAAAGTTTCATATGAATATCATTATACTATAAGATACAATATGCATAGGTCATTTTTCGTAGAATTGTAAATTAATTTGTGTCAATTCTGAATTATTTGAAATTAACTGAGTCTAATGTATCCGTTGTATGAGAAAGATCTAATGTGCTATCCAAGCTAGATGTGCATGCCTTATTTAATTCACAGACCTATGATAAATTAAGTAATAGTATTTTATATTAATGCAGTATTATCTTTGTAATTATATTACTATATTTAAAACTTAACAAACTTTTATACTTTCCAAAGATTGTGCATAAATCTTTTTTTTACAGGGAATAGGAATGGCTCCTTTTTTTAAATGAAGTCTTTTCAAACATATCTAAATATTATTAATATTACAAAAATATTATAATTTTAACGACTGATGAAAATTGAAAACGTTAATGTTGAAAATTAGTTTACCGTATACTTATTAGACTCTTGACCAGACTCCCATTTACTGATGATATCAGAGTCTTCGAAATGGGTAGCACAAATATGGTAACTTTTTTTAATCGTAAACCCCAACGCTTCTTCCCACTTTTTCTTCATATCCTCATTTTGAGGTACTTTAAAAATTGTTTTGGATATGGAATGAATTTCTCGTACACAACAATAGTTTGGCATATTTATGTTTGAAAAAAAAATTTATGTTTTATTAAAATAAGAAATACACAATTAAAATATGCACTACTCTATTACTATTAAATAGTAAGTAATGACTATTAATGATTATAAATAGTCCACTAAATCATAAATACTACTATAGCAGATATCTATAGCCGTGGCCGTGATAAATACTAATTTATTTGCGGTAAACAATACCAATTACCAGTTATGTGATTATTACTATACATCAATTTTATTTGAACAAAACCCGGGATTTGAAAAATAATATGACAACTTAATGGTACACCACAAATTCCGCTAAAAGCGCTAGTAATCTAGAGGTTTTTGATAAGAACATATAACGCCGTTTTCTTCTGCAACACGCTATATGCCGTCGCGCAACCATTCATATCTATAGCCGTGCTTTACATGATTCGTCGGGCAACCATACTATCTTAAATCGTGGTAGTACCTACTTAAAATCTCGTAAATATATAAAAAAAAATTAAAATTAAAATTATTTCTATTATAAAAATTATCTAATAACGTTATTCCTTTTATCGTATACCTAATCTTATTCCTATAGTACTTAAAATCCTATAAATATTAAAAAAAATTAAAATTATTTTTATTACCTACATAAATTCTCTAATCCCTCTATCCCTTTATTTCCTTGTACCTAATCTTATTCCTAATATACTTAAAATCCAGTAAATACCAAAAATTTAAATTATTTTTATTTCTATTATTTAAATTCCCCAAAACCTTTAGGTACTTTATTGCTTCAACTACTCTTATTCTTAATACTTATAATCTCATAAAACTTTTATTCAAATTTGTAAGTCTTTAAAAAAAATTATATAAATTGTTATTTTTATTACCTACCTAAATTCCGTAAGAACATTATCCCTAATTGTATTCCTAGTACCAGTAGTACCTACTTAAAATCTCGTCAATATAAAAAAAAAATTAAAATTAAAATTATTTCTATTATAAAAATTATCTAATAACGTTATTCCCAATATCTTATACCTAATCTTATTCCTATAATACTTAAAATCCTATAAATATTAAAAAAAAAATTAAAATTATTTTTATTACCTACATAAATTCTCTAATACCGTTATCCCTTTATTTCCTTATACCTAATCTTATTCTTAATACTTAAAATCCAGTAAATACCAAAAATTTTAATATATTTATTATAATGATTAATAAGCTTGCAAATTTGCAGCTTCACCAGTTCAATTATATTCAACTAATAACTTAATAATATAATTGTTGATTGTTGCATTTATTGCTATACATATTTTCAAAATAGTTCTTCTCTTATAAATAATATACAAATGCAGTAAACAATCATATAATAATAAATTACTATGTAACGCTAATGGCCCCTAGTAGTCAAAGTGGAAATTTTGTACATTTCAAGACCAATAAAAAAAAAAAAAAATAAATAAATCAAATACTATCGTGGATAGAAAAAATATTTTTTATAGGTTAACTTATTTAAAATTAATATTCATATATATTTACTAGTCTTATTTTTCTCTAGACTTTTTTAAGTGTCCATATAAAGTCACTGGGCAGGTGGAAAACGTCCCAGTGTGCCCGTGAACGGTGTGCTCTCCTGATAATCCATATTTAGTAATGAAGACATTAAATAAAATAAAATGAACATAAAATCCTAATTAGAAATTAATTAATTTACATTTATTTTTTTTATAATTTATTATTAAAAAAATATTAAATAATATCATGTTTACATTTTTATTTTATTCCTATGTTGTATAAAAGTTTTAAATAAATGCAATTTTGATAACGAAACTAAATATGCTAAAAATGTAATGCAATATAAGATGTAATACGTATATGGAAAAATACTATCATTCAGCACCATTCAATATTTAAAAAAACTTGTAAAACTATGTATACATTTACTATAGGTACTTATACATTTATTGTTTTTGGTTCTCATTGTAAACTATCTTTGTTGTTTTGTATTTTTTCAGTAAACACTTTTGTGACCAAAGCCCTTATAATTATAATTATTGTTATTTTATTCGTAAACTATTAACAATCCTACGATTATACGTAATTCATTTTCGGAAAGTCTTACATATTCAGATAGTCAGCATATGTGGAATTATTTGAGCAAACTATTTAAGTCTTGTGGTCCGCCTAAAAGATCCAATACAAATGCAATCGATGATGCATTTTTTAGTATATATTTTTAAATATATACAAAAATTATTTTAATTAAACGTTTCTTAAAATATTTTGATCAAATAATATGCATATTATGTTGATATAGGACGTAAGCAGCTGTGGGATGGGCCACCGGCATACCGGGGAAAGTTCCCGATGATTATATTATAACTCTGATCCGGTGTATTGGGATTAAAAACTATTTGACAATAATTAACTGCGTGTCTGCGTTGTTTGAAATCGTACATATTACGATTTGGGCTGCACTAATTATATATTATAAATATGATTTGTATTTTATTTTTAACTTTTTAATATTTTTTTTATTTAATTAATAATATTATAATAAATACATACAAAGTATTTTGGTTGCACCTGATATAACAATCACATTATTTTAGATTTTTAGCGGAGCACAGTGGTCTGAAATTCTATTTTAGTGGCTCAAAAGTCTCATTTTATAATATATTTTTTAAAAAAATGTCAAAACTGTCTAAAAAAATGTCTATTGGCATAAGTTTCTCAAGTCAAATATAAAATTTCATAATCATTCTTTTATTTTTAACTTGTTTGTATATCTAAGCGTCTAATGACATTTTTTTCGTTATTTTTAATGAAATTATATAATTTTTTTGTGAGGGAAATCCTATGTTTTTTCGAATTTCTTTTTTTATTTATTTATTCTAGGTGTGTTGGAAGATAAAAATATATAAATTATCGTTTATTTTTTCAAAAATCTAAATTTTTTGAAAAATATTGAAATGCTTAAGATTTTTTGTTTTTTAACGTGCCAATGAAAATTAGTCAATTTACACAAATTCATATGTGTAAATAAAACAAAGAAAGTTCCAAGGATTGTGTTATTTTTTTTGCGTCCATAAGGAATTATTGTGTACAGAAATTATATCTGTGAAGTTTGTTGTAACGAAGTTTGCGGAAAAACCAAAAAATACTTGAATATTTAAATATTTTTTGAATTATTTTAGATGGTTGAAAAAATAAATGATAATAAAGATATTTAATACACCTACAATAAAATAATTTAAAAAAATTAATATTTAAATTTATTTTTTTTTATAGACATTTTAATTTAAAATTTGGATGTAATCTAATCATTTAAAGAAGAATAACTGTTTTAATTATTGTGTTGTTGTTTAAAATATTATTTATACATATTTAAAAAATGATAAAATATATTATTATATTTTAATAATTTTATACAAACAGCCACAAAGGTGAAATTTTTAAACTCAATAATTGATTTAACCTACTGTATTACTTATTGTTAAATAACTTACTTTATTAGTAATATTATATCATAAAATATTTATTATATTTAGTTATACCTATAAGCTGATGGACTTCATTACTCATAAACGTTTTTCGTATAGAATGAAGTATTGAATTAAAATTTAACACATCTATTACACAAGGGCCAGTATACAGTAATTTCTCAGGCCAATCCACCGCGTTTTTTTTCAAAAAAAAACCGTGTTTTGCCAATCCACCGCTGGACATAAGGTACACATATTATTACATAAAATAATACATATTACACATATATCGTAGTATAAAACAATAAAAGATTTATTAGCTCAAATTAAAGACATTTGTGTTATTTTTGATATAAAATTATTATTTAACTTTCATGTTTTTGAAATTAAAAAAAAAATTAATTTTCCGTTATGTAACTTAATTGTTATTATTATTGTAATGCCGCCATCGTTTATGAATTAATTAATAACATACAAATATTTTACAGAACTCTCAGAAAGCCGGAAACTATTTTCTATAGTGGCCCATAGAATGTATGTGAAGGTTCCGGACGTCCTGAGAGTGTACATTCAGTTTTTATTTTTTATATACTTTTTCAGGGTGATCTTATCCTCTTCCGAGCCCTCTAGAAGCCATTTAGTGATTGGATTGGTCATATATAGGGGACTTTCCGTAGTAATTTCATAGTAGCCTGGCATTATTCCTAATAAATATAGGAGCATGGATCCATCCGGCCAATTTCGCATACCTTTGGGTAGCATTGGCAAATCTTCGCGTCCCATAAGAGCTGATAATCCTTCACACTGGCTCACATTAAATGCCTCTCCTGTTACAGGCTTGCTAATCACCATCCGGATTGATCTAGCTGTCAGACCTAAATCATCAATCACATTGAACAGCTGTGGACAGATCAAAAAAAGAAATATAGAAAGAAAGAAAATTAATTAACCATAACTAATTTAATATATTATATCATTATAAGTACACTGAAATCCATCTCTAATCCCCATACACAATAATCGATGTAGTTTAGTTTTAGACCTTCAGATTTCACAATAAGATTAAAATTAGTATACGGCTGATATTAGTGTGAAGAAATCAGCGATGAATAACAATCAGTATTCAGTAATACCATTGTTCACTATAATAATTTTAATGATTTTTTGGTTAATACTTCTTTTTTTTTAACGCTCAAGGAAAGTTGTTGATTGGTGTTCATTGATTATTAAATGTTATGTTATATTTAGCATAATACATATTATATATTTTATTCATTACGTATAAAAAAATATATATAATAATATGCGAATCATCAAGCCGTCGAATAGCATAATTTGGGGAATTTATATAATATAGAGGATATAACAGAACGACCTGTCAAATGAAATAAATTATGTTCTCATCAATATTAAAATTTTTTTTTCTATATAACTTATTGACTCTTTTAATACATGTATAATATAAATAATTTATTTTCATTTTTTAATACTGAAAATTAATTATTTTAATTATTTTAAATTTGATTTAATTAAGTTGGCTCTACGAATTCGTTAACAGCAATAATTTTGAATATAAAATAACACATAACCATATAGTATACTCACGGCACATCTGTAGGAATTCGTTGGGGTAAAATTTCCATTTTGATCATCTGCTGTATATTCCTGTAATGATGTATACTGCCAGTCTTTTTGATTTTCTTCTTTGTCGGTCGGTAAATAACGGTCCAAACACTCGAACACGAAGTGGTCCATTTCTGATAGAGCACGACAACAGAACAAATTAAACAAGAGTATGATGAAATTTTTTGCTCAGGAACAATTTTTGTTGACACAAGTAATATTTAGTGATTTGTATGAGCACTTTTGTGTGTACCTACATTATTATCATCGTGGTTTTATATTATGTGAGCGTGACCCCCCCTCCCCATGTGATTGTGCCTGGAGTACATGGGCCCGACTATGTTATAGCCCCACTGAAATTATACAAATTGAATCATGATTCATGATTGTTGTATGTTATAACAAATTATCTTTAATAATACTTATATAAATATATAATAAATACACGGACTTTGTCAACAATACTTTGTCTACTAGCAAGGTCAGTTTTAATTAGATTTTATTGAGACTTCATATTTCGGACAATGTCAGATGTGTACCAAAACAGTCGTGTTAATGAATTTGGTTCTCAGGGGCATCAGTTTTTAAGCAACCCCCCCAACCTCCCCATATACGTTGAAATTGAAAATATACAGGCATGTACAACCAATATTCCACTTCTTCATTTGTTAAAATAAATGTTAAAACAAAGAACAAGTGAAAATAATATAATACATAGTTTTATACCTAGCTATTACCTTTATGATTAAATTATTTGTTTATCGTTTATTTTTAGCTTTTTTTTCAAATTATCATGTGTATTACATTGTGTCATTGGACAAATTTTAATTATAATCTTGTTTAACATAATATATAGTATAATATAAATAGTGGAGGGAGGGTTGAAGTGGAGTACAGAGACCCTGATATTTTAGTTGCCTGTTGAAATAAATTTGTAATGTTTGAAATTTTGATAGAAATACTTATTTTTAATACAAATGCATATTATAATATATTAAGTTACTTTGTTATTTAAGCTGTGGGTTATTCATTGATTACCTATAAATCGTGTATGGAACATCTGTATCGCTTGTAATGTGTTGCGTTTTATTTGCAGTTTTGTATAGGGCCCGGCAAAACATTTAGTATGGGGACCCAAAATTTGATGTAAGGGGGCTCATATACACACACCCATGATTAATTGTACAATAATTCTGAATTATATTATAATTTATACTATTCTCCCTAATATGGTATAAATGTAGTATAGAAGTACACATATTTGATATGTGTGCAAAGCACAAGCCAATGTGATAATATTATTATACAGACATACTACCTATAGAATAACGATTATAATTCATAATATTATAGTTAATTTGATTTTGAGTTTTATATTGAATCGTACAACCTACAGTTTTATAAAACTGTGGCGCCCCGTGACAAATGCCCCCTCCTATAACTAGGCCATGTAAAACACTTAAATATATAGACATAGGTACATGTAATTTACATACAATAAGCATCTGTGAAATAAACATTGTATTCTGTGCATATACATATATGCATATTAAAAGTAGTACTTTCGAAAATTGTCAAAACAGATGAAAATAATAATGCGTTTATAGTATATACTATATTTCAATAGATACAAGTAATACATAGAATAATATAATGTAT
Source organism: Nasonovia ribisnigri (assembly GCA_027563435.1). NCBI lineage: Eukaryota > Metazoa > Arthropoda > Insecta > Hemiptera > Aphididae > Nasonovia > Nasonovia ribisnigri. The sequence continues at coordinate 16,489 of JANEHU010000349.1, read as the reverse complement.
GATAGGTAGGCCATAGTTTTAGCCGATGAGAGCTTTCCACAGGCGAAGCTCACCTATCTTATCCACCCCCGACCACCACCCCCCCTATTATACATATGAGCATTAGTGCTGTAACAATAATGATTCGTTATACGTACGCTCCGTCTGGTCACAACTTCCACGCATGTCTATACTGTGGTCTACTACAACTTGTGGATTTTCCACAAACAAATGAAACAATGGTCCAAGGCTATTTGGCTTGTCGAATCCCAGGTAGGCACATCCGAACATTTTCGTCGTTGTGTATAAAGTCGTTAACTCAAATTGGTTCATATGTCCAACTGGAGGACATGTTGCATACTGGTAATACAAGACTACAACACACAGAAATAAAAATACCGTGTTACATTATAGGCATATCTATTATACTGTTTGTAGTAATAAAAATATGAAGTAATAAAAAAAATATATACTTATATGTATAGTATATTTATACATTGTATTATGATAAATACTAAATTCCTTCTGCTAATCATTGGCGTTTTTGCTTATTTATTGCTAAATTAATAATTAGTACTAAATAAATATTAGAATATTATAAAAACCATTTTTTAGTTTTACTATTGTTGTAAGTCTAGGGCTTTCAGAGATTTTATTCTTATTTTTTTAATAGGTACCTGTTGTTATAGCTCTACTCATATAACACATTTATCATAACTGCAAAACGACAAACTTGATTAAACTGTATCATCATAATTGAAATAAAGTTTTTAGAGTACAGGGCTTTTAAATTTAAGTATAATTGTACAGTGAATCATAGTATTATTAATATACAATTTGAGGGATTTGGTGATGGCATGGGTTCAGAAATTTGAAGTATCTAAAATCATGATCACTTATAAGTTTTTATCAGTGGTACCTGTGTCGTTTCAATTTTTAAAGTAGAAAATATAAATATTAAAAAAACTTACTTTTGGGTTCGTTTTCTTTTGGTGTCAACGAGTCTGCCGCCACGGAGGAAATCATGACAGACAAGATTAATATATTTGCTATATATCTATCCATCGTGTTGTGGGTCTATCGAGAAAAACTGCTAAAATAAACGGTAAGTAAAAAAAAAAACGGATCTAAACGGCGCGGAATAAAGACAAAACAATCGCGAGCAAAATGGTCGAGAAAAATTGTGAATTCAATAGATCGGTTAACACACGAATGGCGATCCGCGCTCTGCGTTCCATTTTATAAGGCACGTTAGTATGACGGCGGAAGCCGTAGTTATAAATCTTACCACCAGTTGAGCGTAGAAGGTATCGTATTATTGTATAGATACACGAACACAGGCACAATACATCGGGGACGAACAATATACACCAGTAGGTACACCACTGATACCTACGTGCGTGCAAGGAACATATATTACAATACGTAGACGCGTAAATATAAAAAGGTAAAGAGTATGAAATCGGATTCTACCCATAACAATATGTTTTCCCTTCATTTTTTTCTTTAGCGTCACATGTTTACAACAGCTAATGTCTTTGGCGCCACATATACCGGTTGTCCTTCATATAGCTATATAACAACGTACGCGCTCGGTTTGAACACGTCCATATTTTGTATAGCGTATAAGTAATGTTATTGTACCAGTATTGCAACTATATATCTATCAGCGAGGGTGCAAGCTATTGTTTAGGCTACAACTAAATTGCTCACATTTTGAAATTTCTCTGTTAAACCTGGCACACAACATCTATTTTAGAAGCGACCTATCGTTAACACAATAATATGCAATACCCATGATTATACGTACATATTATATACCAATACACGGTTACACTCGTGAAGACTATGCTATTTAAAAATAAAATGAAAATACATGACAAATCATTATTAGGTGTATGGATAATCGCTCTTTAGACGCAGACAATGGTCTGCAATCGACAATATTAATTCGATAAAGGAACTTTAACAATATTTACGACCCGTCGATAAACTTGTACCTACTGTTGTTTTGATATCACAACGCAAGTTTTTAATTTTAGTTTCGACAATTCTCTCATAGAGCGAGCACAGAAATATGGATTACGAAATAACAAATATATATTATACGCGTCGTGGTAAAATGTGTGTTTCTATTAACAACTTAAAGTTTTCAAAGTACAGAAAATTTAAAAGTGAGAATTTTTTATTTTGATATACCAATAAAAAATGTAAAACAATGGCTACGTTAAATCCTCAGTGTGACATAGTATTATTAGTCATAAAAACGAAAATATAATCACAGTGAATATTCTGAGAACGCAATAGGTCCATATAGATATAATCCGAAAAAGACTATTGAAGAAATGCATACACAACTAAGTAAAATTATTTTTAAAGTCAAATCATAATTTAAATCATGGTGACATTTATTTGCTACGTAATTCGATATATGCAACGAAAAAAAAAACATTTCCCGAAATTCCCAAATACTGTTAACGAGGTATAGTATTACAGCTGAAATAATTTCAAGTAAAATTCAAAGATAAACAATATATTATGTATTTCAGTGACGATAATAGTGTACGTAGTATTGTTTACAAGCTTAGCAAATTTAAGTGCTTTATGTGATGCTCAACATGTATCTGGAGATGGAACATTTTCTTACTGCCCAAAATTATTTACACACCCGTATAAAATTCATGTCTATTAAAATTATTTTTACGTACTAGTAGTATTTTGTTTTTTAGAAGGTTAACATACGTCGACATAAACAACTATGTGGGAATCCTGTATAATCGTATTCTCGATCGGCAATTTATTATTAAAAAATGTTATATTTGAACGGGCCGGGAGCATATAATAATATAACTCGAGTCCGGATACCAAAATCTTCTTTACGCCACTGACACCTAAGTCTTAAATATGGAGAATTAGCTGGGTGTGTAGTGGTGTAATAGCTTGAATAATAGTGGTCGGGATCGCCTAGCAATTATTGTTGGCTATGTAATGCATGTTGTGACTTATGTGTATTTGTGTATGAATGTGTGTATGTGTGTGGTGTGTGTACAATAAAAACAAATAATAAAAAATGGTAACACGCTTTCTGGTAAAAATGAGTGGCTGTATTGTACGCAAAATAAATAATTATTTACGAATATAAAGAATAGATAAATAACAGCAACATAAAAGTATAAAAAATAGGAGTAATAATATAATGGCCCTTCTGGCTCAACAGAATAAATATAATAAATAGTGATAATATAGGGCCTTATGACCAAACAGAAAAAAAAATAAAAAAGATTATGTGACTGTGTGAGTGTGACCAGCTGTACCTCCGAGACTATTTATTATCCGTGCCGGGTTTTATTGTTGGCGCGAACAATATTGATCTTGAAAAATCAGCTCATAACTCAATTTTAAATGTTTTTCCACGGTGTAAAATGTTATACTGTACATTTCATTTTGTTCAATCCCTTTTGGATGGAACTCGCTATAGTAAGTGCTACTAAGCCACCCCGTAGGCAATCCGACTACGTCGGATCGCGAACAATATCCTATACAGCATTGTAGGCATTGTGCTAAAATTCGATTGTATGCTTCTTGATCTACTTGATTAATTAATGGCAACCAATATATAAATAAAATACTAAATTCTCCTATAGCCAAAACTCAAAAGCAACCATTTATAAACAAAAATGTCCATCGTATATCTCAAAATCACTGTTTGAGCACCTCCCCGGGTTGGACTTCTAAATTACCGTTTTTTTAATTACCCTATCACTTAGGGATAATGTAGAATTCTAATGGTGAAAGAATTTTTCAAATTGGTCCAGGAGTTTTGGGATCTATTCAATGCATCTTTCTTCTTTATAATATTAGTATATATTATATAGCCATATAAGTGCAATATATTCGTACATTGTATATTATAATATATAATTAGTATAACTATTCTAGCTCAACGGTTAACATTAAAAATCGAACTTTAAAAGCTTATAAAAAAAAATTTATGCCAAGGTATTTTAAATATTTTTCAACTATTATTGTAACAATATATTAGGAGCCTTGTATTAAATTTTCAAGCTTTTTGACCCAACGAATAAAATTTTATTGACATTTATAGAAAAAAATAAAAATCCGTAAAAAGAATAAGTCCGTAATAATAGCTCAAAACGAGTCAAAATATTTTAAACATTTTATCAAGTATAGTAATTGAAAAAATAAACATATGATATAAATTTCAAGTATCTACAGTTATTCATTTTTGAATTACATCAAAACAAGAAAATAGCTACATGAGAAATTGAGTGAATTTCCAATGTTGTAAAAATTTGAACTTCAGACGATCATAAAAATATAATTTGACTTTCAGGTAGACATCTTTTTATTGAAAAAAGTAGGCAAATTTATGAAGAATCTTGAATTTAATTTTCAAACCTTAGATTTAAAAAAAAAATTTTTTATGAATTTCTAACTGAAAATAATTTGCTCATTTTCGTGTTTTTTACGTATTTTATTAAAATTCGAACTTTAAATGTCTATAAAATAAAATTGTGACTATAGAATTTTAATATTTTTTAAAAGTCATTGTAACAATATATTAGGAACCTTGCATTACATTTTCAAGCTTTTTGATTCAACGAATAAAATTTTATTGAATTTTATAAGTCTACACTTATTTGTTTTGGAAATACAACAAAATATCAAATATCGTAACAGTTTTAAGTTCAAACGCTCATAAAAAAGTAATGCTCGTTTAAGTTTACGTTATTTTTTTGCAAGCAGACTTATGTGAAATATTCTATTAAAATGTTTAATTACTAAGTGAAAAAGTGTTAATCGAAAATAATTTTTATAAAAAAACGGTAGGTGAATATCACTCTGTTATAAGTGGGTCACTGTTTAATAGATAGTATTAAATTTGAATTCAATGATATAACATCATTGTATACGAAAGACGATTCTGAGCTGAGACAGTTTGTCAGGTGAATATTTTATATTATATTTATTATTTATATTGTTATTACTTATTATTAATACGGTAGACAGTAAATTGAATTAATATTATAAAATTACAACAAAACAACTAAAATCGTTATTCTTATAGTTATTTAATATTTAATATTGTCGAAATTTGATAATAAAATAGCTATAAAAAAAACTATCTTTATATTTTTGAATTTTTTAGTTATAGAACAACCTGCTTACGTGTAACCTCGTTTCAAATTTTCAATACTATTAGCTATAAAAGTTGAAAATGTCATCAATTTTTAAATTTAAAATTTGATAAATGTTGTCGAAAATCCACTTTAAATGCTTATAAAAAAAATTGTGACTTTAGAATTTTAGTATTTTTTAAAAGCCATTGTAACAATATATTAGGATCCTTGCATTACATTATCAAGCTTTTTGACCCAACGAATAAAATTTTATTGAATTTATAGAAACAAACTAAAAAAACCGTAAAAAGAATATAATATCTTCATTATAACATATTATGTCCGTAAATACCTCAAAACGAGTCAAAATATTTTGAACTTTTTATCAAGTATAGGAATTCATAAAATAAACATAATATGATATCAATTTAAAGTATCTACAGTTATTCGTTTTTGAATTACATCAAAACAAAAAAATAGCTACATGAGAAATTGAGTGAATTTCCTGCAATGTTGTACAAATTTGAACTTCAAATGCTCATAAAAATTTTATTCGACTTTTTTGTTGACACTTTTATTACATTTTCAATCTTTTTTACCCAACAAATAAAATTTAATTGACATTCGTAGAAAAAAACCTAAAAAAATAAGGAACTGACTACTAAGGATGTTCATAAACAATTCAAAACAATTCAAAATATTTCGAAAGTTTTATCATGTATAGAAAATGCTAATATAAACCAACAGTTAAAATTTTATGTATCTATTCATGATCATTTGTTTTAGAGTTATACCAAATCGGGTTTTGCTAAAAATTATATTGATATTGTTATTATACGGTAGCTGGTAAGTTAAATTAATATTATTAATATTATTTAATTATTAACCTAAAATTATCAGTGATGCTGGAAAAATATTACAATATATACTTTTACTCGTTAATATTGATTTTACTAGGTAATCTCGTCCAAATTTGAACTTAAAATGTGTTTATATATTTTTTAGATTTTTTGATTACATTTAGATTACCATTTATAAGAATCTTTGTTTTAAATTTTCAATCCTTAGTTATAAAAACTGAACATTTTTTTTATAATTGTTTAATTACAATGATTGATAATTTTCGAGATTTTGATGAATTTTGTTAAAATTCAATCTTTAAATGCTAATAAAAAAAATGTGTGCCTATGTATTTTTAATATTTTTCAATTGCTATTGTAACAATATTTCAGGAGCCTTGTATTAAATTTTCATTATTTTTGGCCCATTAAATAAAAATGAATTGGTATTTGAATAAAAAAAAACTAAAAAAATTGAAAATTAAAATAGTCTGTAAAAACCTCAAAAACAGACAAAATATATTAAAAATTAGATGGTGTATAGAAAATGCTAATATATACATTCAATGAAATTTTCATGCATCTACAGTTATTCGTTTTTGAATTGCAATAAAATAAGAAAATCGTGACATAAAAAATCAAGTGAATATCTAATCTTGTAAAAATTTGAATTTAAAATGCTCATAAAAATTTATTTTGACTTGCTTATAAATATTTTTTTATTGAAAAAATTAGGCAAACTTGTAAGGAATCTTGAATTACATTTTCAAACCTTAGATTCAAAAAGAAAATTTTTTATGCATTTTTAACTCAAAATAAATTGCACATTTTCGTCATTTTTACGTATTTTGTCAAAATCTGAACTTTTATTATACCTACCTATAGAAAAAAATTGTGACTACGAATTTTTAATATTTTTCATATATTATTGTAACAATATATTAGGAGCCTTGTATTAAATTTTCAAGATTTTTTACAATCTTAAATTTTTTTTTTAAATTTGATTGACATGTATAGAAAAAAAAAATTAAAAAATTTGAAACTGAAAATGTCCGTTAACAGCTCAAAATAAGTCAGAATATTTTGATAATGCTATGGTGTGTAGAAAATGCTTATATAAACATTCGGTCAAAATTGCATGTATATACTGTCATTTCTTTTAGAGTTATTTCAAAAACCAAAATCGATTTTGCGTATAAATTCCCGTTTTTTCCTTAATTTTTCATTTGTTTTTCACGGAGCTCATGAAAACTGCTGGGGAATTTTTACTTTTGACCCCCCAAAGTACCAACTAGATTCACTTTCCTATCAAAAAAGTAGCTATTAAAATCGTTGTAAAATCAATACATTCATCGCTCCTCTCAGAATCTAAAATAATAAAAAAAACAGATTCAGAACCGCTCAGAATAACCTAAAATTATAAAATGTTTAATTTGTATAGCTATAAAAGCTAAGAATTCAAAATTTAAAACAAGCTTTCTCATAGTTGTATTTATACTATACTCAACAAATCTATAGTATATATAGATACTTTATTATTAATAGCAAAATGATTAAATTAAATTTTCAAAAGTTCACACTTAATATTATAATTTTAGATGGTATAAAAATAGTATTAATAGTGAACATATTAACAGTATACCTAAGTGTGTAACTATACTTAAAAATTATTATTATAAATTTTAGTATGTATATTTTCTATGAAAATTAGTCATGTTAAATTGTATATTATTATTTAAAATTTTATATTTCTACAACATATGAAGGCTGGCTAGCCATTTTAGAAGAATTTGAAAGTCGTTGGAACTTTCGTCACTGTTTACGCGCAATGGATGGTAAACATGTTGTCCTACAAGCTCCATTTAATAGTCGAAGTGAATTTTACAATTACAAGGGCGCTTTTAGTATTGTGTTTTATTTGCACTAGTTGATTCCAATTACAATTTTATGTAAGTAAATACTGAATGTCAAGGCAGAATTTCAGATGATGGAATATTAAAAAATCGCGAATTATATAAAAAAAATTGGGAATTCGTCGTTGAATCTACCAGCCTCAATACCATTACCAGGAATAGAAAAATTAGTCCCCTATTTTTGGATTGGCAATGAGGCGTTTTCACTCAATGAACAAATTATAATGAAAGTTTATTCTGGTTTACATCCCAAAGATTCAAGTAAACGACATTTTAACTACTGTCTATGCAGGGCTCGGCGAGCAGTGCAGCAACAACCGCAGAGGCAGCAGGGGCAATGCCACTGTAAAGGGCCGCTAATTGTCGGCTTGAGGGGCCCCGACGGCGCCCTACATCTATTTTAAATTTTTAAATAATTGTATTGTATTGACTTTGTCCGGGGCCCCAAGAATCCTAGTTGCAGCACTGTCGGCGAGTCGTAGAAAGTGTTTTTGGGATTTCATCAACAGTATTTCGCGTTTTAAGAAAGCCTATGCTATTGGAACCAGAAAGCAGAGGTCGTTGTTGAGATCATTCCTATACCCTGTCGTAACATGTTGCAACTTGCGACTATTGAGGTCAAGCGCGATGCGGAAAACAAATCGAAAATGTTTGAATTCATATTATATATTTTATTTTATTATTATTATTATTATTTCTATAATACCTATATTAATATTTTAATTATTTATTTCATAATAATAATCAGTCTTTTGCCTAGCATCGGACTTTTTGTGGACCAGTGTAAGTGATAATGTTCATAATAATAATAATTAATAATGTTCATAAATCATTATCCTAACAAAAATATTGTAGTGAGCAGGGGAGAGGTTATTGTGGGTTAAAATTGTCCTGGCAATTGGCATCACGCTCAATAATATTAGCTTATTGGCCGTACGCCACTGGCCTTCCTTATAAATCAGTGAACCCGGTTTGCCCCACTCAAAAGTCTTGGCGCCACCATCATGTTACACGGCACTGATCGATTACCGTACACACTATTAGCGAATTGTAATGTAACATTCCTTTGATGTTCATAAAAATAACGACACTTGGATGGATCGACGGCGTCGCGAGCCGAGCACGCACGAACGACAGTAACACCGTACACACGTCTTGAGCATTACAGTTACATTACGGCGTTACATTACAACTAAATGCTCCAGTGTGTACCCGCCTTAAGACTTTTAATTATACCTCATAAATTGTTATAATAATTGTTGATATTAATATAAATAATGTTTTATATTTATTATAGTTACTTAAGTACAATTTTGGAACATTTAGAATTGGTTTTTAATTAAGATACAAGAAATATAGATAAAGATACGGGATTTTGATGTAGCCTACGTGTAGGTGATTGCTGTAGTCCTGTTAAATGAATAACACAACAAATCGAAAATCAGCGTCACGTTGTCGCACATCCTGACAGCACAACCTGACCACTCGACATAAACAACGAAACAAAATAATGGTAGGGTTAATGCCTAAGGAATCCCAAGGTCAGAATTCCAAAATACCATTTATACGGACCAGTTTGGACAGACTGCGAACACCTGCACACATTTATAATAGGCACATTCTTTTTTAGAAAGTAGAAATTTTACCTCTTCTGTGGTATATTATTATTATTATTTACAATATTATATTATTTCGGAAATAATGAATTATAATATATTAGGTATCAGTAGAGACTCGTGGGTAAAATATTAGGTGGTGCACATAATGATGACTCGTGATGTATAAAGTAGATGGTATGCAAAAAAAAATATATTGGTAAATTACAAATTCAACATTTTTGAATGAAAAAAAAAAATAAAAATAAAAAATACGGGTTGAGTTAAGTAAATAATGTCCTTATGATTTACGGCGATATCACTACAGATACGCAACTAGGTATGCAGCAGTTACCTTAGTGCTGCCATTTATTTGAGATTAAAAATCGGGACATTTAATTTTAGGGAATTCCTTTTCCAATTTTTCAGTAAAACGACATAGTCTTTTCGGAGCCATTTTATTACCCTTTAATTCAAAAATCACTTGATTAAAAAGTACAGGAGTAGGTACAAAATGATAATTATTATTTATTTCGATACAACAATTAAAATCAACCTTCACATGATCACGAGGCGATAAACACGAAGTGAAGCGGAGTAAGCGGAGTACACGCAGCCGAAAACTGTGTTTTACGAGTATCATGACGAAATTATTACTCGTCAAAACAAAGTATTTTAATATTTTATTGATGACATTTTTATAAATAGAAAAAAATTATTCCAATAATCATTATGATGGATAAAAGGTCAATTGAAGTAAATATCAGAATTTCTATAATCAGCCAAATGACGTTTAGATGTATACAATTTGGCCTAATCGAATCATTTATAATAATATATCGGATCGCTACCTTTTGTTCCATAAAATGTTTGTTCCGCGATATATTTGTTCCAAATCACTCTTATCATTTTAAAACAGGGCATTTCATGAAACTGGTATTATTTTGTGTCTTGACCAGGACTTTTTAAATTACGAGACAGCGTGATTGAAACCGGTGGTGTCCCGGCTAAAGCGGGACGAATGGCAGCTCTAAGTTACCTCATCATTCAACGGCCGAAAGTATTTTATACGGACCGACGGTGTTCTGGCTGACCTGCATACTTATTGATGTGTACTTTGATATGTATATCTTGACTACACTTTACGAGTATAATAATTATCATGTTAAGGCGAATATCAAATGTTTTTAAAATTAAATTTTGTATTATAGAATAAATACAGTTTAACAGATATTGAATTAAAATTAAAATATATTTTATGTTTCTTTTATACCTATATATTCTGAATGTTACTGCTGGGTAACTTCTCTCATCATGTCTTCATGTCTTGTATATATAAAAATATAAAAATTTTTCACACATATGCTTATTGTCAATACATCAACTACACTGATTTGAGCTTTTTTCTAATAAAATGAATGCCTCCCCCTCTTAATAATAGAAACATAAAACATTATTATTATATATTATTTGTTTAAATAGTATTAACTTAATATTACTGAGATATTCTTATGAACTGTAACTAAAAGTTTTTAAAAAAATACTAAAAACTAACTAGATACCTAATTGTAAAATTAATATTTTTATGTTATAAAACATACTTTGGATTTTCTAGTTTTTATTGATACCTACAAAATAAGGTTAGCACAATTCAAACCCATATAAATTTCAAATAAATAAAACTAATAATATTTTGAAGTATATTTTATAAATTTAAATTACATATACATAATTATAAAATACAAAATAAAATAAAACACATTACACATTTACAGTCAACTATAAAAACTAGGAAAATAAATAGTACAGTAATATGCTTATAATATTTACTCGTTTCAAAAAATTCATTTGACTTGCCTTTTTGTTGGTAAAATTGTCTATTATAATTTCCATTTCAATAGCATTAGTTTTTTGTCTTTCAATATTAAGTAAAGATATAGGTACTTAAAAATCATTTTGTCATATTGAGTTACGAAAATAACTTTTATTAGGTAGTTTAACTTTTGAAAACGATCACTCAGCTGAACATTCTATCAGTAGTATAGTTAAAAATATTATGATGCTGATAGATAAATCGGGAATTATAGAAGTCAAACCAGACAAACAAAGACACCAATAATTAAGACGCGTTCCAGTATGCCGATTAAAATTAAAAATGCGCATTCATTTGTATGACGCCGCTTTGCGTTAATCAATTGCAACCAAACTATTCAGTTATACGGGCCGCAAAAGAAATGTAGATGTATACGATAATGTGTACAAACTAAAATCGATCAGTTGTTCAATCTTCATTAATAATTGATAGTTATTAAACCAAATGGTTTTGTTTTATTTTTTTCTACATATTTTTCAATTTTTAGCATTGAGCCCAACTAAAGACCTGATCCCATGTGTTTGACATACGCAACATACCCGGATATTACAGCACTGTAGTAAATACCATTATAAATTGTATAAAAACCAATAAATGTAAAAAAAAAAAAAACGATTCAGAAACATTCAAACCACATGCTTAATGCATAATCCAAATGTGAATAAGATCTAAGTTGTTATATTGTTCATATGATTACAATTATATATTTTCATATACTATAAGAACTACAGAACACTGAGGGTAAAATTGAATTCGTTCCGGATGGTACAATGTCATCGCATCAATAAAAAAATATGGGTTTTTTCTTTTTGCTACGATGAGACATGGCCACATGGGGTTTGAATTTATGGGTTTTATTTCGAAAATGGTTTGGACCGGATATGCATTCAATACTTGTCTTATTTCTATAAAATGAAAAACGATACTATACGTATCTAAATAAAGTAAAATCTATCTCTCAATGACCACTATACCACTTTTTATCTTTAATAAAAAAAAAATAGCTCCTGCCACCTGCAGATTACACGTAATGTAAAATAAAATATGCCACGTAATATTAAGTCGAAGATTTCTGAAAAAACCTACCAATAAATAATTATGCTATAAATATATAGACAATGTTCCAATTTCAATAAATATTAAAATAGGTAGTGTTTTGTAGAAGGTACCTAAACAGGTTGACGCAAATATGTTCGTTTAAACTTTAAATTTATTCAAACTAATTTAATATTACAGCTATATCCATTTTTATATTGTTAAGTTAATTTTCTGCCCAAACCCATTCGACACTATATTTGCTTTATATAAAATGAAATTCTATATGGGTATTGTATTGAAGAAAGATTTTATTTATAGTAATTATTTATTGGTTATTTATTTTTACTGTAATCCGGTTAGGTCGAGATGAGTAATTCATATAAGTGGTAGCTTTTTTACAAGCAAAGTACACGGGGTTCAACTAGTATTATAAAATTTTTCTAATATACTCAAGAAAAAGTCTTGTTTTATTAATGATATAAATAACGAAAGATATAATGTAGAATAATTTAAAAACATCAATGTTGTAAATAAATAATTTATTAATATTTATTTATCTTTATTTAAAATTCTCGTTTTTCATATTCTTTAAAAATTACGATAATAACTTAATTATAGGTAATAATACCTTCCTACAACAATTAAAACAACAAATCTAATTGAACTTTTGTTTTACGGTATTCATTGTTCGTAATATATTTTTATTTTTGAATAACGAAAGTTAATTTTTTGTGCCAAACGTTTCCGAATTTAATAATTGTTAGCAAACGATAATTTGAGCAATCAAAAACTATTTTAAAAATAACTTCTGTAGATTAGTGTAAACAAAATGAAAAATTTAAGTCCACTAAATTTTTTAAGCGTTTTTAAGCTCAAATTTTGACTAGGTATTTCGTAATAATCGAGAATATTTGTGAATTATTTTGTAGTTCAGAGACTGGTGAAATTGTGCAACCGACTAATATGCATAGGTACCTGATATCAATACAGCAAAGTGACAATAATTGTGTTTGTATAGGTACACAACGTAATACACAAGAAAAATTAACGTAATCAATTATACTAAATCGATAATACTAGTACAACAATCAATAATCTCAAACCCATATTATATGATTTATTAGTCGTTGAAAATTATAATTTTTATCCAGTTTTTCACCAACGTCAATCCTAATCCAATCCAATCGATTTCAAAACTAAGTACGGTGACAAAAGCCTTTAATTAGTTGGTATTTTGACGTTCCTCTACCCCATGCTTCCCCCTTGTATATTATTGTTTAATATTTTTACTTCTAACGTTTTATCCGGGGGGTGGGGACGTCCAATGAATCAAGGAGAAGTGATATAGATTCTAATTAATTTCAGTAAAATAACCAATTATTGAATTATTATTATTAATTTATTTATTAATTTAGGGAATGGATATTTATATAAATGCAAAATATAATGATTAAATTTATTATTCTTATTATAATAACACACATGTAATTTTATACATATTTTAACATATTTTATTATATATAATTTATATTGAAAAAATTACTTCACAGGAAAATTTCTCAGCCCTTCTATTTTTTTTATCTGAATGAAGAAGATTACTTATAAATTGCATCGAACTTCAATATGTTATTATATTTCAAATAATGGTATAATACAATAAATTAGTAAAAAAGCTTGAAATTGTATTATTTTTAAAGTTATTGGGATTAAATTATTGAAAAACAGAGTTCTATGCAGACTGTAGGATATAACCCACTAATACAGAGATTCCCAAACTGTGTGTTGCGACCCAATATGAGTCGCAATTATATGTTTGGTGGGTCACGGAAAGTTTTGAAATATACATTTATTTTTTAAGATATAACATATTTAATTTTAGATTAGGTATTATAGTATAGGTAGTATATAAATAAAAATGTATTTTATGTTTAAGAAACGAGTATATGATATTCAGTATTTTTGTGTAACTTTATATTGTACCTACATTTATTACTTTAGTATAAATGCAGTTTATATCCCATGTGGTTATTGAATTGTTTTATAATTGTCCACGAGGTTTATAAGTGTGCACCTGCAGTGACGGAGTGAAGTGTCAACGAAAAACTGCCGTAGCAAAAGTTATCTCAAAGATACCGATCATCAATGAAACAACATAAAAAAACGGCGTATATTATATTTTGACTGTCAATGAGTGACTAGGTGGTGAAGTTAAGAGAAGTTCGTTTAATTTTATTTAGAATATTGTATAACCCGTTTTGCTATTATCGCAACACCAGTTAAATTCACAAAGTCGATATATATGAAAATCTAAAGTTAACGAAATCATTTAGGTTTTTATTGTTATTGTCAGTGATCTAAGTGGACAGAAAATAGTCGTTGTGTAAATAAATCGATGATGGAATACAATTTAATATCATCCCATTATAAAATTGATTATAATACCCCTAATTTATAATAATTTTTTTTTAATTTCGTTTTTTCTGATAAAAAGAAAATACCTGAAACCAAGTTATTGCTATTACACCAATACACGACGTTTATAATACGTGGGTAGGTACCTACAAGAAAAAATATTATTTCATTGTGTCGCTGTTAAGGGCCGAGTATTTCGTGTTTCTATACATGTAGGTAGTATAATAAGTGTGTAGATGAACCGTGCCAAATCGTTTAAATGTATTGTGTTTTTGAATCGAAATTCCTACCTAGGGTTTGCACAAAGCGTTTGCAGCTGCGGCGAACAGTTTTTTTTTGTTTTGTAGGTAGGCGATTTGGCAGCGGGTGTTCGACAACGTGACTTGAACATTTGAATTGTTGTCAAGAACAGGGTTCTGATATTCGTGTTTAAACTGCAAATCCTGCATCGATAGAATTATATAGACGACTTGACAAATAAACCAGCTATGCTGGCCACACACGAAGATTGGTGTTTATAATAATAATAATAATAATAATAATAATACACCCAGGTGCAATCAACCAACCGATGAAAGCGGAATGACACATAAAAAGCAGAATCTCTGAAAAGAATATTTTAACCATAGTTCATATAAATATAATTCCACCAAATATTTACTTTATTACATAAAAACTTCCTTGGATTCAGTGACCAATGGAGTAAATATATTATTTAACACATTTTATAAACGTAATCTAATTAATATAATATATAAACATTAATTTATTGTATAGTATTGACAGATGTTTTCTACGCTAAAAAGGTAGTATATTTTGTATTTTTGTGTGTCGAGACATTTATTACAGTTAGGTTATATTACATAAGGTATTAAAATGGATTTAAATATTGAATTATTTAAACATGACACACAATGTACTTATCAAACAATTGTATTATTGTTTTATTTTTATTCATTCAATTATTTACAACAGTATAGTTACTATACTATATTAATTGAAACAAAAGAATTGCCTGTCATAATTAAATAATAAATTAATTTAAAATACATTTTATCTACAAGCAGCAAAAAAACGGGTAGGTAAGTGTATGTTGCTCTGCTCAAAGTAGATTATAAGTGGGTCACTGTAATGGATTGTGTTAGATTTTAATAATTTAATCCAATGATATAATATCATTGAATAAGAAAAACGATTCTGAGGGAAGACGGTCAGTCAGTCTATAATATCTTACTAAGTTTAAATGTATTTGATGATATTATTGTGAATAAACTAATTAATTTTAGTATTATAGGCATTAGTATTTACTTTAGTTGGTTAAATTCATTTTTCTCAAAAAAATTATATTTTAAAATGCCATTGCGTGTATATAAAATATAACAATATATTCTAAAAGTTTCATATACCAACAAATAATATTTTTAAATTATATCAAAAATAACTAAAAATCATTATTCTTGGTTTAAATATGAAATTTTGTCTAAATTTGAAATTAAAATGTCTGTAAAAAATAAATATGTTGATATATTTTTAGATTTTTTGGTTACAGTATGATTTATTTATGAGAATTTTTGTTTTAAATTTTCAACACTTAGTTATAAAAACTGAACATTTTATAATTTTTTAATTACAATGATTTATAATTTCGAGATTTTGACAAATTTTGTCAAAATTCGAACTTTAAATGCTTATAAAAAAA
>JANEHU010000347.1:0-14405 GCA_027563435.1 Nasonovia ribisnigri | reverse complement strand
TTTGATCTAAGTTAATATTATAGACTTTTTACTAACTAAGATTTATATTAAATAATTAATTATGATAAAAGATAAAATCATTTCTAAAATAACACCAACCTAGCTTCTTTATCCGAGTTTAAGTCAACTGTATCTGGAATGTAACTAGATGGATCTTTGAGCAATGGACAAAATGTTAAAGGGGATTCCCAGCGATCAAGTGATGTTTGATATAGCCATATAGGTGCTTTATAAATATAATTATACCTACTTACATACATACTAAGTTGTATACTTATGGATGATAATATTTAATTCAGGCTTATAGGACATATTTTTGGAAAATTAGTTTGATAATTCCAAAACTAACATTTACAATATTGTTTTAACTGACTTAAAAAACTTTGATAACTGATAAGATTAAGCAAGTAAGTCATATTTACTATTATGCAAATAATGTAAAAACAGAATACTTTGATACTAGGTAAGTGTATAATTAGCTTTGATAATGAATTAACAATTTAATAATAACAAAAAATATAATGCAGTTCACAGAAAAATAAATACACGTATTGGGTAAATTTGGCATAAATAGAAAATTTAAATTTGATTTGAATGTATAACGTACCAATGTCTATTGCAAATTGTTTTGCATTTTTTAAATTCCTGAAAACTTCCAAAGTATCAGGAAGCTTAATACTGTTTGGATTTCCTTTTTCTTCCATTACAGTATTTCCAATTATCTGTGGACATTAAAATTGAGTAAAAGACGTATATTTACAAACAATTTTAAAATATTAATTTTCACCAACCATACGCGATAGTTAGATACTGTTTTATTATTGAATATTATATTGTATAATAAAAAAAAAAATACGGTGGATTGTAGTATACTTTAAAAACGATTAGAACTACAGTTGTACATACCAGTTTGAAATGATGAGCTTGTTATTTTTTTTTTCTCGGGAGTGGTGAACTACAGAACTACAGAGTACGGACTACAACGAATAGCTAATTTATTGCATAATAGGTATCTATTATTATAATAACATTACCATTTACCATCGTCGACTGTCGAGTACGGACTAAGGAATATTCAACACAAACAATTGGTTTTAAAAGACTACTTATTTATTGAATTATTCAGATAATTAAACACCGTTATAAAATAAAATAGAATTTCGCTAGTCTATACGGAATCGCTGGTATTTTACGACTGTCTCATAATGCTAACGTCGACCGGCGATTGCGTTGTCATACAGGTATCAAAAAAAAATGTAAAAGACAAAATGCTTACATAGCTAAAGTAATCTAATGTATAGTGTATTCTTAATACTACAACCAAGGGTTCCCAACACCCCCAAGGTTAGATGAAAGTTCATTGTCTATTAAAAGTTAAACTATTCTAGGCAATGTACTTTCATGGTTTGGTTTGGTTACCTTTTCATATATTTTATCTTCTACTGTTTCCTCTATAGGACTACTTGTCTTCCGACATTCTTTTCTTAATTTAAAATATAAATTTATACTTATTAATAAACCCATACTAATGATGACCGTTCCCAATATAATATAAAATTGGATATTTGTCCTTATTATTGTGTCATTAGTCGTTAATGGTGGTTTAAAACTTTCCAAAGAACTAGAATATTCTATTAGTTTATGCAAATTATTTTTTATTATTGTTTCACTTCTGTTCGGTTGTATTAAATTATTTGAAATTATGTCTTTACCGATTACTGGAAATTGAAGATTGAATGATGTATTTAGTCGTGGGATTATATCTTTGTATACCTTTGTAGTTACTTTTCTCTTTGGTATTAGCAACGTGCCATCACCCGTATTGGCTTCACATTGATTACTTAATTCTAAGATTCCTGTACCGTTTACATTAGTTACTTCTACTTCTGACATATCTTTACATTTAACAATTATAGTATCCTTATTTGTAATATATATCCATGAATTAGTGTTTTCTAATCTGTGCCATATACTGAAGTTAAAATTAACATTTCTTAAATTACAAGAGTCAGGTATAATATCTGGTTTTCTGAATAGCATTAGCTCACATATTTTATCTAAATGATATAATTGTTGGTCATATGGACATATTAATGCCTTTTTCGTTTGTTTACATTTCGCTAATTCTATCTCGTTTAATTCTAAGTAATATAATCTGGACTTATCTATTGCTATATAATCAATTGTAGGTACAATAGTTACATATGTATTATTAAATAGATTGATTGGTAAAGGTATTGTTTTGTATAATATAAATTCATAACTATTAATTAAAGGTATTTCTATATTAAAAACTAGTAAATCTTTTATATAAACGATATTAGTCGTAGTTAGACGAAGCAATTCAGATACTCCAGAGTCATTTAAATTAACTGGTATATCCTCCCCGGTAGGTAATTGAGTTTTGATATCTTTCAGTTGGGTCCTAAATGTCCCAGTATTTAAAACACTAGAATGAACAAGCCCTTGTATAGCCATATTTATAATGTTTACCAGGTTCTCCGTCTCAAATGCGTATTGTATTAAAATTAATTTAGTTAGTTAGATACTGTTTTATTATTGAATATTATATTGTATAATAAAAAAAAAAATACGGTGGATTGTAGTATACTTTAAAAACGATTAGAACTACAGTTGTACATACCAGTTTGAAATTATGAGCTTGTTATTTTTTTTTTCTCGGGAGTGGTGAACTACAGAACTACAGAGTACGGACTACAACGAATAGCTAATTTATTGCATAATAGGTATCTATTATTATAATAACATTACCATTTACCATCGTCGACTGTCGAGTACGGACTACGAAGTAAGCATGATAGAAATAACTGTTATTTCTATCATGGAAGTAAGGATGTCGGGTGACGGGAGTACAACAATCTCCGTACAGATTATAATTTATTGATAATACTATCTTGATTCGTAGTCGTGTGCGTGATAACACAGAACGATGTGATAAACAGGTTGCCGGATGGAGTAAAGTTCGTATGCTTTGCTCACGGCTGTAGGTAGGTTCTATCCACGGATAATATACTAAAATAAAATATACTAAAATACTAAATATACTTTAGTATATTATCCGTGGGTTCTATCTACGGCCGTGGCGTTGCTTTTGCATTGGCCTGTAGCGTTACTTTGACCGTCACAGATCGCGCCACAGTGATATAATTCGTTAAAAAACCCAAGAACACGAACATTTTACACGTCGTGACTCGTGATACATTTGATTTTACGTGAATTTGATCTATTTTTTTGTCCACAAAACGATGGTGTACTTACCTTATTACTCTGCAGTTGTTACGTAAAGTTTTTTTTAGTGATGGGAATAATCGGATGATAAGCACACGAGCAGGCCAAAATCGTTGATTTTGCAAAAACGACGACCTGCGCCCGTGTTGTTTAATAATTATTAAAATGAAACGATTGTTCGTATCATAATATTGCCGTACAAGCTGCAGTTTGTGCCTTTTCGTCTCCTTTGGCCAACACTCTGAAGCCTGTAGTTGCAGCATATTATAGCATTCAAACTTAAAAAATTCAGATATTACAATTATATATAAATCATATTTCATTACCTAGTACTACTTGATATTGTTATGTTGGTGGAAGAATAATTTATTAAACCACGGTTATCGCATTATATCATTATATAAAAATCCCACCCTAACAATAATTCAAAACCGTTTTACTGACTTAGCATTCTCGACGAAAAATTTTAGTCTCTCGGCGTCCACCCCCCCCCCCCCACCATGTCAAGCACTGAGTATAGGAATGTTGTGATATTTTAATGTGTATTTAATACCTACCTATGCTCAATATTCACCTTTAACCTAACTATATTTATCTTTTTAGCATAGCCGCAAATAGGGGGAGGAGCTTAAAGGGTATTAGCACACTCAATTTTAAAACTAGCACCCTCTAATAATTGTTGTGTTTATGTATCAAAACTTCTTCTTACAAAAAAAAAAAAAACAAAAACGGTTTATCAACAGACATCAGGTTATCAGAGTATAATGAATGAAACAATGAACTCGACAATTGTTATTTTGTTCTTGAGTTCAAATCTATTTATAGTCTTTATAGAACAGTATTTATTATTTCCCAATGTTTATCTTCTACTAGACCCGGTCATCGTGGTCGTTTATATTATTATCAGTTATCACGTTCTGCAGCGACTCAACACTAAGACAATTATTATAGTATCTCGAGTATTTAGTATTTACCCCCTTTATTTACTAATATAAACATTCCTGTCCCCACATCTAATTCGGACAAAAACCTTAACTACGATTAACGAATCACTTGTCAATTGGTGTTCACTTATGAGTTCCAAGTTTCCGATCGTTTTCTGCTTTTCGCAAGATAAAGTCATGGCTTAAAGTTTCAATGGGGCAGGACAGACTAACTGATTTGTCAATATTATAGTATTATACATAGAAAAATATTTGACAAAATTAATTAATGTTAATAAATTAATAGACTCATTTGCAGAAAAAGATAAGCGTATAAATCTTGTATAGATTTGTACATGACTCTTGTACCTGTAAATTGTAAAATTATTGACTTTTGTATTCATTTTAATAAAATGTAATAAACTAAGTATTCAATGTAAAATTGTTCTAAAACATTTTTGCTCAAAAAAGTTACAAATGCCTCATAGTTACAATTTAATTAAAATACTCAGAAATATATATAAAAAAAAAAAAAGGGCGGGTAAGTGTATGTCGCTCTGCTGTACAGTAGGTTACAAGTGAGTCACTGTAATGGATTGTGTTAGATTTTAATAATTTAATCCAATGATATAATATCATTGAATAAGAAAAACGATTCTGAGGGAAGACGGTCAGTCAGTCTATAATATCTTACTAAGTCTAAATGTATTTGATGATATTATTGTGAATAAACTAATTAATTTTAGTATTATAGGCATTAGTATTTACTATAGTTGGTTAAATTCATTTTTCTCAAAAAAATTATATTTTAAAATGCCATTGCATGTATATAAAATATAACAATATATTCTAAAAGTTTCATATACCAACAAATAATATTTTTAAATTATATCAAAATAACTAAAATCATTATTCTTGGTTTAAATATAAAATTTTGTCTAAATTTGAAATTAAAATGTCTGTAAAAAAATAAATGTGTTGATATATTTTTTAGATTTTTTGGTTACAGTATGATTTATTTATGAGAATTTTGTTTTAAATTTTCAACACTTAGTTATAAAACTGAACATTTATAATTTTTACCATAATGATTATAATTTCGAGATTTGACAAATTTTGTCAAAATTGAACTTAAATGCTTATAAAAAATCAGCCTATATTTTTAAAATTCTTCTAACTGATAAGCTAGAATAATATATAAGAAAGTTTAGAAGAACTTTCAGACTTTTGACCCACCAAATAAAATTTTATTGACAATTATAAAAAACTAAAAAATTTGAAAACTGAAATCGTCCGTAAAAAGCTGAAAAACAGTCAAAATATATTCAAAATTAGATGGTGTATAGAAATAGCTTATATAAACATTCAGTGAAATTTTCATGCATCTACAATTATTTGTTTTTGAATTGCAACAAAATAATAAAATCGCTCCATGAGAAATCGAGTGAATATCTAATCTTGTACAAATTTGAACTTAAAATGCTCATAAAATTCTTATTATGATCTGCTTTTAAACTTTTTATTGATAAAATTAGGCAAACTTTTATGAGGAATCTTTGTATTACATTTTCAAATCTTAGATTTAAAAGAAGAAAATTTTATGTATTTCTTAACTCAAAATAAATTGCATTTTCGTTTCATTTTTACGTATTTTGTCAAAATTTCAACTTTAAATGCTTAAAAAAATTTAGACTACAGATTTTTAATATTTTTCATCTGCCTTTGAAACTATATATTAGAAGTCACTATTAAATTTTCAAGATTTTTTACCCAACAATAAATTTTATTGACATTTATAGAAAAAAAAACTAAAAAAATTGGAAACTGAAAATGTCCGTTAATAGCTTAAAATAAGTAAGAATATTTTAAAAATGCTAATATAAACATCTGGTCAAAATTTCATGTATATACTGTCATTTCTTTTAGAGTTACTTCAAAAACCAAAATCGATTTTGTCGAAAATTGGTTTTCCGTAAAAATTCCCGTTTTTTCCTTAATTTTTCATTTGTTTTTCACGGCGCTCATGAAAACTACTGTGAAATTTTAACTTTGACCCCCCCAAAGTACCAACTAGATTCACTTTCCTATCAGAAAAGGTACTATTGAAGAAAATCTAAGCACTTTTACTGTCCCAAAACGTGATGACAGACACAAAATAAAAAAAAATTTAAAAGTGGCGGGTAAGTGTATGTCGCTCTGCGTAATAGTAGGTTACAAGTGAGTCACTGTAATGGATTGTAAGATTTTAATAATTTAATCCAATGATATAATATCATTGAATAAAAAAAACGATTCTGAGCGAAGACGGTCAGTCAGTCTATAATATCTTACTAAGTCTAAATGTATTTGATGATATTATTGTGAATAAAGTAATTAATTTTAGTATTATATAGGCATTAGTATTTACTATAGTTGGTTAAATTCATTTTTTCAAAAAAATTATATTTTAAAATGCCATTGCGTGTATATAAAATATAACAATATATTCTAAAAGTTTCACATACCAACAAATAATATTTTTAAATTATATCAAAATAACTAAAATCATTATTCTTGGTTTAAATATGAAATTTTGTCTAAATTTGAAATTAAAATGTCTGTAAAAAATAAATGTGTTGATATATTTTTTAGATTTTTTGGTTACAGTATGATTTATTTATGAGAATTTTGTTTTTAAATTTTCAACACTTAGTTATAAAAACTGAACATTTTATAATTTTTAATTACAATGATTTATAATTTTCGAGATTTTGACAAATTTTGTCAAAATTCGAACTTTAAATGCTTATAAAAAAAAATCGTGCCTATGTATTTTTAAATTTTTCAACTGATGTTGTAACAATATATAAGAAAGCTTGTATTAAATTTTCAGACTTTTTGGCCCACCAAATAAAATTTTATTGACAATTATAAAAAAAAAAAACTAAACAAATTGAAAACTAAAAATGTCTGTAAACAGTTCAAAACAAATCAAAATATTTTCAAAATTGAATGGTGTATAGAAAATGAGAATATAAACATTTAGTAAAATTTTCATGCATCTACAATTATTCGTTTTTGAATTACAACCAAATAAGAAAACGCTACATGAGAAATCGAGTGAATATCCTATGTTGTAAAATTATGAACTTAAAACACTCATAAAAAATTATTTTTAATTGCTTTTAGATATTTTATTTTTGATAAAAGTAGAAACTATTAAATCTGTGTCGTAAATTTAAACCTTGATTTGGGCAGCACCATGAATCTTTAACTCCAACACTTGCAATGTCGTGATTTTTACGTATTTTGTCAATATTTAAACTTTAAATGGTTATAAAAAAAATTTGTGACAACAGATTTTAATATTTTTCATGTGCCTTGAAACAATATATTAGGAGCATTCTATTAAATTTTCAAGAATTTTTAACGAATAAATAAAATGTTATTGATTTTTAAAAAAAAAAAACCAAAAAGATTGAAATTTAAAATGTCTGTAAACAGCTCAAAATAAGTCAAAATATTTTGAAAATGGTATGGTGTATAGAAACTGCTTATATAAACATTCAGTAAAATTTCATGTATTTACCGTCATTTTTTTTAAACTTACACCAAAAACCAAAATCGATTTTATCGAAAATCAATGTTGCGTAAAAATTCCCGTTTTTTCCTTAATTTTCCATTTGTTTTTCACGGTACTTTTGAAAACTACTGGAAAATGTTTACTTTGACCCCCCAAAGTACCAACTAGATTCACTTTCCTATCAGAAAAGGTACTATTGAAGAAAATCTAAGCACTTTTACTGTCCCAAAACGTGATGACAGAAATAAAAAAAAATAAAAAATAAAAAAAAACTAAAAAATAAAACAAAATAATATTATATTTTATATTTTTAATTTAACCACAGTATTAAAAATTAAAATACAATTTAAATTGTATGTTCGTAGTGTTTGAAGTCATAAATACGTGGAACATTGAATTTTTTTTTAATACAAAATATATTAATGATAATTATTTATCAATTAGTTAATCATTATATAGTTCATATAGTTGCAGTTATATAATCATTCATATTATAAATGCAATAAGTGCTGTGGTCGACAATACCTGACATACTAGATGTAAGATCTAGGTATCTGTTTATTATGTTTATTGTTTTATAAATCATTATGCATGCTAATTATTCTTTTATAATAATATATTAATGAATTAAATCCAATAGGTAAATATATAAAACTAAACTATACTCCTATTTTCTATTAAAAACTTTGCTACATGCCTACATAAATAGTTGACGCTGTTTATAAGAATCACTTATAACAAAATGAATGTAACCTAACCAATAGATGAAGGGGGAAAAAACAAAAATTTTAATAACATATTTATGAATTTAATTTTACTTTTTTTTTGCTTTTATTTTAATCAAATAATCTACTTTATTATATAATACTTATCAGTGAATAATTGAAAAAGTTATGATTAAAAAATTAAAATTACGTAACGTTAGATTAGCACTCATGTTAGCAACAAAAAAAGGCTGTGTTGAAACTCAATTTACGACTGATTTACGATTACACATTGTACAACGATTATACCTTATCGATTACGATAGCTATGGTACCAGGTAATTGGGAGTGTATTTATACCTCACACTATAATAACAATAAATGTAAAATGCGATAAAATGCAATAAAATGTGTTGTTGTACGTACATACATACAATATAAATAATGAATCGAAACAAGTAATAACCAACAAAAATATGTAACGTTTGAAAACTTTATTTATTTATTTATTTTTTGAAAAATTTATTTCTAAAATTTAACCAAACATTTTAATTTACGAAATTTGAGTCTTAAACCGAATTCTTTTTTATTTATTTAGATAAGTTCTAGACGATTTAGAGTCTAATAAGCGACTAAACTTTAAATCCATGAGTCTTATAAGCAGCGTCCACTGTATAATATATATACTAACTTTATTGTAACAGTAGAATATAATATGTATACATTAATTCACAAAATATATGCAGTTTAATATTGCAGTACCCTTTATAAGCGATGCTATTGTGCTGGGTGCGTGGTTCTTATTATTTAAAGTATATACACAATGGATAAATATTGAATATTAATTAATTAAAAAAAAACAAATTTAACTTAAGAAGTAACATAACTAACAGCATAAGAAGAAAAACATGTATGATTAATAATTAACATTATATAAATTACATGAAAATTACAGACTAGTTCAGCGATTCCCAACCTGCGGGTATTTACCCTCAAGGGGTAAAACCCGATTTTTTGAGGGGTACCTAAAGATTTACTATTTTTTTTTTATTTTATGTACTTTATATCTATTATTATTATATCTGCATCAGTCATGTGTACTACGATTTCAAAAGTCATTTTGTAATAATAGAATTGTTGTTAGTAGTTTTGGAGGTCCGTTACATTAGCACCACCAAATTTGAAATTCCAAAAAAAAATTATACCAACGATTGTTATTCCATTTGTACACATTTGTAATCCTAATATAAACATTTGTACACCACCCCAAATACCCAAAAAAACGAAATTTCCGTGGTGGTGCTAATGTAACGTTACACCAGCACCACACTTTTTGTACAATCGAATTATCAGCCTCAAACTGGTACCAACGATTGTTATTCCATTTGTACACATTTGTAATCCTAGTATAAACATTTTTACACCCCCCTAAATGCCCCAAAAAACCAAATTTACCTAGGTGGTGCTAATGTAACGTTACGCCAGCACCCCACTTTTTGTACAATCGACTTCTGGACTCCGAAATGGTACCAACGATTGTTATTCCATTTGTACACATTTGTAATCCTAATATAAACATTTTTACACCCCCCTAAATGCCCCAAAAAACCAAATTTACCTAGGTGGTGCTAATGTAACGTTACGCCAGCACCCCACTTTTTGTACAATCGACTTCTGGACTCCGAAATGGTACCAACGATTGTTATTCCATTTGTACACATTTGTAATCCTAATATAAACATTTTTACACCCCCCTAAATGCCCCAAAAAACCAAATTTACCTAGGTGGTGCTAATGTAACGTTACGCCAGCAACCCACTTTTTGTACAATCGACTTCTGGACTCCGAAATGGTACCAACGATTGTTATTCCATTTGTACACATTTGTAATCCTGGTATAAACATTTTTACACCCCCCTAAATGCCCCAAAAAACCAAATTTACCTAGGTGGTGCTAATGTAACGTTACGCCAGCACCCCACTTTTTGTACAATCGAATTATCAGCTTCAAACTGGTACCAACGATTGTTATTCCATTTGTACACATTTGTAATCCTAATATAAACATTTGTACACCACCCCTGCAAATACCCAAAAAAACGAAATTTCCGTGGTGGTGCTAATGTAACGTTACACCAGCACCACACTTTTTGTACAATCGAATTATCAGCCTCAAACTGGTACCAACGATTGTTATTCCATTTGTTCACATGGTTGTCCATATTATGAAATTTATAATACAAAATATCGATTTTGGTTTTTTTGTGTAACTCTTAAACAAATGACTGTATGTACATGCAATTTTGACTGAATGTTTATATTAGCTTTATTAGCTAAGTTTTTCCACCTTTATTAAAAAAAAAAATTCTAGAAGAAAGTCAAATTAAATTTTTATGAGCGTTTGAATTTCATATTTTTACAACATTTGATATTCGCTCGATTTTTCATGTAACGATTTTCATATTTTGTAGGTAGTAATTAAAAAATGAATGACTGTAGATACTTGAAAATTTTACTGAATGTTTATATTAGCCTTTTCTATACACCATTCAATTTTTAAAATAATTTGACTTTTTTTGAGCTGTTTACGGACATTGTCAGTTTTCAATATTTTTAGTTATTTTTTTCTATAAATACCAATTAAATTTTATTTGTTGGGCGAAAAAGCTTGAAAATTTAATACAAGACTCCTGATATATTGTTTTAATAGCAATTGTAAAATATTAAGAATACATATGCACACATTTTTTTTATAAGCATTTGAAGTTCAAATGTTGACAACATTTATCAAAATATCAAAAATTATCAATCACCTAACCGTACATCAGGGAGCTTCCTATACTAGTATAGTATTTTGATTGGTAGGAAGTATACAATGTACTTAATGTATAATTGAAATAAAGTTTTAAATTTTTTTTTTTTAACTAATAAGTTTAAAATAAATACATAATTAATAATAATACTATTAAACAAATAAGTAATAGTTTTTTTTATATATATTTGAATTTTTAAATGTACAATATTGTATAATAAATATTAGTTATTATTATTTATATATGAATTTCAATCTATTTATAATTTGTCCATTTCTGTTTAATTAATTTCTTTACAGTCTTTACAGTCTTATAGTTCTGTTTTGAACTTAATTTTTGATGTGTCAATTTTCAATTTTGGGAAGTGGGAACCAATTCACATTCAGTCGATTTTATTTGTACTTGAAAAAAAGTTAACTAAAAACCTTAAAGTAAACAATAATCATAATGCGGACTCTTACTATAATTATTTCTGAAAAATCCATTTATAAACTATTTTTTCTCATTAAATAATTATAAGATAAATTTAATAACTTGAGTATTATCATTATATCATATAACTTTATATATTTAGCTAACAAAAATATAATATGCCTAAAAAGTAAAAAATTTCGTATAATTTACCTTCTTTCATAAGTTCTCGAGCTTCGTTACGAACAAATACTGAAGGATCTATTCCAGATTTCAGCATAGCATTAATTAATAGCATAATTTTTGTTATTTTTTCTTTAAATTTATTAAATATTTATAAATTATAATATTATATTAATTAATATATAAATTATAATATTATATTAATTAATAATAATATATCAAATATGGTTATTTCATGTGCTGCATTAGGTTGTACTAATAGGCAATTTAAAGGCAACAATATACAATGTCATCGGTTGGTAATTTACTTTAAATAACATTTATACATTTCTAACATTTAATAAACAACGATTATAGATTTCCATTAAAACGTACCGATGTTTTACAAAAATATATTAAATTCTAGAATTCCTTTTTCCAAGGGTTTTAAGCCCAATCAACTCTGGTAACATAAATACAATTAAAGCAGTATTTGATCAAACAATTGAATATTTAAAAAAACTAAAAATCAATGAAATACCTATAGTATCTAGTGGTAGAAAAATGTTTGCTATTGGCTTTATAATAACTATAAAAAGTACCTTGTGTGTATCGTACCAGTTACTTAATAAGTCACAAAGTCCATTGAAATTTGTCCTTACCTACAAAATTTCTCAAGACCACTTGGAGCTTTTTTTTGGTTGTGTACGAGCTAGAGGGGGCTCTAACAACAATCCTAACTCAGTTCAGTTTAAGAATACTCTGAGACAGTTATTGTTCATAAAAAATATCACTGTTGAAAGTGGCAATTGTTCCAACTTATATTTTCCAGAAGGAGATATTATAGAATTCCGCTCAGAAAAGCGTAGCTTAATTGAACCAGCCAACACTGTAAATGAGAGTGAACTGGAAATGTATTTGTGTCAGTTGGACAGTACTAATTTAGGACATTTTGTCAAGGATATTTTAGATTACATTGGTGGATATATTGTAAGAGGTATACTTAATAAAATTGTTTGTCCGGAATGCTTTAATTTACTAATTAAAAACAATTTTGATCATAAATATGGTCATTCAAATTTTACAACATTTGTAAGTAGGGGTAAATTAATAAACATTTCTTATGCAGTTTCATTAATTATACAGCAACTAGAAAAGTCATTCCAGGTTATAATTGTAAAAGAACAAAAACTCCATAATAGATCAAAATTACTTATTATCGAAAGCGCTAGAAAAAGTATTTTATGTAAAAGTAAACATTTTTATTTCCCTAATTCTCATTCTACTAATGTAGATTTTGGATCACCTACACACGAATATAACCTCTTTACATTAATATCACAAAAATTTATAAATATTAGAATGCCACACTACGAAAAGCAATATAATATGAAAGAAGTTTTTAAAAATAAGACATCTGTCAGACAAAAACTGACAAAAATAATTCTTTTTAATAATATGTAAGTATTTAATGTAAGTTTAATAAATAAAAGTAATTATTTTTTATTTTGTTTGTTCTAATAAGCACTCCCAAGTCCCTACAATCTAAACAAAATTATAATAACATTATAATATTACTCTAAAGTATAGACGCGACGTCTAACTGCGAAATACAAGCACAGATTATATGAAATATTGAAATTTTCATATAATCTGTGGTGCAAGTAGGTGGTTCTTGCCGTACAGTGGAGGGGATAGCATCAATTGCCGGCTGTCGTGACCTGACCGTTTTTTTTACGTAGCAGATATAGGGAGTACGCGCTCCAGTATTCTTATCTATCTCGATGTTAAAATGTGAGTTTCGGAAAATCTGACTAGACACAGTAATAAGCATCTACATTCAATCAAAATATCATATCGGTTTGATAGTGTAACCAGTGCCATAAGGTTGATCAGGCAGTCAACCTGGACACTTTCGTTTATATATAAATCATTATATAATATGATGTTATAAAATTGATATTTTTACATAGCTGGGAGTTTCTTTGTAACAAAAAAAAAAAAAAAATGAAAATTGGACGCGTGAACTTATCACGTCCTCCTCTATCGCATACGTATGTACTTACCTCAATGTTTCCAACAACAAAAGTTGTTAACGTTACATTAGCACCACCTAGGTAAATTTGGTTTTTTGGGGCATTTAGGGGGGTGTAAAAATGTTTATACTAGGATTACAAATGTGTACAAATGGAATAACAATCGTTGGTACCAGTTTGAGGCTGATAATTCGATTGTACAAAAAGTGTGGTGCTGGTGTAACGTTACATTAGCACCACCACGGAAATTTCGTTTTTTTGGGTATTTGGGGTGGTGTACAAATGTTTATATTAGGATTACAAATGTGTACAAATGGAATAACAATCGTTGGTACCAGTTTGAGGCTGATAATTCGATTGTACAAAAAGTGTGGTGCTGGTGTAACGTTACATTAGCACCACCACGGAAATTTCGTTTTTTTGGGTATTTGGGGTGGTGTACAAATGTTTATATTAGGATTACAAATGTGTACAAATGGAATAACAATCGTTGGTATAATTTTTTTTTGGAATTTCAAATTTGGTGGTGCTAATGTAACGGACCT
>JANEHU010000346.1:0-177522 GCA_027563435.1 Nasonovia ribisnigri | reverse complement strand
TTAACTTAGGTTATTATTACAATATTTTTTTGTATTGACATACAAACAATTGTTATTTGACATTTTAACTTAACTTATTAGGTTATTATTACAATATTTTTTTTTGTATTGATGTACAACGATTGTTATCTAACATTTTAACTTAACTTATTAGGTTAATATTACAATATTTTATTTTGTATTGATGTACAAACAATTATTACTTAACACTTTAACTTAACTTAGGTTATTATTACAATATTTTTTGTATTGATGTACAAACAATTATTACTTAACGTTCTAACATAACTTAGGTTATTTTTTGCAGTGTTTTTTTTTTTTTTTATTATTATTATTATTTTGAAGAGAAACAGAAGTGTGTCTTTATACATTTTTTTTTTTTTTATACTGAGAGTCTTCTGTAGTATGGAATTAATGGTGTTTCGGTTTTTTTATTTTTTATTTCTGTTTCTATTATTTTATGCTCCGAATTTTTAGAATTATATTGTTTTTTGTGTTTATTGTGCATTAAGTGGTGTGTTACGTTTGAGAATAATCCACCGATTAGTTTGATGCTCCACCCAAATGTGTTATATAATAACGTTACGTTTAGCCCAGTGTTTATGAAAGTTATGACCATTTTGACAATAATGACTAAACCTAACATGCCTGACATTATATTACCGAAACTCGTGAACCAGCCCCATATGTTATATATTTCTTGATGGACTAATTTGCTTAAGGTTTTTTCATCGATTAAGTTTTTTATATTAATACCCTGATCTATTACATTGTGACCTAATGTTTGTCTAATTAAATTTCTTTGCACTGTCTCAGATTCCTGAGGAAACATTAAATGATTTTGCAGTGCTTTCATTATATCGGGTGTATATATACCTGCCGTCATGAAATTATCTAAACTTTCGTAAGACCAAGTTAGGGTAGTGTCTGGTTTTAATGTTTGCGGGTTATTTACCTTATGCGGTTTTGGTGTGAGGGAAAACCATCTTCCATTTTTCTGGAATGCGGGAGGTAAGTATTCATTACAATCTATTTGAGTGCCATAAGTCTGTAATATATGAGTTTTGGGAGTCATGAAAAGTGTCTTGTTATTATATAATACCGGAAGTTCATTGAAACATGAAGTTTGTATTGATATTTCTACATTTACGGGCTTACATTTCTGTAAGTAAATAATTTCACCATTTTTAATTGCTACGAATCCTGGTCCTTCCCCAATGGTGTATGCAAATTCGGATAAACTATACGAAGCAAGTGTTAATTTTTGTAAGAGAAGTTGTCTTTCGAAACTGCACTGTTTTTTAGTCAGGTCTTTATAAAGATTTGTGACAGTTCTTTTAATAGTATATTCTAAATAAACAAATTTCGTATTTATATAGGATAATAAGTCGGTGTTGAATGGTTGAATTTTTTTAGGTGTGAAGCTGTTTACATACATATAGTTGGATAATATAAGTAATTGATTATTTTCAGTTTGAATGACTGGTATATTGCAGGCAAATGTCATGGATATTTTTTTTAAGGCGAAGGCAATGTATGTAGTCTCTACAATATAAGTCTCGATTTTTTGGTTATTGTTACCTATGGATGTGACAATGGAGGCTGGTCCATCATATAATACATCGTATTCTGTGATACTACAATCCGAGTTTTCGTTCGTCCAAATTACTTCCCCTTTATATTGATCAAGTCCATATGAGTCCGACAACTTTAATCTGGAACCCGTTGGTAAGATCAATATATTTTCTTTGGTGTTTGCTAATGCTATGCCCTCGGATAAGTGGATTTTGTATTTGGCTTGTACTATGACGTTATTCCATGTACCCCTGGCATTTGTGAAAGTGGTACCTTCACAATTGCCAAATTTATCTATTAATCCCCCACTTGTATGTGAAGTGATGAACGTTTCATTTACTCGTATGCCTGATATAATACCTCCAAACGGGGTTTGATAAATTAGTTTGTGATGTAAGTCTTCACACCGAGCATGTCCTAATTCAATGATTTCGGAATAATAGCCCCCATCTACCATTTGGGCATCTTCAAATGTGGAGCATCTTGTTATAAGGTAGTCTACGGAAATGAAGCATGACTTAAAGTGTTGTGAGTGTATTTCTATTTTTTGTAGTAATTTTATTTTTGGTAATGGTTCAATTTCCGTGGGTTTTGGACTTTCGCAGAAATCTACGTCTATACTGTTAAATGCACTTATGTTTATTTGTGGGCCCCCACAGTCATAAGCTATGAAAGTTTGTATAGGATTGAGTTTTAATATACAGATGAAGGTGAGTATTAACTTTATGTTGAATGGAAACATCTTTGTTTATTATACACTTTATTGTTGTTTTTATATTATATTATTTTTATTGTTATAATATTGTTATTTTGTTATTATTTTTATTTATGTATTATTTATTATTGTTATTAATATTATAGTATATACGCTATGTATGTAATAATATGTTGTTTCACTTTGATGTCTGAAAAAAAATGTGTTACTAATGTGTTTTTGTAAATATCATATTGTAGTAAAATGCAATATGATGTAAATAAATGATAAACATAAAAAAAAGTCATACATCATATTACAGGTAAAAATGCTAATAATAAAAAAATGAAAGTTTTTTTTTTTTTTTTTTTGGTTAATTCTTAACATAATGAGTAAGGTAGATAACCTCATGTGTTTTTGTAATTTGGTTAATAATATTCTATTTATATAAATTTAACTTATATTAGTGTTATAGTTTAAGGTATACAATATACATATATATATATACACACATACACACATATATATATATCTGTATGAAGATTAGAGAGGGGAGTGAATATTATGTATAATGTTTTTATTTTGTTATAATTATTTTATTTATTTATTTATTTTTTTTTATTGTTGTTACTAAAATTTGTTAATCTCTCTTATGGTGCGGTTTTAGCCTCCTGACATGTACGGTGTCGATAGTTTCTTTGTTATTCAAAATTAATTTTATTTTATAGTTAAGTTCATTGACCTTATCTATTATTTTAAATGGTCCTTTATATATAGGCCCTAGTTTGGGAGACTTGCCTACTTCTAAAAATGGAAATTTGACCATTACTAAGTCATTTATGTTGTAATCTATTGTTGTATGAGTTTTGTCATGATATTTTTTTTGTATTATTTGAGCTTTATGAACTTGTTGTGGTATTTTATCTCTTATTTTATTTAGTTCTATTAAAGATTGTTTTAATAGATATGGGATGTTTTCGGGTATAATTTTATTGTCTATTGGAAATGTAGGTTCGAAACCATGCATTAAATAAAACGGGCTGTATTTAGTAGTGGTTTGAGGTGTGGCATTGTATGCTAATGTTATGTACGGTAAAAAATATGACCATTTTGATTGGTCACCATTTTTTATATAATTTTTTAACGAGCCTGTTATTAGCCCATTAATTTTTTCAACTAGACCTTGTGTTTGAGGTGAATAGCTTGTTGATAAGGTTTGTTTTATTCCCAGATTCGAACAAATGTCACTAATTAGTTTATTTCTGAAATGAGTGCCTCTGTCAGATGAGAAGTTTCTAAAACAGCCCCAAATCGATACTATTTCGGTTATAAATTTGGCAGTAGTTTCGGCCGTGGCTGATTCAACTGCTTTGGTAAATATGTATTTAGATGTGTTACACACAGCTACTAGCACATAACGTTTTTTATTACTTGAAACAAGTGGTCCTAGGTAGTCAAACGTTACTCTCTCTAATGGTTTTCCTGTTATTATTGGTATTGGATTTAGTAGACCTATTGGCTTGCCACTCATTTTTTTATTAATTTGACATTCGTCACAGGATTTAATGAAGTTGGTGGTGTCTTTGAGAAAGATATTGCAGCACACGTATTTTTCATACGTTTTACACTAGTAAGTTGGTGGTAAATTACACATACTCCGGAATGTCCGTATTGGTGGACAATCGTAGTTGGTTTATGAAGTTTATGTGTCTAATGTCTGTAGTATTGAAATTGAATATTGATGTTGTAAATTGTATTGTACATTTGCCCCCACCCCATACAAAAAAAAATAAAGCACTGGTTAGCTGCTGTTAACCAGGTTGGGCAAGGACGAACTACGTAAGGTTAGGTGTAATTGGTGTGGGCGTCGTCACCAGTGTTTCTTTCAGGCACTTCTCCGGGGGGGGGGGGGGCATTACCACCCCGAATAATGTCCAATGCCCCCCCGGAGAAAATTTGAAGAATAGTAAAGATAATCAAATAGTTATTAGACAAACGTTAATTTTATATCACCGCGAATCACGTAGGGGCAATAGGTAAGAAATACGTCAGGCAAAAAGTAAAAACGCTACGACATAGATAAAGTTCTATTTTGTTTATTATGAAAATTTGGTGAATTTACTATGAATATTGGGCTCACAGAGTTGTCCCGCGCAAAACCATTTTTACGGTTAAATTATGGCTGGTGTACCGTCCTCTTAAGCGTTGAAGGGCCAACCATATGTTTTTTTTATCTCATAAGTCATAAATATATGGATTATCACAAGTCGTTATTTTGAATTTTAGAACCTGTATTTACGGGTTCAACAACTCGTAGGTTTACTCGTAGGCATAACACAACTCAAAATTACTCGTTGAAGAGCCATCTATATATTTTTATATTTCATTATTATGGATTAACACAAGTCGTTATTAATTATTATGGATTATCACAGATTCACAACTCGTTATTATGAATTCTAACTAGAAATCTATACTCTTTTTTTCTCATTATTATGGAATTAAACAATTCATTATTATGAATTAGAACAGGGCAGGGCAGTGCAGCCTGTGGCTGTTGTTGTTTTTAATATTATCTTCAAGGTGCGTAAACTCATAGAAATTTGTCATTTTTATGTAAAAATTCCAAGATTTCCGAATAGTTTAGTAACTAACTATTAATCAGGAAAATTAAATAAATTAAATATTATAATATTATAGGTAATAATTATAATTACAGTAGAACTTCCATATAACGGTCACCGAAGGGACTGTAAATAATGACCGCTTTTTAGAGGTGCCCGTCCTACAGAGGTAGGATAACACTAGGATAACACACGACGGGACCAAAAAAATTGACCGTTACATAGAGGTGACCGTCCTATAGAGGTGACCGTTAACGGAAGTTTTACTGTATTAACTTTACTAACATTTAATTTATTTATTAAATAGTTTTTTATATTCCTGACTATCATATAACTTTTTGATTACAAATTATTGCAAAAAATTTCGATCCCGACCGAAATACCGATCAAACAATTGTGCAAACCTCAAACCGGGCCATACATTCAAAATGTGTACACAAACACTGTCGGTTGCGCAATTTTGTTTGAAGTGTATGGGGATTGGGGGCCTCTAAGGTAAAAAAATTGCCCTTCCAATTTTTTTAAAAGCCCCCACCCGGAGAAAATTGTCTGAAAGAAACACTGGGCATCGCGGAATTTATCCGAAAGTAATAAGTATTTTATATTTCAATAATTGTTGCAACTTGTATAGGCGGTTAATCACTAATTATTATTATAATGATTAATATATATTATAATATTGAATTATTAATATATTATGTCTATGTTTATTAAAAACCAAACATGAATCATGAATCACGATACACAAAATTTGAATGTGAGACGTGTTGTTAATGGTCGTGTAAATTGTAAATAGTAAATAGTAAATTGGGTACGTAAGAATGCGAAGAAGGAATTATTAGGGACGAACGATAATTTTTTTCTCGTAAACTTTAGCCTTTATTTTGTCATGTTGGACACCCTGGTATCCGCATCCCTCGTGTTATCAATTTTATGGCGCATTTTTTTACGGTAGGTTGTATAGATAATCAATTGATGTGAAAATGTGAAATGTGGAAAGGAATGTCGTTACTCCCGTTTACTACTTTACTCATTACTCGTAACTCGTAAACCATTGCGGAAGTACGTGCCACTGGGCAGGCAGTAGACGGTAATCTGACACTGACCAGTGACCACTCGGAAATCACATTACGACGAGTCGACGGTGATTCAATATAAATATTGAACTTACCTGTCCACTAATTTTGATTATGATTTAGCTGGCGTGAGACGTGAATACTCGTGATGATAATCAGTTTAAATGCTTTGACATTGAATTTCGTTAAAAATAAATAAATGTTATGTAAACCTTTTTGTGTTGGACCGATTTAATTATTAAGTTTGTGATGATTAACTGACTGCGACGAATGTTTATAATAGTATTTTTGGAGGTTTTCTAATAAACGTTTTATGCCTGCAGATAGCTAAATGTAAAATGTCTGCCTTTCCACAAGTTGAGGGTTATCAAATAATTAAAAATATTGGAAAAGGAAGCACATCGACTGTGTATCTAGCTCACGTAAAGGTTAGTGTACTCAAATATATTTTAAGTTGCAATAGATTCTAGATCGATCAGCCAAACTTAAACTAGGTTGAGTACATGAATAATTTCATTGTCAATTTGGTCTTAAAATCACGATCAGATGGAATTTTAAAATAAGACGAATGTACACTCGCATCTTTCATATTTTGTTTTGATTAGTGTACTCAGTATTTAAAATATTATTTTCTATTACTGTATGTGTAATCGGTTATCACTATGATGGTTGATTTACTGTTGCGGAAATAATTATAGGTACTTACAATTATTGTTTTTAATTTCAGGAAAAAACCAAAAATATGGTTGCAATAAAAGTTATAGAACGCAGTAAATTGTCTAAGAGTGCGGAAGACGCTGTAGTAACTGAAATAGGCGTGATGAAGAAATTTAAACATAAACATATTGTTCAAATGATTGACTTTATATGGGATCGTAAAAATATTTACATTATATTGGAGCATTGTGATGGTGGTGATTTGTCAACATTTATTAAACAACGCAAAAAACTATCTGAAAAAATATGCCGTAAATTCATGCAACAATTAGCCTTGGCTTTGCAGTTCCTAAGATCTCATAATGTTTGTCATCTTGATCTCAAACCACAAAATTTACTCTTAATGAGGTCACCACAACTAACTCTGAAGGTTGGAGGTTTGTACTCACAGTTATTTATGTTTAAATAATAACAATACCTAATATTTTTATGTTTTATAATTTACATTTACGTTTTTGGTTCTAGATTTTGGCTTGGCAAATTTTATGAGTGAAAAAACTCAAATGGAAAATATTCGTGGTTCACCTCTATATATGGCTCCTGAAATGTTACTTCTCAACCGATATGATGTTAAAGCGGATCTATGGTCAGTTGGAGTGATTGCTTATGAATGTATATATGGACGTGCTCCGTACGCTTCAGATTCTATAAAAGATTTATGTGAAAAGGTTAAAAGAGTCTTACCAATAGAAATACCACCTAATCAAGTCAGTCCAGAGTGTAGAGATTTATTATTAGGTCTACTCAAACACAATCCATCTGAGCGTATGAGTTATCACCAGTTTTTTAAACACCCATTTGTAGACTTAGATCATATGCCTACTGCCGAATCATATGCTAAAGGACTTGAAGCTATTCACCAGGCAGTAAAACTAGATTCTGAAAAGCAATATAAAGCTGCATTTAGTAAATATTGCACAGGTCTGCAGTATTTGATTCCTTGTTGTAAAAGTAAGAATTTAGGATTTATAATTTTAATTTTAATATTTATTTATATACTATAGACAAAGTATATGGGAAAATAAATGATAATTTAAGATATATTTTATAATTTGGTGTTTGTGATTGTTTTTATATATTAAATAGTAAAAATTACTCACTAAAGTATAGATGGGTGGAAAATTTTTTCTAACATTCCAACTTAAAAAATTAAACTAGAACAAAAATTAAAGAATAATATGTTATAATAAAACAGTTTCTACACTCAAGAACCATTTTTTTAAACTAATCTGCTGTTGTAATCCGATACAGATTTTAACTTACATTTTTATTGTATTTCTTTAAGTTTGAGGGTTCAAGAACCCGTCTCTACAATTAAATAATAGTAAATGTTTAATCTAACATAAGTACAACATTCAGCAGAATCAATTATGTTTAGTTTGTTTTGTAAGACAAACAACACGCCGTGTGGGTAGAAGGCCTCTTAGTTTTAGCCATAAATTGAGTTGTACAAATACATTTTTAAAACTAAATGTTATGTAAATCTTCCGAAAACTACAAATTTATTTAAAAACAATAAATAAAATCTGTAGCACCAAACAAGTAGGGTGTTTAGATGAATACTTAGTATTTTTACTTAAAAAAATGTAGTAACAATATGTTATAAGAATAAGAAACTATTACATTATTAAATATTGTAAAGTTATTTTTCTTACATTTTGTTTAGACGAACCTGATAAAATTAAAAAAGAAGCATTTCAAATCAAACTGAATGAGTACACTAAGCGTGCTGAAGAATTGAAAGCCACTTTATATGTTTCAAAGATCAAAATTAGTAGTGAAGAAAAAGCAGACAACTCTTCAATATCTTATGATGATGACCATTATCCGACATTAAGTAAAAATATTTTTAAATTATAAATTATAAAATAGGGTTGTTAATATTAGAGCGCAGATTTTTATTCAATCGCACATTCTTGGGATTTTTGTTGATAATTATTACGAATTGTAATAGTTTGAAGCTATAGACCAACATTGTTTTACATATTACTGCATATTTAATGGTTAAATGCATATTTTGCGAGGTTCAAACTTCAAGATGTATTCCATATTGAAGCAAAAATTTAAAAAAATATGTATAAAATAATATTTTGTCTAGCAGAAAATGTAATTGTATTACCATTACCTAACATATAAAATATAAAATTAAAAACACTTTTTTATTAATTTAGATACCTATATTTATAATTATTGGTTATTAAATTTGTTTTAAAATATTTTAAGTTGTATATTAATTATAAACTGGTAAAAATAATTATCACTAAAAAATTGACATTTTTTTTTGCATTTTTGTTGCATATTTTCAGGGTTATGACTGCATATTAAATGGCATGTTTGATGCTTTATAGTGAATAAAAATCTGCATTATACTTATAATATTTATAGTCAAATTTGGCTTTAATTTTTTATATCTGTACAAATTAACCAATTTTTTGGACTCAAAATATAGCAAACAAAGATTCTTATCTTACTATATAAATCTACATTTTTATATATCTATAAGACTTAAATCTATAAAATCATTTTAGTTAGTCTTAAAATATTTTCCAACAAATTTACAGTTTGATATATTTAAAAAAAACTGTGTTTTTACTACATTGTCCAGTATTGTATTGTATTGTATTGTTTGCTTTTTACAGCATCGTTATGTCAAAACACACCTCAATTAGCTAATGCTGTAGAAATTGCACTATCTGGTCAGATGTATCTAGTTGAAGGACAATATGAAGCAGCTGTCGAGAAGTATAAAATTGGTTTGAATTTGTTGGAAAAGCTTTTGGAAAAAGAACCTCCAGGCATCCGTTATAATTTACTTATCAAACAGGTATGTTCAAATTAGGAATATTGAAAATTATTTTAAGATTATAAAGTTTAGAGTAAGCACATTATAATTAAAGTATATTTGATTTTTTAGGTGACTGATTGGACAAGTCAGTGTGAAAATGCTAGGTCATTATTACAATCCAAGGAAGACAAAGTTAATGATCAATCCGTTGATGTTCCAGATGGATTTTCACCATTTTCCAGAGGTAAAATAGATAAGAAGTCTCCAAAATTGTTCCGTGTAGTTAGCAGACTAGTTCTGAGAACAAATAATAAAAATAGCTCATCCCCTGAAAAAAAATAGAACTTCACTATCTATATTAGTTTTTTTAAACTATTATTTAGCTTTTATTGAATAATGTCTCATGCTATATTTGCAGGTAATTGCCTGTTTATGAGTTGCACATGTTTGATTTTATGTGTTGGCATTATTTGTATGTCAAACTTGAAATTATTTTAATTAAGTTAAATTTAATTAATATTATCTGTGAATTACGAGGGTACAACAGTAACAATTCTTAAGATGTTTGGTGTATGAATTATTTTTTTAAAACATGTGAAATCTAAATTAAAGAATTAAAATATATTTCTACATTTGAAAAAAATTATTGATAGTTTCCATAGCACTATAAAATTTGATTGCTGCATAGTCACAAACATTTTTCTAAAGTTTTTGGTATTTCAATAAATTTTTCTGGTGAATAGCCTCATATTTATCCTAATACAATCAGTAATAAAGTTATATCTTAAATGTTACCTAACCATGATGATAAGTGATTACAATTAACAAACAACTATTAATTTGAATATCTTGTTAGAGTTAAGTGCAGGTGTTCTTCAAGATGGTCACCAATCACCGCTGCCTTTTCTCTATTTATTATTCAGTATCTTATTTTTACTCTGTGAACGCTTTTGTTTTTATGAAAATATTAAGCTAAAATGAATTTAAGCCTTCTGTTTTGTTAAAATCCATGTAATGCATATTTGACAATACACTTCAATTGTACATACAAAAAGTTGATATTTCTGATGAATATAAAGTCTATGTTAGACAGAAACAAATAAAAAGTTGTGATATAGATGATATATTATATAATTGTTAAAAAGAGTTACTGTTGCATTCTCTTAAGCTTGGGATCTGTATAATAATATTTTGAATTTCTATTAAAAAGACTGATAATCATGTTAAATTGTGAAAATGTAAATATTTGATGTGGATGATATTTAATATTTTACAAATATATCAATGTATGTAATTTTTATAATTTTTATAATGTATTATTTGTTTTAAAAATGTTGTTATGTTTTTGTAATTTGTTATAGTTATTATATTCTATTTGAAATGTTAATTGTATGCATCATGTAATTGATAAAAAAATAAAGTACATATTTTGTTTCAGATTCCTGTGTAATTCAATGAATTGTAACATAATCTAAATGTTATTTTTATCCTTTTCGAGTTGGCTGCATCTATTTTGAAACTCGACTACTATAATTTAGACTGTGATAATAATGTTGATCAGATTGTTATTGTTTGTTTTTTTTTCATAGTTTTATTTGAAAGTCATAAAAATATATTTTTTTGTTTTGTTAATATCATAATTTTCATGAACTTATTTCTGTATGTATTTATATGTTGTCTCCTTCTTATAAATGTATAACAGCAAATATGTGTTTAGCAATTTCAATTTTGTCTAGCTAGCATTAATACTTATTAGAGTGATGGCCTATTATCAAACTTGAAAGTAAGACTGTAAGAGCATTGTCTTAGTTTTCCTATTGGGTTTTTAGTTTTTACAAATATTTTTAAGCAAGCTAACATAATTTTTAATTGCAGCAACTTATGTATATATAACTCACTTAGAATTCAAACCTTAAGTTTGATAATTAACCAATTAACTTAATTATTAAATCATATTACTCAAAATTGAAATGGCTTTGAACAAATTTGGTATTCTGTACTTTTGTAAAACAGAGACAACACATATGGGTGTTGGGTACTCAGATACTAAATAGGTATTACTAATAGTTGGACTTGGGGGAGAAGTCCCTCCAATAGGTTTAGACAGTCAACAACACATAATATTATCATTTATCTGCATAATTACATATATATGTATGTATATGCCTATTATAGTTAGGAAGCCAAATGTTAGCATTAAGTTGAAGTTTGAAGCATGCCTAATTTTTATAATGGGTGAATCTGTCAAGTTCCTCCATACATATTTGATCAAGTATCCACCAATTGTATTACTTGTACCTAAAACCCTATAACATAGTGGAACATTAGCTGTGTGCCTGTGTGTAAGTGTGTATTTATAATATTAGTAACATCATTCAAATGATACTGATATACTTATTAACAGCTATTGATATTTAATTTGTTTAATTATTAGCAATATTGTTAAAACATAATAATAATTAACTCTCTGTTAAACTTAATTTTAATTTAATTTAATGCTCGATCCTTGGTTTTATAATTTTATTATTAGATACAATATACCTACTGACATACTATATAATCCTACTACGTACCAGTTTGGAGATTTGACATACAATTTGTACCGTTTGAGTAAAATTGTCGTATACCTAAGTGTGACGTCCTCTTAAGCGTAATATTGTCACAAAATATGCTGCGCAACGATAACGCGCCTAAAACGCCGGATTTGTCTCTGCCATTTTGGGACACGTATTATAAAATTACAATAACGGATGAATCATCCGCAAAACGCCTATATACCGGTAGAACATTTTTTGATTACACATGA
The DNA here is from genome assembly GCA_027563435.1 of Nasonovia ribisnigri. NCBI lineage: Eukaryota > Metazoa > Arthropoda > Insecta > Hemiptera > Aphididae > Nasonovia > Nasonovia ribisnigri. Next base: position 165,245 of record JANEHU010000346.1, on the reverse strand, counting down.
GACTTGTAAATATTTTTAGCACCCTCAGATTTTTGACCCTAGTTGACCCCCTATGCGGATGATAATACTGAGGATCGACTATATAGTATCTTTAATTTCTAGTTATGCGCGTGGATATATATTTACCTTGGCGTTTTAACAATATTTGAAAACTAAACAAATAAAATACGATACATAATAATATAACGTTTGTTTAGCACACATAAGCCTTTTTATTTGTGGTTTTTTTTTTTTTTATCGATACGCACTAGCGCACTATAAACCTGAACTCGTACGACGGACTCGATGATGGTCATCAAGAGATCGGCGGTTTAAGCTTTGAGGAACCGAACAGCGTCGGTCGAGCGGCTCGTAAGTCGGAGGACTGCAGCGGGTTGAGCTATAGGCGCCCAGAACCGCAGCGCCTCTGTTGCCGGAGCCAGGATATCGGAGAACTGTAGCTAACTTAACGTACATGCGTGACATAGTATAATAGTATTAACATACCCGCAGGGCCGGATTTCGAGTAACTGCCACCCTAAATTTTAAACTCAACGAATGTTGTAATATAAAATATATAATTATAAAAATTATATACGTTTTCTGACAGTTAAATGATTAGGAAATAATTTTTTTGTCACGCCTGCAACGAAAGTTTGATTTTCGACCACGGTTGAAGCGTTTGAAAGCGACCTTGTGGGAATCCCCAAAGTGCCGGGCGGTAAAGTGGAAATCCCCAATAGTGCTTGGCGCGTATTCCCTGCGGCCTGCACAACCAACAACTGAAATTTATACCACGGTCCTTATGAAACAAAAACATTTGATTACATCTTAATATCTTATATTCATATTTTAATCTCCTTGCAATTAATTTATCCAATATAACGAAGAATTATACGTAATATTATTATCTTCATTGCCTTTAATTATTATTATACTTCATTATTTGTTTCATAAACTTGACATTTTATATTTTAACAGTTCACCTCTTGTTTAATTTTCATACTTTATTTTGTATACTTGTTTATTTTGGTGTTACCTACGAATCGTACGAGGTAGTGAGGTAAGTAAGTTTAACAGAGAGCAGGCCGAGGGGTTGCCAAACGCTTATGAATTATATTACAATTTACAACTGTTATAACTTAGGTTTTTTTTTTAAATGTGTATACTCGTATATAATATTATAATATATGTTATCAATTATTAGCAGTTACATAAACGCATAAATACATAGTAGGTATATTTGATTTTGTCCTCACAAAATTCCCCCCCCCCTGCCAAAATAAAATTGCCACCCTATGACCACACGACAATCATATTATGATAGTTATTTTAATAGAGATGTATGCTCGAAAAAGTTCAATTGAAAAACTTTTTCGACCATTTAATTTTGAATGTATATCTATTTTTCTTAACGACATTTTTGATGTTGTACGCGTGGTTGGTATGTTAGTTAAATGTTTATTATTTAATTAGGAATTTAACGACTGCAGTATGAACTAAAATTAAAGTAATAGGTATATATATAAATTAAAGACTAAAGTACCTTATGAAAATAAAACATATTTATCAACTGTACCTAAATAGTTCTGCAGACTTATTATGATTTTTTGTTAAGACTTGGTACAATGTAACTTTTGGTAATTAGTAATTTGTAATAACTTTAGGTAGGTAAATCATAAAAAGTAATTATATATATTATATAGGTATCTATACATAAGAATGTTTGGTTTTTTTCTTTCATCAGATTTTAGTACGGTTAGGTTATATTAGGATTTTGTATTAATTGAATGTATTAATCCGCTGTAGGTTGAATTAAGAAGAAACGACCAACTTGGCATCATAACTTTTATACTTTAGAGTTACCGCAGGTAGATTGCCTACCTTAAAATATACTGCTCGTATAATTATAAGAAAATCTTACGGACAACGCCGATTGGAATGACTATACATTGTAATATAATATAATTTACACTTAAAAAGACATTGCTTCCATATACCGTGTTAAACCCAAAAGGAGTTGAACAATCACAATTTTTTTTCCGGACAACGCCGGGTAATTTAGCTGTTAATTATTAATAAACAAAGAAAATGGTAGGTATAATATGCTTTCAATAACTTATATTATACGTTTTTAATTTTAAATAGTTATTATTTAAAAATAAAAGTAGCTTATTTACTAGTTTAACTAGTAGTTCTCAAGTCTTGTAAAGATATTAACTACTTTATTATTATTTTTTTTTATTTAGTTCTCAATACTTAAATTAGTTATTAACTAATTATTTATGTATTAACAAAAGTGCTCTATAACATTAAACTTTTAATTTGAAATTTAACTTTTAAATATATAAGGTGTAATAAGGTTAAAGTATAACTTGGTATAAACTAGGGGGCAGGGGTGTCCAACCCGTGGTAGATTTTTATGCGGCCCACACTTCAATTTAATAACCATTAATTAATATTTAATTGTAAATTATATATTAATATTACTGAAAAAAATTTATTTTAAGAATATAAAACTACAAAATATCAAAATGTATGTATTATTAAAATGTATGTGGCCACAACAACTTCTACTCATATGATGTGGCCTAGTCTTCACAAAAGGTTGGACACCCCTGGTCTAAACTGTTAGGTCCACTAGCTGTTACTGCCCAGACTTCCAACGTTCAGTCACTACCCTGCAGTTGCTCTTGTCCTATTTGGGTGGTTGTGGTTGTCGCGGTGCCAGGTTCGGTTTGAGACGTTTGAGTTATTTTGTCCGTTTGAAGTGGTGGTTGTCCCTGCCGTCACCATGCAGTCATTCGAATGATGCTAATTTATTTATTATTATTATTAATAGTATAATTTATGAATTTTTATATTTTATTTCACAAATATATAATTAAATCATTATGTTTAAACTTTCTGCGAAGGTATCTAAATGTTGACTAATGTTTACTTTTACTAATAATCTTATTTTATCGTAATATATATTTTTCATTTATGATAATTATTACGTAGTCGGAGATGCAGTCGAGTATATATATTTTATAATTAAAAATATAGTAGGAATTATCTAAATATTTTTTATATTTATTTTATCTAGAATAAGTTCTTATTTTTAGTTTTAATATGTTTTGTCTTACACTCTTCTCATTATCCATATAGGTTGCTGTTCTATAATTTGACGGATTTGCTCTATGATATAATTATTTACTAAGTCCATTTTTTGAAAACGTATTTATATAATTTGTTTTCAATAAATATATAACTACATCAATACAAATGCTGTAATACATATACCTAGGCATTATATTTGTTTATCCCCCACCCCCTCTCGGGTTAGGTTGGGCTTTGAAGTTATAGGCTTGACAAATGGTAGTGCATTTTAGATCGTATGTACTACGAATGAATAACAGAAGAAGACAACTTCCACATAAGTGTACACGATAATTTTTGAACTTGAGAGGCAGAAATGTGAGCTTCAACTTTTTTTATCTCCCTGTACAAATGGACTTAGGTACATACTACCTATAGTAAGTTACAACTTTAATATTAGTCAAGTTTAACTTGAATTCAGTAGACAGAAATATATCCTTATATGAATAGATGTAGTATGTTTAAATATATTCTGTTTGTATGGAATAAATTAATTTTTTATTAAATTTACTTTTTGTATTTTCTTTAGTTCCTGAGTCATGTTTTGTGGCTGCACAATATTTTGTAACTTTACACGGCCTCTCTTTAATTTCCTATTTTTTTCTTCTAATTATTGAATTATCCCATCCACAGAATATAAATCTTTAGTAAATCAGAAAACTTGATTGAATATTCAATCAATTATATCTAAAAGAGACGTGTCTGATCGTCTCCCTAGGTCGATGGGCCGTGGGTGGTGCAAGCGACGTCCACCAATATCAGGCATTCAGGCCATATTATATAAGAAACATTAAACAAATATTTCAACTTTCAAGTAACAGCATATCATATTCTTTCATAAAAAAATATTACGATATGTAAAATATTTTTATACCTATTATGATCTTGTTAATTATAATCAATTTCCTAAAAGAGATGTGCCCGGTCGCCTCACTAGGTCGAGGAGCCGTAGTGCAAACGGCGTCCATCAATAAAAGACAAATAAAAGGATTTATTCGAAAATAGAATATGATATTCTTTTATAAAAGGATGATTGTGTTAGTCGCTGTAATCTTGTGCAAATGATATCGGCTCCTATTTTCTAAATCTAATAATACAAAATACTGAAAATTAATGAAATCAGAAATATTATTTTAAAAGATAGACCGTGACTCGATTTATAATTTTGTCTTAAATTTACTTTTTGTATAGAGAATCTGAAGGTGGGTTAGGCATTAAGTGCTATATCTCAACGATTCTCAAACTAGGGGTCACCAATACACAGACGTTGACTTTTTAATGTTATCGTATTCAAAAGGTCACCAAAAATCTTGACGACATTGTAATAAGCAGTAGTAAACGTCTTGCCGCATCATGCCAATATCCTATTATTTTATTTATTATTATTATTACCATTATACTAGGCTGAATGAAAAAAAAGTTCTTATAGTGATTAGTTGCTAAGCATGTTCGGCCTAACGTGACGACCTAGTCCATTGAACAGTCAGCCGCTGGACTCCAAACCGTATAGACTGTAAAGTCGTAAGGTCATATTGATCTAGTTATTACAATGTCGACTTGTATGAAAATTGTATTAATTTAATGGTTCAATAAAATTTAATGGACCAATCACGGGCCACTGAATCATGTTTAAGAGGATAATTCAGCTTACTATTGATTAGTTAAATGCTTAATGATTTAACAAAATATGAACGTAAACCTTAGACTATTTTAGTATTTTACCTAAAAACTAGAAAAAAAAAAAATGTAATTACTGAAAATCGGTCTTATTTTATTATATTATCTTTCTTGAGTTTATAAATCACTAGAACTGGTCCTACTTCGATCGTTTTGGTGTTCATGAAAAAAAATGTCCAGTGATTTAAAGTTAAACTTACTATTCTTGAACATTTCTGCAAATCAAACGCATTTATTACGAACCATCGCAGAAATAACAGTGTTATTGAATATAGACTATTAAGTTACCTACATTATAAATATATAATATATTAATAGGATGAGTATTTTACTGAGGTTACATGCTAAGTCTTTGACCGTTTAAAATAAGAACAAATGTAGATTTATTACATTATTTTCGACCTCCACTCACCGTTGTTAACGGTCTTGTGGCTACCCGTGGCTTCGTGATTGTTGCCTTATTGTTGGTAGCGTGGTTGGAGACGAGCTTTATGATAAACACAAATTACTAAAATAATATTTCCATCAAATTGACTATTTATAGGTTTTAGGTTTTGTGGCCTTTAATAATAACAATTAATAAACAAAGAAAACGATGTAATATATTTTCAACTTTTTTTTTTATTTTTAATTAATTATTATTTACTGGTTTGCTGGTTTTTTTAAGGGAAGAATTAGTCTCAAATAAGTCTCCCCTGATGAGCCACCTTTGCATCTTTGCATTCATGCACTTCGGCGTTGTTAAAAAATGTCGATCGGTCCAGTGTTTTTTTTTATATACTTGAACATGTTTGCATGTAAGTATAGGTACTCATTTATTATGAACTGTCACAGAAATAACAGTGTTATTGATCCGGAATATTAAGGTACATAATATATTAATAAAATGAGTATTACTTTCGAAGTAGGATTTGTGACTTTTCGGTGTTGGATTGGTGACGTCTATCCGATAGAAGTCCATCCTGACTGAGCCATAGCGTTCGTTTAGATCACCTGCCACTTCAGTTTCAGTTCGTTTGTACAAGCCGGTGATAACAACTTTCTGCAATAAATTAATCGTATGGTATTTGATATCATAAAATATTAACACTACGCGTATCGACGGCGGGGGATAAGCGTATGATATGATACAGTGAAATCTCGCTGTTTACGGACTCTCCTTAATAAATGCAATCACTTCTAAATCCCTAGGTTGTAATTTCCATCTGTATCATATCCATGGGAAAATACGTATACGCCTTCTAACAGTGGATAGTGGGCATCCCAAAAACAACGAATATATTTAAATTTCCCAATGTTGTCTGCTATAGAGAGGTTGCACCGTTACAATATTTTCGTCGTACTTTTAAAAATATGTAACTACACGTACTCTGGCTTTCATTTTATACAGCTCGCCTGTGATCAGAAAGTCGACACAGCTCGTCCCGTTCATGACCTGCGCGCACTTCCTTTTAACGTCCATATATTCAACCGGAAGAGATGACGACGACGATGAAGCCGTATTACAGTACTTCCGGGCATTGCGGAAGACAGATAGGAAGTCGGCTGACCGGTCTGGGCAGCCAGATTTACACGACTTCGAAAGAAGTCTATGTCCGCGGTCGTTAAACAGATTACTTTTCCTATATAAGGCATAATCCACGATCAATATAATTTAATAATATGGGCATGGTCTGTTTGGGCGAATCGACCTAAGATTTGTACCGTTTGAGTGAATTTGTTTATACCGTTAGGATGAACTTTCATTCCTAGTACCTACCTATCGTAAACCATTTTTCTCCTAGCACTGTCAGTAGCTGGAACTTAGAATACTACCATTGACCATGGTTAAAAATGTCATGTTTGTTACATCGTCATAAGTTTCAAATACACGTGAAAATAAAAATTTCTTTGAGTTAGTTGGGATAAAAATTAAAAATATAATTGTTGTTTACCAAAGTGTAAGATATAATATATCTAAACTTATTATATTATAGTATATTACAAACCTTAAGGAAAATGGTAAGAAACTGTGTTTAAAAGTATTAAAACTAAACATTGTATAATATTATTATACTATACCTATAGGAGATAATAACGCAGCTGAAATGTCAATAGATTGGTACCTACTTAGTTCTCGCTCTACCAAAATATTTAGATCCACTACTGTACGTATTTATATATAGATGATGTAGGGCTCGGAACTTAATGCACTTAAATAGTAACTATTTAGAACTGTTCTAAATATGCACTTTTTTTTACTCACAATTTTTAAAAATACAATTATTTTACAAAAAGAATATTTTTATATTTTATAACTTTTATCACTAAATAATATGTCAATTACCTAGTGAAAACTTTCAAAATAAATATATAATATAATGAATTAATTTTTTTATTTCCAAATTGTTTTAAGAATGTATAATTAATGTATCATTAATCATCAAATATGGTCTAAAAACGGTAAAATTAAGATATTCACTCATCACAACATTAAAATCACAACATCACAAAATACTTATGCAAAAATATGCACTATAAACTTTTAATAATTGTTTCATAGAAATAATTTCAAGTTTACTTTGTTATAAATCTAAGAGGTATCCAAAAAAAAAAACATGCAGAGGAACTACTTTTATGTATATGTAAGATTTGCATATATACTTTTTCACGTTTTAGATTTATTTTTAATTATTCTTAATATGGTCACTTGTTTAAATATTTAATATTGTAATACGTGTAGTTGATGATTCTAGAAAATTAATATGTGAAGCATAATATATAATATTATTATAGGGCACTATGGCAGTCTGTGTGCGTGAAACGAACGTCTGCACACGAAGGTGTTGTGTTTTGTGGGTTTTTGTGCAGGGTCGATATATTATATATAAATATAGGTACAATATAGGTATTCACTAGCACACACGACGTGTACATAATTTGTATATTTTAATGAATATTCAAATTTTATTCTGATAAATTTACATATAAGTATAGAGGATGATGGATATTGTTACGTTTAGTTATCGTCTTTTTTGAGTAGAATTTTGTTTTGAAAAAATTAATTATATTCTTGTATATCTAGGTATTATATAGGTAGGTATTTTTTTTGTAAAAAATCTAATTTTTAAAATCTTAAATCAACTGACAAAATTATACAAACGTCTGATTTATGTATTTATTATACATTTATAAGTGTCTTTAACCTTTCAATTCAGAGGCGGAACTAGGAGGGTGAAGACAGAGATTGATCCCCGAGCGTACTATTTTCGTTTGCGTAATTTTTCACGGGCCTATGTTAAGTCTTTAGTGTTTGGTGTTAAAATGTAGAATACTATTTTTATTTCAAATAAATTGTTTTGATGAGGTGATGGCCACATTTGAAGGAAATAAAAATAAAAATAAAAATATAAAATCATATTATAGGTACAGGCGTACAGCGCAAAATAATAATAGTAATTCTTTCATTAATTACTACACCGCGTAGCAAGAATATAAAAATTATCAGTGATAAATCATAAATGTAGTATTTTGTCTTTTGTAATTTACTTTGTATGACATTTGTCGTTTATACTCTATAATATAATAATTATTACTGTTCTTTTTTATTTAAATTGTCTTTAATTTCAGTGTGTTTTCATTCTATGTTCGTCTGTTAACTTTTATATCCATATTTGACATACGGAGTATGTATAATATAGTAAATCCTAATTCTTATCTCTCATTATAATACGAAGATTATCTCAATATAATGGCCCATAAACCCCGAAGAATGGATATAATTTTGTAGTATAAAAATGAAATAAAGGATTTGACAATTAAAAATTAAAAATTCTAAGACAAGTATCTACCAAATGTCATGTTTATAATTATGACATGATTTAAGTAAAAACATAGCCTATATAGTACGTGAACCTTAGATAAATGTAATATAATGAACAAAGGAACCCGCGTGGGGGAGACTGCAATGACTTTTAATCTGATTCACCGACTTTTTTCTGATAGGTACAACTCCTCAGAAGGAAATTGTAAATACGCCACTAATTATAGTAACTATAATACTATTTATAGTAGGTACTAAATTTACCAATTTATAATTTTTTAAAGGTTATGATCAAAATTAAATCGTTTTAATTGTTACCTATAGACAATAGTAGTATACCTATTGGCCATTACCCTCACATAGGTACCTACCTATTACATTGTATAGTCCATATAGGTATTTAACAATGAGGGAGGAATGTCAAATATAAATAGATAAAACGATACATAATTGGCTTATAATTTTGTTATTACTTAAAGATTGTTTTAAATTTAAAGCTATTAAAAGTTTTTAACTTTATTTCAACAATATAATATGTTATTATACATTATATAACAATATAACATATTTACTAGGTAGTTAAAATTTCCACCAATGTATTAATAACATATTTTATCAAATATTTAACTTTAAACCACGATTTTAATTTTTTTAGCTTATCTCTACGTTTTTAAATGTTTAATTTACTTTAATATGTCTAAATATTTTTATACAAGAAGTTATTGAAACTAATTTTTATTCGATCGGGATTTAAATTTAATTAAAAAAGTTCTTTAAAAGTTAAAACTTTAAAGTAATTATAACATTGTTTGTTTTTCGTCAGATCTGATAGATATTTATTTTATAATATAATATACATTTAGCAAATAAACTTTTCATTTTTAATTTTAGTTTTAGGCGTGTATTTAAAGATTATTAAAATTTACTAACTATTTAATACGCTGTAAAGAATATAGAGCTACTCATTATTTACAATTTTTAGTCACTGATATGCCGTTAAATAACATTAACAATGGTTTTTTTATAACAAATATAATTTTATTTCTAATAGATCAATTGATATGGATACATTTAATTTGCTAAGTGGTTTTGTGAGAAATAAAGTTATTATATGACGGCATTTTAGAACACATTTTTTTAAAAGTCATAATAAATAGGTATGTCAAGTGCCTAAATAAAATAAATTAAGTACCTAGGTACATTTCAGATAAAAACAAATATTCAATTAGCTAATATATTATACTAACTATTAATAGTAGTACATGTATTTATACTGTTATAGTAGGTTAATATAATATTTAACGCCTTTTAGATTTAAATATGAACTCATTATTTATTCTATGTATCAAATAGAAAATTGTATTAGATTATTTAAAGGGAAACTACAGCTAAATGCTATTTAAGATATAATACTATCTATAATCAATGATACAATATTATATTATAATAATGTATTCTAGATATACATTAAGCACCTGTATATCAAACTGTGTGTTTATTGGATCACTACCTCGCGTAATGTGCAGGATATTTATTGTTTATGGATAAGGTCATTTGCACAGTATAGAATATAAATATATAAATTATATACAATTTCCTCACTTGCAGAACCGGCTACCGTTGAAACATTAAGAGTAGTTTTTCATTTTTTTTTTAAAATACAAATTTTTTACCTTATATAAAAATACTAACGCAGTTTGTATAGTCATTATTCTGTCTTTCGTGATTTCTTTAATTAAAACAGTACCTAAGTACATTTTTATTTTTGATCATTAAACGCATTAAACAATAAAAATACCGTCCAGCGTCAAGTGTTTGGTAACAACGGTAAGCTGCGATTTGCTGTTAGGGTATGTACGTAGTATGTAGTGATAAAGTGAAATTATAAACAGTTTAAATTAAATCTATAATGAGCCTGTTAAAGATATTAATTTTATGGTAGGTAGGTACATTGCGAATTTTCAATATTTTGATCATTTTATTTTAAGATTTAATACTAGTTGTGTATATTTTGTTAATTTGACTGATATATGTTATTTTGAATCAACTAAATTTATTGTTCAATTAATGTTCAATTATTTATAGGTATGGGAGCCGTGAAGAGATTAAGCACCTATAGATGATCATTTGACAAAACTGACTTTTTTTAGAACACTGTTTCGGTATATCGTATATGGATATAGGTTAGGAGTTCAGGCCAATTCATTCAACAACTTCTGAGGGAGATAAATTATTTTTTGATGGGTAAAATCAAACTTGACAAAAGTAATAATATTTTAATACACGTATTTAAGTGTGTTCAAATTAACTTGCGTATAGTAACCACTAACAAGTTATTATTTTTTATGAACAATAAGTATATTATGCTGATTTAAAAAATGAATATTTTAAAAATATACAATATACTTATCTTAATTAAATCGAATGCCATATTTCAGTCATCATAATTATACAATAATTCATAATAACATATAGTTAGTGGCATTCGCATTTGTATAGCAATAATCTTTATTAGTACCTAATGTAGATTATATAATTATTATATATTCATCAACTTTGCAATTCTTGTTGTATAAGAACTTCCTGCTTACTTACTTCTCTTAGAACAAAGACGACGTTAAATTAACTATTTTAATATTATGTTCTTATTTGTATATTTGAAAATCAGATATAGATTTGTTTCATTTAAAAGCATCAATTAGTATAGGTACCTATTATTTTTTTTTGTAATTGGGAACTATAATTAATCTAAAATTAAGGGTTCTAAAATTTAATTTCTATACAACATATTTCGCGTGTACCTAACATTAAATCATTTTTTTTAATAAAAATATATACTTGGTACAAATAGTAGGTAGGTACTAAAACCGTAATCCTCTGGCTTTCACCCAATTTGGCCACACTATATCTATGATATTAAACTATTTTACTTTAAACTTCATATGCAATTTATAATGATTGAGTTTTCTACATCGCTGATCGTACGTAACGCGGTAGATTCTAAATATTTAAGCTTATTGACATTTATATAGGTGCGTTTAACATGAAATGAAGGTTATAAAAATATAATTTTCATAGCATATCCCCTAAGGATATACGTAGAATCTCCAAGGGATATCATAAGTGTACGAGCAGGTCGTATATTATAATATAGTAGATATAATAATATTATAATAGGTATTTTCTGTATACCTACGTACATTTATTTTCACCTGATTTTCTTTGTTAATAGTTGAAAACTTTTAACTGTGGTATTATAACACACAACTAAGTTTCAAAAATTATTGTTTTCACAAATTAGTTTTTACACATTGCTAAAAACAATCGTGCATACGTGCATGATTTAGAAGAAATAATACTGAAATTAGATATGGCCAAAGAACGAGAGAGATAAGAGAAAAAGAGAATGAACGAGAAAGAATTAGGTAGGTAGGTATATGTAATGTTATACATAAGTATAATTAAAGTTTGTTTATCATTACATTTTTAAGTTGTAAACAAGAAAATTACAAACAATTATGACTAGGTATATTAGTAAGGAGTAAGAAAATAATTATACATAATAAATATCAAATATACTTACAGTAAGTGACATACTGACATATTATAAAAAGAAAACATAATATATATAATTATAATGACTGTGTAGTATCTATAAGATAAGATGATTGTTAAAGTTAATGATTTTTTTATTAGTCACGTCAGTCTGGGAACCTATACGGCCGTCGTATGCTTATAAAATAAGCTGTACCTGACTTCTTTTCGAGTATTTGTGATGCGCGCGCTACCCACTCAATTTAAATTTTAATGTTAATTCAACCTTACCATCCTTGCGAATCGTTATCCCGTTTTATCGACCGATTTATCGGATTGTGAGTCTATTCTTAAAATCTTACAATATTGTTCTCATAAATCACGAGTAGGTGATCAAATAAACTATCCCGAATACATTACATATTTTAAATTATTTCTGTACGCCGAGATAAACGCATAGTTAGTGACGTTTGAACTGATCGCTATCAATTTCATCTGATGATAACAAATAGCAGAGGTTCACGAAACGATTGTATTAATGTGTTGCTATACAACCAATTGTTCAAAGGAACATTTGAGACGGAATTTCGGTCAAAAATAATATAATATACTGTATTAAACATGTGTACAATTTTATCGCATAATGTTTGAATCCCATTTTATCAAAGTAAGGTAAGTTCCTGTACAATACCTAAGCGCATTACAGTTCCATGATTAAACAATCTTTATCAAAGGCCTTAACACTGGTATATGTTATAGGTATCTACTTTTTTCACATACCTAAGTGAAAAGTTGCAAATTTTTTATTACTTACCTAATATGTTTTGCAATAACCTTCTGTGGAATAACCATTAGATAACATATGTAATTACATTTTACAATTTTCAGGCCATTAAACTGACGAATATTATTATAGGTACATCGTTGTCGTAGCCGTATTCATAAATAATTAATTGTGAAATTTAATCGGTTTAACCACATTTTACAGGAAAAAAAGTGGCATGCCGGACCGGTGGGAAAGGGGTGATATCGTTGGTCGCTCAAGATTACTAATTTGTCTTATTATATTCACTTAAATAGTAACAGTTTATGTTATAATATTGTATTTGTTCTTTTTGTATACTAATTTTTCAATTTTCCAGTACACATATTTAAAACTGCAATAGGACGTACGTCCGTATATTTGAATAAATAAATAAACACATATAATCTACCTGATATACGGTCGTACATCGTTGAAATGTCAACTGACTGAAAATCATCAATATTACAATATTCTATTATTCACATTCGCATAATATGGTTTGAACGAAATTCCTGTAAATATTTCATACTGATTCGAACGACGCTACGGTGGCGACCGTTGTAATAATATATTGACGGACCAAGGGAAAATAATATCGCGGTTACCCGCTTACCACTGCCTAGCTCGCCGTATATAAATAATATTATTATACAATGCCAGTGGTTGGATGGACAGCGGTTGCCGGAGGCGTACGAAGGACCGCAGGTTTATAGAATCTCACTGTGGTATTCGCAGAAGAACGTTTTCGAAAAGTTTTCACCGAAACGTTTATAATACGGCCACTCGGCAAAATACATTGAGGTTATAAGCCCGAGCTCGGTCTGACCGCTATAAACGGGTCCTAGTGATATTGTGTATAGCACAACTACAACTTACTGCCGTGAGGGAAACCTCTATATATTCCGTCGGTCAGTCTTTGGAATCACGATAAAATGGTCGTAACCACGGTTTAAGATATACGAAACTGTATATCTTATACCGCGGTCGTCGTCTTCCGCATTTCGATCGAACCGCTTTTATTGGGAATTGGACATTTCGGCGCAGCCATTTCGGCACAGCTATTTCGGCACGGACGTTTCGGCACGAGGATAATTCGGCGTGGCCGTTTCGAAGCGAGGATATCTTGGCGCCGCAGGTCAGCAGGTGATTAATATACAATTTTGTAAATAATACAATTTTAAAAATACAAAATAAGTTATTTAAGAACGAATATTATACTATGGTATAAACATAGATTCCTATAAATTACTACACATTTAATAAAGCAAAACATTTTAAAAGTAGTAAGAACAATACGTATCAATTTGGAACACAAATATAGATGTTTTTCAAAGCTAAAAATAACTACAATAATTACAGTTTCCACGAAATAGTTGCTCGATAGTTGATAATTTGACCGTTTTTTATTTGTAGGTATAATAAAATAATAAAATGTATCTTAGTATTGAGTATTAGATATACATTTAATATCTCAATTAATTTATTTTTGTTCGCAATAATATAGGTAGTATTTACTTTTATTGAAGTATTTATACCTAATAATATTTTGTACTTAGTAGTAATTTCGCATATTTTGTTAAGTGTAATTTAGGTATATTAAAATAACTTGTACTTTTAAAGAGTATTGTTTAACTTTTATTTATAAAAAGTATTTTCGTTGCAGTAACTTGTAACTTATGTTAAGTTACTCCTCTACATATTGTGTAGGTATAGCTACGTACATTTGAAGTAGTTATAACTTATAACTTGAGTAAAACGTCGTTGCCTAGTGCCTACCAACTTAATTTAGAGGCATTTTGACATGGATGAAATTGCGATATATTATTCAAGACCTACGCTTTGAGTATTAAATACTATTAATCAAATTAGATTAACTGGAATTATTCTCCTGTGGTCATCATATTAATTAGACTGATTAGGTTTAGTTATGGTTTGTAGTAAATGTATTTATTTTACAATATTCCTGTCATACATTTCAATTTGTTTTATTTAATAAATCAGCTATTCTGTTTTAGCCGTTTTATCCATTTATATGCGGTGTTCTTTTTCAATTTGAAAAATAATATTTTATGATTAAAGTTACGAGAACAAAAACTACATGTTAATATTTTAATTTTTGTATTTCTTGTATGCTTTTTCGTTAATTTAAGATACATTTGTAATATTTTTATTGTAATTGTTTGCTATTGAGCTATTTTCCAGTATTTATAATAAATCAAGAAATATTAAACTTACGTTTATTAGTTATTAACGAATTACGGCTATCATAAATCATAATATTTTACGTAGACATAAAACAACTTGGAGTCGAAGAAAATTATTATGCCTTTTGACATTGATAAAGATACGGACGGTACACATTTGTTAGTTTAGATGCAACTATAGGTACATATAAATACTGTCCAGCCAAAACGATTACAATTAAATAATTACAATAAAATACATATAATAATAGCTGATACAGTGATACGGATACCAACTGAGCTATATGCTCGTATCTGGTATACGGTATACCAATTCGTTTAGAGTAAAATACTTATACAAATAATTAAATTAAATAAATATAACATGGTAATAGAAATTTTAGAAATAAAAGTTAACATCAACATTACATTATATATTGTACTGTTGATATTATGTTATATTATATAACTGGAATAAGTTCGGCAACGAGAACGGCACGCCACAGGGACGGTATGTACTAAAATAATAAAAATAAAAATGCAACAAAAACGTAGGTAACCTTAAAGAAATGTAAGCACGTTAACTGGTATGATATTACTAAATACCTATCGCATAAGTTATTTGGGACGGAGACGCAGAATAATTGAGAATAACTAGGTACTAACTGATAACGGCATTATTAAAGTATACCTAGTATACCTATGTATACCTAAGTATACATTGCCAATAACCGTGTCTCTATTACAGACTTATAGAACTATTTAGTTATCGTATTGGAAAGGAAAACGATGATATAAATACCGCTGCTCATCGCCCGCCATAGTCTCGGAACTTCCTATTCACCTCGAACAGGTGTTATATCGCTGGCCGATAACAACAACTACAGTAATATTATGATAACAATCACAACAACAACGTCAACGAAATAATATACTCGAGGCAATAAGAATACGTTACACATCACCCAACGGAAAACGTTTTTGAAAACAATGTGCTCGATACACGTCATAGATATTTGCGGAAAACGATATATTTTGATGGGTGGTAGCGGCGGTGGCGGTATTGTTGCTGCTGCAGTGCATATATACACCGTGCGTGTGGCGTGCGGTGCATTATGTATGTACAGTTGATCGATATCGAAAGAGTGTATAATAATAATAATAATAATAATACAGCACGTAACGTGTTGTTATAGGTTAGGTTTTTCGCGCGGAGGAAATATGCGTTTTCGGAGATGAAAAGCTGGTGCCGCGCGGAAGGGCGACGGTATATGATATATATAATAGCGCCGCGCGAACTGCGGGACCGGGTGTTTCCACGGTATAATTGCTGTATTACTCCTCCGCGGCGCGCACGCACAGAGGGACCTCCTGCTCGTCCCTTCGCCAAGGGCCTACGGAGCGGCACGCCGCGCTCCTTTGCAACGGTCATGCGCATGGCCGGCCGTTCGATCCGCCGCCGCCGCTCGACGGCCGTCCGCGCTGCTCGCGTCGGGTCCCCAGTTCGCGACGACACACGCAAACGCACGCGGCGGCTCTCTCGAGAGGGGCGCGCACACCACTGTGCACCGTCGACGTTTTCGCCACACGCGTTTTCCGCCGCCGCCGCCGCCGTGACATTCGCACACCGTAATATTATTGTTACACCTCTTCCTGTGAGCGTTTCCGTTTTTGAACCTCCTCCGCCACACTCGCGTGAAGCCGCCGCGTCTGTCCGTCCGTCGGTTCGATCGTGGACCCGTTATTTTTATGTGATCTTTCGGCGACGGGATCGGTCCGACCGGAAGTATAGTCGCCGTCGACACTATGCGGCCGGCCGCGGCGTTTGGCAAACCGTTCACTTATCTGGCGGCCTCGCCCGCCGCCTCCGACCACCGTCCGCCGCAGCAACAACAACTGCAAACGCCCGTGCCGGCGTCCGTCTTGCACACGTTTGTTGCTGGCACCGGCGGCGGTAGCAGTGGCGCCCCGACGCCACCGGTCAGGACGTCCACCGCGGCTGCAATGCAGGGGGGGACGGCGACCGCCAAACAGAAGCCGCCTCCGGTGCCGCCCAGGGGTGAACAGACCAGACTGACCACGGTTCCGGCCAAGAGACCTGTGGCAACGGAACCGGTGTGCAAGAAACAGGAACCGGCGGCTGTGACCGCTCCGTCTCCGCCTCCTCCACCACCGCCGCCGTCCCCACCACGCACTGTTGTTCCGGATGTAGACACTAATCTCTTGCCACCACCCCCGCCACACATACTACCACCGCCGGTAACCGCAGAACCTGATGAAGACTTGTCTGCTTCGGCGCTGATCAGCAAGTTCGAGAGCGGATGCGCCGTCAAACCGTCGGCGGTCATTACCGGCACGACCGTTGACCAGAGGCTTCCCGTGGAAGTGGACTCTGGCACTTCCACGTTGGCCGAGAGCACGGACGACGACGACCACGACGATGACGACGATGACGAAGATGACGGAGCGGCAGACATATGGGTGCGGACCATCGAGTCACCAGTCAAGAACGTACACCCGCAAAAGGTCCGACACCATTCGGACAGCGCGATAAAGGCGGGTTCGGTCACGTCCTCACCACCAGCCGAGAAGCGCGGCAGCCTGCCGGCAGATGTGGCCGTGCAGGACAAGAAGAGTTCGCCGCCGCCGACCAAAGACTCGGCTAGATCGTCGTTCCGGTCATCGGCCGGCAGCCGGTGCTCGTCGCCCGCACTGCTGGCCGTCAACAGTCAGCAGAACAAGCAGTCTTCGTCGGATGGCAGGAAGATCAGCGCGGCCGAGGCGCTCGGCGTGGTGGCCAAACCGTGTCCACGCATATTGCCCTCGTCGGCGGCGGCCACGCTTGACGCGGCGTGCCGGCGCCAGTCGCTGGGCAACCTCACAGAGTCACGGTTCGGGACTCTGCAGCTCTCTTCGTCCATGCGGTCCTCGTGGGCCCCGCCGTCGGGTGTCCAGACAGATGTCGAGTCGACCCAGAGCGAACCGTCGTTTGACTACAGGCGCAAGAAGTTCACGAAACGGTGCTCGAGCGCCGACGGCCGTAACCCGGTGCACCACCATCATCACCACCATCACTATCACACCATGCAGTCGGGTGGCCGGGCCGCGGCCGCTCGGGATCCGGACTTTGGTGCCAAGCGGGCGTTCATCCAGGAGAAGCTTCAGGCGGCCGGCACTAAGCAGCTGCAGAACGCCGGCATCGTGCCGTCCGGGCTTCCGCCCACGCCACCGCCGCCGGTCTCAGCGTACCACATGCAGTTGCCTAACGGCGGCTTGGGAGGCATCGACTGCGGCAGGCCACCCCGGTCATCTTCGTGCAACTGCGGCCAGCACCAGGCCACGTCCAGGCCGATGTTCATCAACAAGCGGACAGCGTCCGCTGAGGAGCTGCTACCGCCGCCGGCCGCCGTCACCGTGGCCGAAGCGGACCAGTTCACGGCCACGGGCCGACCGGTGTCCGCGTCGTCGTCGTCGTCGTCCGGCGGCCGCGGTTCGTTTGGCCGGCCGCAGCGCGTCACCTTTGCGCTCGACCAGCACCAGATGTTTGCGGCGGGTCGGACAGCAGGCGGCACCGAGCTGACGTCGTCGTCGTCTTCGTCCTCGTCTTCGGCCGTCAAAAAACCATTCAAGAGCAATTTAAAAGTCAAAGACGCCGGTGCGGCCGCTGTGCCCGAACTGAACTGCATGCTGGGCACCGGCGCCATCAACACCAGACTGCCGCCTCAACACCCGCACCCGTATGGATTGCCGTACAAGTTGCCGGCCGTCACCGCCGACGTTTTGCAGGTTGTACAAAATATTTATATTATTAATTACAATATTATACGTCAGGATCACTACATATTCAAGTGCGCCCGCAGTATAAAATCCCACCCGGGGAAAGATATAGGAATTACTGACAATCTAATAATAGTTGTTATATAGTGATATTGATCTAAAAGTGGATATGCAGTTAAGAATTCCCAGGGTGAGCAATGGCTCTTTTGCCCCCTCCCCCCCCTCCCGGCGGGTGCCATTGTACATATTACGTAAAGGGTAATGCTTGTGTTGTGTGATATCTTCGTGACGCACCCCGTGTATATATTTTGATTATCCGCGGGTGAATGTGTCAGCCCCTCAAAACTTCAGCGCATAATTGCATAAATTATTATGGAAAGTTTGCTTTTCAATAGTTAATAATTATAGATTGATAGTTAACAATATATATATATATTAAATACAAATAGGTAATTATAAATGCATATAGCATACGATATATATTCAACTTCGTCCCTACTATAGAGGCCTCACGTGACCTGTTGTGGAACTGCAGTCGCTATATTATTAAATTACATAGTTTGTGAATCACCACCATCAGACACCAGCCATCATTCTTGCTTGGAATTTAACTGGGTTATTTAAGATATTTTTCCAAACAGCCATGTTCCAAGTCAATTTTCAACAATTTTCGACAACTTTAAAGTATCATGGTTACAATATTCCTATTATTGTGATTTTTTTCTATATTTAGTATTAGGTGGTGTTGATATTTTTTCGTATTTACATCGTATTTGTTTACTGAAAATTCATACTAAAGGTTCTCCTTATTAAGTGTTTCGTGCTTATTGTGCTATTGGTACATCTACATATTTGACAATGTTACTTATCGTTTATGATTATAACAGCGATTATACTAATACATTTGTACTTAAAAAAAAATGCAAGTCAATAATATAGGTACTCTATTGTCAACTAGGTAGATCAATTCACTTCAATATTAAAACATACAACACAAAAATATTGAAATTGTGAATGCATATTTGGTATGTTGTATTTTTTAAGACTGAGACGACATAATATGTATTACAGTTATGAGTACTAATGACAAATTTTATTCAAAGAGGATTTTGACTTTGTACCTCTTATACCTACCTTTTTTACTTAACTTAAAGTGTTTAAATCTTAGCATAATCAGAATTTATTTTCGTGGGGGGGAGGGTTTGTTGTTTTAAATTAAATTAAACTTGTGAATATAAGAAAAAAAACGACAGGATATCCACACTCCACCAACTGCTAAATGTATACATCTCTCGACTTTTGATGGAACCGTTTCAAGTTAAAAATCGTATTATCGTCGTCCGTTAAACGAATGTTAAAAATATGTTCGACGAGACTGCACGCGCGCCCTAGAGCGTGCACATATAATATACTTACGTACCCAGTATTATATATCTTTGACGGGGACCGCGTTGATGCGCAAAAGGTGTAAAGTACGAATTAAGGATGAATCGAGATAGTAATAAAACACGTCATGTAAATATACACACGGAGAAATTGACTATACCGTACATAGTGCTGAAGCTTCATCGCGTGTGACGACAATACGTACGCTCCCGTATATTATGCTAAGTAACGTCGTAAAAAAGTTTATCGTTGTTGAAAAGATTTTTTTACTTCAGAAACGAAATATGGAAACACGCGTATCCGCGGGTATTTGCGGTGTAGATTATACGATATAGCCATATAGGTACATCTTATATATACATGGTAGGTACATAATGTATATAGCCATATAGGTACAGTTATCAGTATATATGGGGTATAATAATATATCGTATCTACATAACACACCGTCATAGTGTGTTTATACGCACCAATGTATAATAATATGTTATAATAATATTATATTCGATAAATTATCGATTAATATCGAAAACAATTTTGCTCGATTCCTGTATTGTGTATATTGTATAATATAAATTATAATATACGCATATTGGCTATCTATATAATACACAGCTATTACGTATACCCACAGCGTGTTAAACTCGATATGATCATAATATGTTTCGGTACGCCGAATGTTTCCGTTTATTATTGATAAGCTCAATATAGTATAGTGCTTTTTGAATTTTAAATAACCATGTAAAATTCATAGCTACCCTTTTACTAGCATTACAAATTGCTATATGATATATATTTTGTTTTTTGTTCCACGTACAGAACAAAATAGTGTATGACGTTATCCTTGAGATTTAACAGCCGTAGGCATCTGCACGAAATCTTACACACAAACATCTTCTTCGGTTTTTTTGTATGCGTGGATAAAAAAGTTTTATTCCCGTTTTATAATATTGAGCTTATGTGAATAATACGACTTAAGTCGGCTCTCCTTTTTTACTCTAATACATAGTGTTTGTTCTCATACAAATAATCGTGTTCTTAGTTTTGAAGTGAACATGATTTATAATTTATAAATAATGATGACGACTGATGAGAATTCATGTAGTGGTATTTTATAATATTATTTTATTTTTAATAATTCCATTACTTGTATGATGCGTTTCAATGTTAAAACCCAATGAGAAAAAAGATTTTTATTCCGTTATCAATTTTGAATGAAACAAGTTATTTTTCAATTTTCTATGCTTCTCTAAAAAAAATCAATTAATTATCAATAAATAATATACCACAATTTTGATAAAATATTATTATAGAAATGTAAACTATTATAGACTATAGTAAATATCAATTGCAATTTAAAAGTAGATTTCAAGTTCTTTTGTATTAAAAATAAATATTACATTTTACAATAATTAGTAAAATTAAAAACAACTAGTACATTTTGTGAGGGATTACAGTAAACTAGACGACGTAATAGAAGGGGGATCCAGTGACACTTCTTCACCAATTCAATATTTTAACCTGCAAATACATATAAATAATAACGTGTTGAAATTTGATACAGTAAAATAAAACCTATTTAATATTATAATTTTAAATAATTACTTTTTGATATTTATAAATTAAATAGTTTTGTAGTAATATTTATTACACTGATCATGTGTGTATGTTCCTTTACGTTTTACATGAGTATGATGGTTTATATATTTTTTGAACTGTGTGTATAAAAGACAAACAGTGAGTATTTCACGAGCATTATGGAGAAAACTTTTTTTTTTACAAGCAACCCCTATTTTTAACCTATACAAAATGTTGTGTTCTATTGAATATAACACCTATGCAATTTTTAACTGAACTGTAAATATAAGCATTTATTATGTGTTTTTAGGTTAGGTACTGTAGTGTTCCAATCTTTTATTCAATGTTGGTATATACCACATCGATATACGATATTATATCTGATAGGTATAACCGATATAGGTGTACCTGATATATTATGTATAATATATATATATAATTTATGTGGGTACCTAGTTATAATAATAGTTGTTATTAGATATTATAGTTTTATAAATTACTTTTTGAAGAATCCATATTTTTTTTGTTTAATTAACCGATATTAACTAGGTGATTTTTAACATAAACTAACATGATAATACTCATTTTAAATTAGGTAAATATACAACATGACATTTGTTCTGTTCTTTACTTTTGTCCATTAATTGATTTTTGTATTTATTGAAATACTTTATCAGTTAAATATTAGAATTAGCCACGTTTAAAGATATTTTTGATATATTTTTAATCGTGAAATTAGCTTATCTTTGTGCTAGCTTTGTTATGATAGAATAAATATATTTTATCAATTTTTTTGATTGTAGATTATTATTCAGGAAAAGCAATTTCAGATTTTCTGATACTTAAAATGTGTAACATAATAGACACCTGCAGCAATTGTTAAAAAAAAATCTTGTGAGAATATGACAGCTATATTATGATGGAATAGTCTTTTAAAAGTATGATTATAATGTTAAACTTTCAATTTTTGTATTTCGCATACATTTTACATTGAATATCTTGTGTATATCTACGGGTATATATATTATTATAATATATTGTATATTATTAAATAGCTATCTTTTAATACATTTTTCAATAGATTAAATCTCATACCTGTGCTATAATATTGTCGGTTTAGGGTGTACGATTCATCAACGTATATTGTTATATAGGGCTGACTTATAAATTATTTTATAAATTTTCTCTCGAAAAATATTTTTACTTTAAAAACGAACAAAACACATCATTATTTATTTATGTTGAGAATGATTGATGCTCGGTGACGAGTGTTGAACAATAAATAATCTAATGAACCACTTTATACTTCATTATCTTTATAGACTTAAATTTCACGAAAAGTTTTGAAGTTTATTTAAATGAAATATACCTGTATTCTTTACAAGAATAGTGCATATACCATATACGTACATGATGGGTATATAATTTCTGTTTTTATTTCATTTTAACTTAAAGATTTATTTCACTTGGTTTTTTTTTAACGTGGATATGAAATTATTTACAATATACAATTGTTTAATTGTATAAGAAGATAGATATAGATATATTTGTTTAATGGAATAAGAGAAACACTTACACTTTTTTAAATTTAACTGTAGTTAATAAATAATAATATAAGCTCTGTTGGTAATTTTTCCTTGAGCAAAACCTATGTTTTAAGTAAAATATTTTGTGTTTTCAAAAGATTATTATTAAGAAAATGAAACTTTTGTATGATAAAGTGGTTAACGATAGTCTAATCTAATCAATTATAATATGAATCTAGAATCCTTCAGTCATGCTACTTTTTTGTTCCTATGTACAATTATTTATGAGTTTAAAATTAAATATAATTAGTATTTAACCATGGCCTAATCACAAATTTAAACTTCATTACTCGTTAACTTAGTGTTCTAGTTACCTATAGACGAAATAGTAATGAACTATTTAATTGATTAATTTGAAATCATATTGTGGTAAACTAAAAGAAAAATAAGAATAGTATTTTTACAAAATTAACAATTTTAATACTTTCGTATAGCTAACTATTATCGTAGTCGTGAAAGATGGAAACAACCGAAGCGTGACACGCATCGTAGGTATAATATATTTAGTTTTTTTCTATTGATCTATAAAAGTATAAACTGTACTATACAGCTATAATGTATCAAATATAAAGTATAATTGTATGAAGAAACCAAAAAAGTGATAATTGTATTTTCGTATTTATTAGATTATATTAGTATACCTACCTACACGTTGTTGATTTAAATACAAATTTATCTCATGTTAACAGCTATTATGATTTATTGTAGAAAGGGTAAGGCTTTCCAATGTGCTGAATTTATCATGATAATTTATGGTGTTTAATGTTATTTGTTGTTTATTCATAACTTCCAACTGGCACCATGTGTAAATTTATATTTTAGAAGTTACATATGTATATCGTTAAACATTTTAACTGTTTAGAATTTTTTTTTTTATATTTGAGTTTATTATTTTATTTTTATTTTTGGAATGAAAATTCTTAGTTATTTATTTTCATCGTACAAATTGCAGCACTTAGGTACCTTATGTGGACATAAAGTTTGAAATCTCGTGCAGTTCATATATACGTTCATTATTTGTATGGTTCCCGTAATTCGATGTTCGTAATAACAACCCTTCGTGACCTGGCCTAAGTGGCTTTGCGAATAAGAGAATACGTGTAAAAACAAATTGGGGTTAAAAATATAGAATTAAAAAAGTGTTCCTTTATGAAACTATTTATATAGGTATGTATAATATTTTAATATTATATAATATATGAAATAAGTAAAAATATCTAACCTTTTTTAATGTAGACAACTTGAATTTTGTTTTTTTTTACAAAGTGCCTAAGGATTGAATGTGTCCTAAACACTAAACTCTGTTAAAATTATTTTTATGGGTATACAACATATAGATTACATGTATGGTTTAAATATAACTATTACATTTTATTATACTTATATTAAAATTGTAACAAGATTATCATTTATTTAAACTGTATAAATATAAATATTACAATAAATAAATCAAATATGTAATTTATTTGGTTTGTTCAAAAATGAATACAGGTAATCTTTGCATATTCATATTTATTTTGCATAATATTGTCAACGATTTCGTTTACATAATATATAGCTACATTATTTAATTTTATAATCGATACGTTTGGGGCAAGGATGGAGAAAATGTGATACCTTATAGTCATTAGAGATTTCGTTAGTAGGTTATGTATGAAATATTTATACTTACATATATTTTTGTATAACTTGCACATAATTAGGTATTAGGTAGTAGATACTATATTTCATATTTTTTATATAATTTAATAAAATAAATAACTCTATACTCAAAACAGCAAAAGGTAAAACGAATAATTTATAAATCATTCCATATAATGTTATCCATCACTATAAATATAATTTTATTTAAGACGAAATTGGAATTTAAAAATAAAAATAAAAATATTTATTGGTTTGATAAAATAAAATTGAATAAACATTTGCATCTGCTTGTGTCACGTATAATTTTGATTTAAAAAAAATAAATATATTTAGGTAGAATTGCATATTATATATTATATATAGTTAAATGAATTGACATCGACTTTGCAATTGATTATCACATTTCTTCGTTACTTTAAAATCTTGTAATTTAAATTTAAATAAACTAAAAAAATGTTAAGATTTTACGATATACATTATATATTTATATAGGTATATAAGTGTTAGGTAGTTTGCTAATTAAAATATATATCAACGAGGGGTACAGTTTCATTTAATATAATGGAGTTATTCGGTTTATTATCTTAATGGTTTTAATAATACTGTCGTAGTTATGTAGAATAAATAAATAAAAAAGCACGTGCTTTAATACCTAAGATGGAGCTATTTCTATTAGTTTTTAGCGGTTACTGAGGTAGTGAATCGGAGATTGTCCTACCCCGCTAATGTAATTGAATCGGTTAATGCTTACGAAAAACAATCTTGTCCGTTCAATTGTCTGTCAGGTTGTACAACGGTAATATAATATTATGACTGTTCAAAACGATCAGTCGTCAAATATCCATCACCAGATCACATCATGGTTGTTGGAAGTAAGTATTTTTAAGGACATAATTTGATCGATTTGGTCTCCTAAAATGTTTATGAATCGAGACACTGTTATCTTTTACAAGATAGAAGTTTATATTATAATATATTATATTTAAGATATAACCTAGACAATTGTATATGGATCGCAATCATAGTCGTGACTAGATTTTTTAAATAAGTACCTAAATTATAAATTAAATGTTTATGGGATTTAAGAAATTCTAGAAGGGCTCCCCCCCCCCCTAGTTTACTCCAATAATCGCAATGAATTTTTAAAATAATCGCTTACCATCTACAAAAAACAGTTTAAAAACCCAATATCATTCCACTGTTAGATTTTTCATAACTTTCTATAGATTATAATCTATATTACAAAAATAAAATATTTAGTGTAAACGAATATACCATAATATTATTATGTCAATATTATACATTATACATATTTATATAATTATATATAAATACTCAGATACTAGGTAGGTTCTTCATTATAACATAATTATAATGTATTATGTTCGCTTTAATTACCTATGCAATTTACCCATCATGTCCTATTGGCTCTATAAATGAATATTATATATTTGTTATTATACTATTATAAGTGAAGATTTTACTCACAGCATTGGTTATTATTATTGAACTAAAATCGAAACTATTTTGCGACAAGCTTGTACAGATGTACATACTATATTATCGCTTACGCGCTGTAATGCGAGAACTGAGGATTACTAAGTAACTTTAAATTTAGTTTACTATGTCTTCATTAAATTGCAACAGTTAACAAACGAGAAAATAGTTTATACACTTATACACATTCAATATAATACTAAATATAATATAATATAATATTATGTTTCATGTATGTATTTGTGACTAATAACCACTGGTTATATAGCTGGTTATTAATCAGCTTCTTGGTGGTTTTTGTTAAAATCTTAACCGCAGATAATAACAATAAAAAAATATTCATCTGTTTTGGTTTTTGGTTTAATAGTTTAATCTTAGATTAAATATTTACTGCCTATGCAATGCATGGCAAATATACCAGTAGGTATATGGTCATAAGACAGAGGTTAAATTATTAAAAAAACACACTCTAGTGCTAAGACTGCAAAATAGATCCTTACAAAACCAATATAGTAGCACCAGTGGCAGTTTTGTTTTGAGGCCAACGAGCATGATAATTGATAACTAATTTTACTCATTATTTATATCCATGGAAGGATAATTGCCGATAGGTGTAAAAATTTAAATAGTTTCATTGATACAAATTGAGATGAGAGCTTCCCCTTCTCGTCAATTAACTCTCATCAAATTTACCCAATGCACGTGTAACTTGTAAATACAGATTATAAAATATACTAAATTTTGTTTATAAAAAAAAAAACAAAAAGGTACAGGTATCAATTAAAAATACCTAATTGAATTAGTCTGTTTGCTTAACTCGGATAAATCTAACGATATAATAGGATTTTGATTTCCTCAGTAACGTTATTTTCGTATAAATCTTCATTAATTTAAAAATTAATAATTAAATGTTAGTTAAATAAGAATTATAAATAATTGATATAAAATTAAACGAATGTACATTTTAAAACGGAATTATATATTATTATGAAATCAATAAATTATTAATTTAACTCACTGCAGTTTTTTAAAATGTATTAATTACAGTTTTCATTTAGTGGATTATAATTAGAAATACCTACTTGTTTTACTACGCCAGAAATATTTTTAAATTTCATAACTATTATAAATTATAACGTTAAGTATACATATAACATATTTTATTATTTTATTACAGATATATTCTTACATTTTTAATTCAAATACTTTATTAAAACTTACTGACGGTAATTTAAATACATATAAATGAATAATTATTAACGATGAATAAATAATATATATTTTTTTTTTATACACATTTAATTGAATTGAATACAAAAATAGAAATTTAGAGTCAAAATATTAAAAATCAATGAGTGCTTGTACCTAATGTAAACTATATAACTAAACTAATTTGTCAATTTTATATTTGTATCTCTTTATATGTATATAAATCTATATAGTCTATCGAATATTCTTCGAAATTAAATATTATATTAAATAATACATTGTGATTTAAAACTTTTTCAATTCGCTTGTATTTTACTTCACGTTGTACCTATATATGGCTATAATTTATAAATTATAATACACATACTTGAATATAGCTGATGTTGTTATTTAATGATTACTGATGGTTGATTTACGGAACAAATATAAATGTATACACTAGTAAACGTATATATATTACCGTGTATATATTATCTATTATTATATCACACAGTACTTATACATATTCATTGGAGGGTAGGTTGGGCCGCTGTTTTCGTTTTCATATATATATATATATACAATTATACCTACTTCTGCCTACAACTCTACGCGCGTCCAGCGACCAGGCCATTCTATACATATTTTGTAGACATTTTATAGCAATTTTTCATCTAAAAGAGGCATTCAATCGTTTACAGCTATTTAATGGTATACTACAGTATAAATTTCTTCTAAATTGATTATTACGGCAGACCTTCTCGAATCGTCGATTTTTGTGTTTACTCGATTAGTAGGTACAGTAAAACCTCCTTATAACGGACCCTCTATAAGACGGAATTCTCCTTTTAATGGAAAACAACAACTGTCCCAAATAACCTGTATATTTTAGTCTCCCTATAACGGAAACTCCTTTAACGGAAAAAAACAGTTGGCACCCTGTGATTCCGTTATAAGGAGGTTTTACTGTACATCATAATATGAAGTATTAACCGAATTTGTGAAGTATTTTCACGTTGCGTTTACGTGACCGATTTTTCGCAAACCAAATAAAAATAATATGAAAACTCTGTTGGATTTGTTTTAATTTGTAGAATTCGTTTATTATGAGTTTTTATATTTAAGAATTGAAACAGTTTGCCCAGTGCCCATCTAATCTATTATACTTATGAGGTAAAATTATCGTTTTGAAACTCTAAAGGGAGAACGGGAAACACATAACTTATAACGAAATATTCTGTAGAGGAAAGTGTAATGTAGTTTATAATGTAATATAATGGGTGTAATTCTGTAATAGTATAATATGCTAAACTGCTTCTATATTCGCATTTATCATTCATTTTTATATAAGTGATTAAAATTACTACATAGATAATATAGGTACATACATGTTTTTGTACTTATATTATGGTATAGTGCAATAAATAATACCTAATATCTATGCATAAAAGTATACTCAAAGTAATCCTATATTATATATTATTATAATATATAGGTAAGTACACCGCGATATAGGTAAACGGTACATATCACCGATCTCGAAAAAGGTCGGAACAGACTTTGTTACTTAGGCGTGGTATATTTTGATGCAATAATGATTGCGTGATCATTGAGTGCGGACGAGACATAATTTTTTCATACGAATACACCCGGTCTAAAATTTTTACGTGTTTTCGCTATACAATACGTTTTAGGGAAGTGTTTATTATTTTCGTTGATGGGGCGGTCGGAGGTGGTGAAAAGCGGTATACTATTGTTTATTACTTTGATATCGACTATAGTCACCATATCCTCCACTATCCCAATTTTTGAAACGGCTTGTGTTATTGAATAGGTACATACTATAGGTGTATATTATAACCAGCGGCACATTTGTCGGTAAACCATCGCGTGTGTATATGTGTGTTGTTGTGCACGCCTCTAACAATGACTTCTCGGACGTTGCGCCACGCATGAATCGCGCACTCCGTATACCTATAATAAACTAAATAATAATTATTGTTCACGTTCGCTTTATGCAGCGTCGTGTATCGGTTTAGGTTAGTTATATGTGTAAGGCAGAGATAGCGTATAAAAGAAGACGCAATATATTATAAATTATAATATATAATGTATAAAATAATATAACGTAGGTACGGCGTAGTGTTACGGATTCGCTAAACTAAATAGAAATATTGCGACTTTATAATATTATTAGTGTGTAGGTACTATGTTTACAACGGAAGCGTTATCGCCTGTGGTATATTATTATTATAGACTTCGGGTGGCGTAATAATTTTTGATATAATATCGTATGCCATTTTGGAATCAACGCGTGCCCCAAGAGTCGTTAAAAAATTATTATTTGCACTAGTTTTGTTTTTACTTTTTTAATCGCGTCATTAAACATAAACAAAATCATAAAGTTTTATCAGCGTTTACTTATTATTATTATTATAATTATTTTATTTTTATTCTGTTTATATAATATTCAAGACGGAATATAGTCATTTAACTCTAATAAAAATGATTTATCAAAGTGCAAACAATTTTCGAGCGAAAAATTAAGAGTTGCCCACAAAGCCATATTAAAACTTTAATCTTCAATTCTCCTTGAAAATCCCGAGAAAAAATGTTAAATTAATTTTATTCCTTGCACGTATTTTTTCACGAAAAAAAGTTCTATTGCTGTTTTTCTAATACATTTGTACTTTCATCTGCGGTGTGTTAAATTCATATTTGCTCGAGTGGTTGACTTCTAAATAATGATTTTAATTTAAGTCGCAATAACATTTTTTGAAAAATAAAACATATTTATTTGTTATATAAAATATAGGTAGTTAAATAGGTATAGATGTATAGTATAATCATATTATATTTTAAGACTCTGAAGGTAGAATCATAATTATACCATATTAGTTATTACTAACCATTTTTTGTTACTAACTTGTTAGCATTTTTCTGAAAATATTAGGAAAGAATTAATATACCTACTTTAAAACTTGAGGTTGGAGAAATGTTTAAAAAAATATTTAAATGAATGTTTGCCTTTTACATAAATTAATTTAAAAAATCTTATATCTATTCAAGCAAGTAACAAATTACGTATGTACATTATATCTACGTGTACCTATCAAAGTATTTTTTCACATTATAATATAATTGTGGTGTTGTACAAAATATATTGAACGGTATAGGCTTTAATAAAAATTTAAAATTGTATGTTCTATACTTGGCATACGATAAATTAGTTTATACAGCTGAATAGATCACAGTTGCACGATAAACTGAATCGTTGTAAACATACATTCGTAATTATTTTATTTCATACCAAATTAGTTCCGGAAATGGTGTACAAATGAATAACGGAAACAGCTTAATCATGTGGTGAGTTTACCCTTTTTTTGTATGGACAATTTTATTCGGATTTGTGAAATGAAAATAAATTAAATTACCAAATAAATTACGTAAATGTGCTTTTGGTGTAAATACTATATACGTGGAATATAGATATTTACTAGACGAATACTATATTATGTAGATGTAACTCGACATGAATTAATTTTAAACGCGAAAGCTTCTTGTTCGGGTTGATGTATTAAATGGGACTCATCCGTCTGTTTTGATCAAACACGCCAAAGAAATACAGTTTAAGCAAATCGAGACTACATATTGTGTTGTCAGGATGACATGGCTAAAATGATTAGATTAGTTGAACATTTACACAAAATATATGAAATTTAAACATCCTTCACCCCCATTTCCTGATTATAGTAACTCCATATTCAGTATATTTAAATATTAAACATCGAGATGTATTGTGCGTTATATGTATAATAGTACCTCAATTTTTCTGGATAACACTCACCACATGCAAAAGAGGTATATTAATAGATAAAAAATAATATTTTATGCAACTCTATATCTATGAATAATATAAGAACCAATATGAAATACATTTATATTGATAATGAGACAAATTGTATTATTTTAAGTTTCTAATTCTATAATAGTTAATTATGTTATATGGTTTAAAGCTTAGAACGCATTCAAATATATTATGACGCGTCATATATTCTAAAATATAATGCGTTTTGAACAAAATTTGAATAAATTAAAGATCAATTAACGGCTTATAATTAAAATATTAATTATATGAATAATTAATTCATGTACACTGGAATGCGATTATATGTTTTTGGGAAAAATAAATCAATATGAAACTATACTGTATTTTAAAGTAGTATTCAGTTTAAAAAACATTTGATTGCTATGAACACATTTGATTAAACATAATAATTGTTAGATATAATACGTTGAACAAATATATTTCTAGTTATAACAGAATTAATTATTAGAAATAGGAATAATTATTTTATTATAAATGTAAAGTGCTCTAGAAAGTACCAATTAATTTAACTAGTGATTTTAGCTATTTATAAATTGTATAGTATTATAAGTACGCCAATGCAATTGTAACGATAAAACAGCAAACGATTCCAGGTGAAGTCTTCTTTATGTTCAATGCGTAGAGGAGACATGTCGTGGGAGTTTAACAAGTATATACCTAGTATAGCCAGTAGGAGTCATTATAGGAAGTCGATTATGATTCATGAACAAGATACGTATAAAGCCAAGCTATTAGAGAACGTTATGATAGGATATTTCTTAAGATAGAAGCGGGATTCCAGAAGAGCCACGATAAATTGTGATTTGTGGGTGATACACCTATATGCTAGGTTAGAACGTTGACCAGTAAGGATTAATGACGACCATTTGGGCTGCCAGACGTTTACGTGGCATTTGAGTGATAACATGGTCTGCAGAAGAGAGAAGTGCATGGTATACAGTATACACACGATTTTCTGGAGTATAATATGCAAGGCGATCTCATTACTATTGCAGCTATGCCAACGTGACCAAACAACCACTTTTATTTTTTAGGTCAGTATTATGTGAAATGTGAGTTTAATACAGAAAGTTTTTTATTGGGACACGGCGCTGTGGTTAATGGGGTTGGAGTAAATTTTTAGGAGGTGAGATTGAAAGATTAAAAAATATGTTTTTATGTTTTAAAGAAAAATGTAACGGCAAAGCGTTAATTATAGCAGAGCATATTCAGTGATAAATTATGAGAAAAAGGGTTGTAATTATTTATCTGCTATAGAAATATTGAGCAACTGGAGTAAAAATGTAAATCTGTAGAACTGTAAAGTACTGAACCATTCGTTAAAACAAGTAAATACTATTTTCTTATTTGTATATAGAACAGAATATTTATCGAGTTTAAAGTATTATTATTGTATTTAATTGAAATTTATAAAAATATTAGAAATGAAATCAGATTTTCGAGAAATATGTAAAAAACAATTATTACGATATTTATAAATGTAATGTATACATAAATATTAAATAATATGATAGTGTTTCGTACTTATTTGTTGATAGATGCATTAAAAACCAAAAGTTAGTTTATTTTAGTTTTTTACATTTAGTTGTACAATTATTTTGTCATATTTATTTTTTTATTTCGTAGGATTTAATACAATTTATATTACAAGTTTTATTGTATATACTCTTATTGATAAGATAGACAATTGTAACAGTGTATTTATATTAATATAAATACACGGTGACATATTGTACAACAATATGTACCAGCCACCTGCAGGTGCATCCAATTTACATTTTGTTCTTAAAATATTATACAAAAATAGTGTTGTTTCGAGAACATGAAAAATTCTTGACAGCCAATTATGGAGTTCATGTTTATAGATACAATAACACGACGTTGTGTGTACAGCGATGGAAAGCATTTTATATTACACCGCAATAACGATATTACAAAGTCAAGTGTATGCACCATGACAAGGAGTACTTAAAATATTGGTTAACTACTATACGTTTTAATATACACTTATAGTGGGTTGTATTGTTTGAAAAAAACAATATTAATTTTACCAGATCAATGATTTTACAATTTTCATTATTATGTAAATACGTAATATAGTCATATAGATAGTGCCTATTATGTGATAAAGCTTTAGTGGTTTTATTATTAATATTTTTTTTTTAAGTTTTGTGATATTTACAACATTGCAAATTAGAGATAATATTGATATTTTATATAATGTAATCTTAATACCACATAATAAAACTATTTAATTAAAATCATATTTTTGTGTGATTTCAGGGCAAAGGAAATTCGGCTATAATGAAATCCTTGCACAAGCCAAAGGTAAGCCATGATTATTATGTTAAGTCATAAAATCCGAGAATGAAACAATAGAGCATTGAGTATAGATGATAATATTTGTATATTATATAAACAAGTTGTTTTACTTATTTTTAACGTCGTATAAACTCATAAATATTTAGCTAAATATTATTAATAACGCATCGCTCAGAAAAACATTAATTATTATTATTCTAATATTTTGTACTACTCGTATAATATAATTATTAACTATACTATTTTAGTATGTATAGGTATGAATTTGTGTGGATTATCATACTTATACACAATATTATGTGAGGTTTTTGATACATTTTTGAATATTTTTAAATTACATGTAATAAAGCATTTTTACAGTGGTACTCTTAAAACGTTTGTCGATTACTTTATTTGCGGTACCTTCGTCTATATAGTATGTGCAATATTTGTATACATCTCAATATTTATACATTTATATATATAATATATATATAATCTCAGTGGCAGTCACGGAAATGTGAAAAGCAAACATTTGTCCGACCAACACTAATCAGTCAATGGAGAGTAAACGGGTGTATATAGTAACAGTCGTTCACCAATAGTGGACTTTGATGAAAATATTATTTTACGTTTACGTAAGAAATATTATATACCATTACCTATCAGAAATGTGTGTTATAAAAATTGTGGTTATATTGTACTGTTTGTAATGCAAAATTCTAATTGCACCGAAATACCGAATACATGTATATATTTTATTATGAAAATGTGTGTGTTGAGTTAATTGCGACTATAACTCGGTATAAAACGCGTGTTTTCGAATCTGCGGTAGAGTGAACCGTAAACGAATAGAAGGAGATTCGTAGGCGGACAAAAGTTTTCCCGTATCGTAAATAATAATTGAATGCGCACATTTCTGATACGGACGTACACAGTGCATGGGGTATGGAAAATAGCTTGAGACAAAAGACAAAGTGTATAGATTATAGTATCTGTTGTACGCGCGATGCTGGGGAAATTCGAAAATCCATACTTTGCAAACACATTAGTGCAAAAATCCTATATATATATATTGTCGTTGATTATATTATAATTTATCAAACTTCAGTTTAACAATGAACTCTCGTGTTTAATTATATATTTAATCAACCCGTTTCATTTAAATAACTATAATTAATACATTATTATCATAAGTTGTACGCACTGTGCATATATAGGTAGGTTACCTAAATAATGTTTTAATCCATTATAAGTTGAAATAAAGGACTACATAGGTAGGTATTTACTAATGAGTAGATTGATCTATCCATTAATCATTCAGTGGAATATTTATATAGGTTAAAATGCCTATTTATGTTTCATAGGTACATTATTAAGTTAAAATAATATATACAATTTATAAATAAAAATTTGCGAACGGTATGGTTCATTTAAAAACGGAACTGAATAATTATTCTAAATGTAAAATATAAATTTAAATTATATTCATAAAATTAGTAGGTATATAATATTATGTCGTCACCTCGTCCCAATATTGGAGTTAAAGATCAAGGCGCATCGGTTGCGGGTTGTCTTTCAATGACAATAATAATCATTACAATGTGAACCTAAAATATAAAATCTTAATAGGTAGTTACTTAATTATATTGTCATTTATCTGTACGTATAGTATTATGATAATATTTTGAAGGTGCTAGTTTTATTTTTAAAGAACATCATTATAATATTATACATTTATACATAATTATTAAAAGATTATTATATATTTAAAATACAAATAGGCAAATATAAATTTAAATAATACTTTTTAGTTTTTAGTAAAGTGTCATACTTGTTAGTTTTTACATTTAACCATACCTCTTAATTATCAAAGCTGTTATTTCCGTATAGGTAGATGTTTTTTTGTCAGTAATTTAAAAATATAAACATTTTAATCTTACCAAATACAGTTAAGAAAAGTTTTTTTAATTATATATTTTTATACATTTATAAAGTTTTTTTAAACTGATGTTTTTTTTTATATATAACTAAATAAACTGAATAGAGAGGTAGAAAGGCTTTTCGTGAGATTCAAACTAGTTGAAATAATATCGTTTGTATAATAATAATAATTGAGCTCCTTATAGTGCTATTTTATTACTTTAACGATAATGAACAAAAACGTCCTCTGATAAACATTTATGACCTCAAAAAAAAAAAAAATGTTTATTTCACCTATAAGCAACAAGTTATTATAAACTTACTCTTGGCATCAAACAATTTTAGAAAAAAGTTTAACTAGGTATTAATAACACTTTGGAAATGTAAGTATGTGCACCACGAGCGATGTTTATTTATATATTATATCATTCATAGTACAGTAAATAGTGGAATGTACTATGTAAAATAATAAATGGCAATCATTTATTATTAAATATTATACATTTTAATGTAGGTATTTATCAATTGTTGATAATATAAAATTATGATTACACGATTGATACTCAGTTGACAGTCACGCTTATATATAAAAAACTTTAGTCAAAACTTAAATACATACATTCATCGTTAATTATAAATTAGGTATGTAAGATACAAAGATGCTCAATAAATATTTTCTAAAAATAATTATAATAATAAAATGTAAATTAAAATGTGCTATAGTTTTCACGATGGCTGATGGGTTTATAATAAAATATATTTTTTTTAATTGGGATTAAGGCTTCGACAACTGAGGTCATAAGCCTAGCTGTTGTGCTGTGATTGAAGGGTTCTGTAGGTATTTAACACGTGTGTGTATATGGGGCAAGGATTTGTTGCTAGAAGTCCCGTGTGGTCACCCATCTGGGATCTAGCAACACCGGCCAATGTGTGCACTCGGAGTGTTTCAAGCCACTATATATAATTTTGTATTATTATGTATAGGTATATCATAAAATAGTTCACTAATAAGTATTGTAATGTAGTAGGTAGTGTAGTACTGTGGTATTATATTATGAAGTATTGAAGTTCATTTTCCTTAAACTTGAAGAATTATTATTTTTTTTTTTTTAATATAGGTATACAATCTTATAGTATGATATAGAATGTATATATTTGATTTATATTTATTTTAACGAATCGAATACAAATGAATCAAACTACATACCTATATGGAAGAATAATTCTTGAAAGACTTGTCGTAAGTATAAAGTTATTATTACACACAGATATTTAAATATATTGTTGAAAAAAAAAACTTCACGTTAGTTTAAAATTTTACATAAATGAATATAATATAATATTAAACGTCTTAATGGAATGTAATGGTATGTATAGAAAACATGTTGATAAAAAAGCAAACACTATAATATGGTATACCTACGTCCTACATACAGGGATGTATATCAGAGAATTAAGCGTTTGAACTTTCTAAAAAGCTTGCAGTCTTTTTCTTTTATAAATCAATAATTTATTTAAATTGAGAAAAACTGAATAGCTTGTGAGTTGTCGGTCTGGTTTTTCTAAAAGGTCTAAAACGTAAACGTAAGTAAATAAAATTAGGATACCGTGAATTGTGACCGGTAGTATTTTTCAATACAAGTTAAATTACATTTTCCTTTTCATCCAAAAAAAAAAAAAACTATTTTCAAGTTGCATGTTTTGTATTTCGAACGATGTATACCAACGAGTTTTATACTTTTACTGAATACTGAAACGTCTGAATCCAGATAAGAAGATCAAATAAATGGGTATATAGATAAATAAGTTATAAAAATATGTATTTTTGTAGTTCTTTCATTTTTTGAAAATTTTTATTTTCTTATCCTTTCTTTAAGTAACTTATAGTAAAATATTTTAAATCAACCGACCGGGTTCATTCGGCGTAACAGTTATAATATTACAATTAATTCAGTTTTTATCGTAAATGCATTTAATAGGCCTGTAGCCACAAAACTCAATTTCCATAGGAAATGTTATACATTTTATTAGAAATTTCCAAAACAGAAACTAATATAGTTTATTTCTGTAAGTGATGAGTGCAGATAACAAATGATAATTAATAAAGATAAGACCTTAATTATCTGGTTGTTGCACAATTATTATATGCCATATATCATATTATTTTAAATGTAAGACAAACTATAAAAATTCAATTTAAATTTAATTAAAACAAAATATGTCATAAGTAAAAGACATCAGTACGTTGTTATATTATAACCAAATATAATTTAATGTATACGTAAGTACAGTAATAAGTAATAACTAATAACTAATAATATAGTAAATGTAGATACTATAATGGTAAAGTAATTTAAAGTGCTTTTAATGCTTATTTTATATATTACATGAGTAAAAAGAAACAAATTATGACAAACATGAAGACGGGTTAACTGGTGTTTTTACTTTTGTTTGTTATAATAATTTATGTATCACTTAAATCGAAGCCTTCATTTAGGTGTATAGTTTGGTAAATTACCAATTAGTGATTTGTTGCTAATTGCATTCACAGTAAATTCTGCCACACTTACCCGTGTTGTTGCGTTGATATGTATATACATACTACTAAAACATAGGTATTATATAAACACATTAAACCAATATTTAACAAGATATTGTAATAATATAATATATATTGTATCTGTTTATACACTTTACCTCATATTAATATATTATAATATTATTATTATGTATCACAATCGGACGAAATATCCGCTTTGCAATATTGTAAATCTCATAAATAACCGGATGATAAATAAACCCTTGATAAAATTTATCATATCATATTATTATTATTATTATTATTACAACCGTTTATTCAATTGCTGCAGGACCTTTTAGACTGCAATTTGAAACGTTATTTGTTTTTCGCGTTGAACGGTAAAAAAAAGTATTTTTTTTTTTTATATAAAAATAAATTGTCATCTGAGTCGCGTTACGCTGCCAGATAGAATAGGATTTTTATGATTTTACGGTGCGGATTCTCCTATAGGCCATGGTCTGGGGATCGTGTACTATTTTATTGTTTCGAAGATGCAGTGAGAGGGCAAAGGTTCATTTTGAGAATATGTTTTCGTCTGTCCACCAGCTTTTTCTAGACGAACGCGTTTCGAATTTGGACCCGTAAGTTCTCCCTCCCCCGTGGTCACGGTCCCGTCGGAGCGGTGTCGGCAGTCGCGTGCGGAGCGAGGCGAGTGAGCGCTCCGCTCCGTCACCCGCTCTCTCTCTTTCGCTCCTCTTGCACAACCCTTCGGGAGCTACCGGCGGCGGCGACGTCGGACAGACACCCTAATCGATCGGGCCCCGCGCCCCGCCGACGTCCATGTTGGCACCACTGCGGTTCCGCCGCTGCCGCCGCCGCCGCTACCCGCGCGTGATTCCCTCCACAGCCACAACATCCACGCGCACCGCACCAACACACTACAACGGCACGGTATGATAATAATAATAATAATAATATTATAAACTATAATCATAACAATAACAACGACATCGCGTGCGACCGGCGGACGATCGGTCGGTCGGCGAACGACAAGTCTACCCCCACCCACCCACTCAAACCTCACCACCGAACGACAGAGCGGTGCCACAGCCACGGCCGCCCAACGCCGTGCCGGTATTGGCCGAAACGTGTGTGTAGCGTTGCCGTTGCCGACCGGTCGACCGGCTGCCGTCGTGCGCGCGTGTTTATCGTCAGTGCCGCGTTCGCGTCCGCTGTGTGCGCGTCTGTTGTTTTTTCCGTTTCGCGTCGTTCATCGTTTTCGTGTTATCCCGTCCCGTTCGGAGATTTAAATAATATCGCTTAATGGTGGTAAACGGTATTACCTGTAATATCGATATCGTCGGCTTGTCCTATTCTTGTTGTATGTCGGTGGACGGTATCGCGAGTTCCGGAACGACCCGCCGCGTGTGATGTGACCGCTCGGCCGACGGACTTTAAGAGGAAGTTGTACAAAAAAAAAAAAAAAACGAGATCGCTCACCCGCCGGAGTTTTCCATGGACCGCAACCTTCGCCGCTGCTGCACTCGTGGTAGGTGAACTTCAATTGATATTTTCGCAACGCATTCTGCGAGTTGCACCCATTTTTTTTTTTTTTTGAAGCCAAGTCCGTCTCGAAGTGCATCGCACACAGTACTGTCCCCGTGTCATACGATATATTATTATCATGACCTGATAATTAACATAATATAATAATAATATGTACCTCGGTATATTACTATAATTTAGGCGTTGCAGATTAAACGGGGGCACGGAAATTATAATAATAACAGTTTAATAAAAATTTATATCGACAACGGAATGTACCTATATGCCGTCGTCCCGACGATCGTTTCGTTCGTATAGAAAACGCCAAAAATCGTATCGTCATCGATTTTCGAGTCACGATTCCTGTAATGTACGACGTGATGGCGTAGCAGTAGACCGGGAAACGAATTTATTTTTTTTTTTTGAAAATCGTATCTCGCGCGGGTAATGCGTAAACCCCGCGCGCAGACACTACGACGACCATACGGTAGCCCGGTCACGGACCGGAGTAAACTGGTTTTAGCAACCACAACAAACCACTGCCGCCGACGGAATGACTATGCACACGTACGACGTGTGTAGACTGTATTCGTAGAGATTGTAGACGGTCTCCTAGCGTATAATAATAATATATTGTACCGTATGCGTTCGTATTATTATTATTATTATTATTATTATTATTGTACAGCATTAGTGGTTCTCTCCATTATTGTCGGATTGCGTCTGGTCGGCGACCACCGGGAGATTTTCAAAACAGATCTCACCGAATATTAAATTTTTTTTATTATTATTACGTCGACGACGACTACTACAACATTACGGTCCGGCCTGTGTATATAATATCATTATTATTATTATTATTATTATTATATTATGTATTATATTATTTTCCGCTTTATATACTCAGAACGGGGTTTATCGCCTATGTATGCGTTTATGTAGTGAAATGACGACGATAACGACGTCGCGGAACCAAACAATAAAATTCGGCCTCCGACGTGTTTTTACTCGTTTTTTTCATTCGTTTTTACGATCCGATTTGTAACGTAGAAAAACGATTCCACCGCCATGGCCCGTAGGTAGGTGCGCGGGCGGCGCAACGTGTCTTTCATTCTTTCGCCGAACGCAACAAGATAAACGTTAAATCGTACATTCCGTTTTTTTGAGTACTAAAGTATAGTTGTAGCGTTTCGTAGAATCGGATTGACGTGAAACAATAAAATTTTTGAGAATTATTGTTATATCTTATTATTATTATTATTATATATACGTTTTTTTTATTCGTCGACTAGCACAAAAATAACTTTTTTGTCTCGACACATATTATTATTATAGTTTAGCCACGATCCGATTTTAAAACGCTGCACAGATTTTTTACGTTTCAATTATTAATATTATAATAACCGCACTGTTCTTGTGTCGATGACTATTTAGTATTTTCGTTTCGATTCGTTTTTAACTCGAACACAACATAATATATTATTGTATTGGAGTTGCGCAGAACTTCAGTAATTCATTGATTCGTTCTCAATCGTTCAATTGGAACAATACTATGATAGAATAATTTTTTTGATAAACTAGTGTTTTTGCTCAAAGATATTTATTTTATTCAGTTGTATAGTATGTATATATGTATAATTTACTATAACTTGACGAAAAGAAGAGCAACAGGTAAAGTTTTTATAACTTTTAGCGATATAGATTTTGACATTTTTAAACATAATAAAAGTTATTAAGTTACATTTTTTATCACACCATAAAAAATGATATCACTTTTACTTCCTACGCATCTCGTAATTGGATGCTCACGGCATGAGCTATATTGAAAACTATTCGTCATTAGACGAAGGATGGATGGCAATGATAATTGTCTTACAGTTTAAATAATAAATCTTTTTTCTTTTTAAATAAGTGATTTTCAGAAAATTATTTTTAAATTACATACCTATATTAGGTAGGTATTAAATTGGTTTTTTTATACCAATATAATATGTAAACGAATCTTTTACCTTATTAAAATATTATTATTATTAATTTTATAAAAAAATAATAGGTAGGTATTCCTTAAATATCAAATACTATAAAATGTGTATTGAATTATTTAATTATGGGTAATGTCTTACTAAAATCATGATACACCTAAGACCTAGCCGTGAATACAAAAGTGTAGCTTACAAAAATATATTATTACATCGTATGCTTAATTTTGCTTTTCAATATTGGGTAATGACTAATGTTATTAATATTTTTTACACTAATGCAGTTGATTTAAAATAGTGATCTTATATAGATACACGCTCCTAATAAAGTACTCACATTTTCAATATTTTAGTCAACCATTTAAATATATGGCAGCTAAAGACATATACGATATTACGATCTATATATGTGCATGTTATCATATGAACGTAGTATTACGCGATCTACTTATAATTTAGTTTATTTTAATTTATAAATATTACGAATTGTTTATGTATTATAGTTTATGCTATAGTATATATATATATTATATATTTCATGGTTAGTGGTGACTTTAGTATTTTTCATTTTTAATAATTGATATAGTATTTATACTATTTGTCTATTAATTGCTAATTGTTTAACAAAATTTGTTAATTTTAGGTTTATATATACCTGTATCAGACATTCTACCTATTAGACATATACCTAGTTTATTTTTTAAAACAGTTATTTTGACTGTGCAGTTAAATTTTAAATTAAATATTATCAAAAAATGTTATAATAATTAAATACTTCCTATTTTCGTATACCTTACTTTTAGTCATTTTCCTTTTTCTATTTGGTATACTTCTGCAAACATAAATTATTTTTAAAACGTAGCTTTATTTAAAATATGTTGATCAAAAGTTTTTGTTGATATTATTGTTTTTAAAATGAAAAATAAAAGTTTAATAAAATAATATTACGTATACGTACCTATTATTA
This sequence comes from Nasonovia ribisnigri, assembly GCA_027563435.1. Lineage (NCBI taxonomy): Eukaryota > Metazoa > Arthropoda > Insecta > Hemiptera > Aphididae > Nasonovia > Nasonovia ribisnigri. The sequence continues at coordinate 122,343 of JANEHU010000346.1, read as the reverse complement.
TTATGTATAGGTACCTACTGCAATTAAATTTTTCAATCACGCTCGAAAAAATAATATTATAAATGAGGCACGTAGTTGTTTTTAGTTTAAAAATATTTGAAAATAACTTTAAAAACTAAAACTGAATGTAAAAATAATATATTCTTTGATTACGTTTAGCATGTTACAACGTAACATATTATTATTACATGATACCTAATATTCTGGTGTATCCATACCTACTTGTGGGCTGTGGCGGGGTCCTATAGCTAGCGCGTGCTGTATAAAAGGATCGGCTTATAAATCGCACGTTGTGGTATTTTTTTTTTTTATTGCCATCGGTTACTTATTTCATTTCTTATTTTTTATACATAACCGTTTCGCCGAATGTCGTGGAGAATGTCAGTGTCGGCTCATTTGAATTCACGGACAGGAGTCTTGGCCAAACCATGCCTTGAGACGTGCACACAACAACAAAAATATCAGTGTTAGAGTAATACATCGCGTCTTCATATTATTATACAACATTGTACTATTATCGTGATAATATATTACCTACTTATTATTACCTATACTATTGTATAGTGGGTCCGATGTGGTGGTACTATAGTAGTATAATAACGAGTATAATAATGATAATAATAATAAGACTTTTTTTTAATACGATTACACGGACGTTTCAACAATCGTGCATTACCCTATGCCACAGAACCTATACTGCAGTGACCACGGTGCTTATATAAAATATATTAATAGTATACCCGGGCAAGGGCGCAGCACGTGATGTTGCATCCCAATGACGCATTGCGCTTTAATAATACTGGAGAATCAGACGGCGTGTATACTTATAAGTTACACTATATAGGTATATCTATGGTATATATTATATATCATCTCCTTCAGACCGTATAATATAAGTTCGCTGGGCATTGGAAAATCGTTAGAATTCTTTTTGTGCAGTTTTTCATTTTTTTCTAAGTACAGTTTTCTATTTGTTCAATCGACCTATCGCTCCGTTTGCCGCTCATCGTATCCCGGTATCCCACGGACATTATGTTCACATACAACATCTTCTGGATCTTCCCTCGCTATATTATAATATAATGCAACGTGTGCACATATGTACACGATATTATAATCAGAGTATAATAATATTATTGTATCGTGTCTATATAACGCGTTGTATTATAATATTGCAGTCAATTTCGCGCTACCGGAAGTCTATTAGCGATCGTGTTAATGTACGTGTGTTGTGTGTGTAGGTACACGTGTGACGAGATTTATGTGTTACGATTTATGAATAGGAGTATATTATATTTTAATAGTGCGTGTATGCACATTACATAATATTATGTTATAAATCGAGATAACTATTCCGCGGTTGAGGTCAAGAAGCCGCCGAATGTTTATACTATAGCATAATATCTCCTGTGCATATAAGCCGCCGTCATCGTTGTTACAACTACTTACAAATACGCGACAACAGTATTTTTTATTGGTTATAGTAATAATTATTAATAAGTATAGGATAACAAAAACTGGTGTATAGTGTTAACTACAATCTACGGGTATATTGTTAGGGCGCCGACGCGTTTAAAATTTTCACGAAATCGTGAAAGCATAGCGCGTGATCCACGACTGTCGTCACCTATGCAAATTTATTAATTATTAGTTATTAGTTATTACTTATTAGTTATTACCTGTGCGGCCATACATCATCGTATAATATGACACGTGCACAATTATAATATATAATATAGCCTATATATAGGACGTATGTCTATATAGGTGTGACGCGCTCCGCGATTGTCATATTATCCCAACCGGTAAATACACGAAACGACGTATATGTATACAACTATTATTTATTGTTGTCGAATTTTCAATCAGTTGTTGCAATATATTTCAAAACATTGTGACGTGTATATAGGTACTGTGTATAGACAGTGTATGTATACTGTATACCCTTGTAGCTGTTATGACATACAGCATATACATTTTATCGTATGGCTTTAATAAGAAAAAAAAATTAATATACTTATAGACTGTAATATAAGTTGTATACTATAGGATATAGTATATACGAGTCATATGACACATAAAATGTTAATGACATATATGTACCTATGTATATACTTTTTAGTACCTAGATATTGATAAATAATTATGAATATAAACGCCGTTTATAAGTATCAAAGTTCACACGGTACCGTTTACATAAATTGTATTCGTTTATACCTACTTATAAATTAAGTATATCAATAGGTAATTAGCCGATAAATTTATTGGCACACTGCAGCAGCAAATACAACGAGTATAAAACTATACAAGTTTACTCTAAACTCTACCTGTACACTGTACAGTGTACATGTAATAAACGAATTTGTATTAAACTATTATTATTTTACCTCACCAGTTAAATGTTGAATAGCCAGACCACGGTCTTACTTTTATATGTTATTTTTATGTTTATGTATATTAAGGCCAAATAGTAGAGTAGGTTAGATTATTTACCAAACAGGGATAGCATCATCAGTAGGTACTAGGTACCTCAGTGTTCGTTTTGTGTTATGCGGTCGTAGTCGCGGACCTGGTTGTGGTGATCGTTTGATCAATGTGCATTTCCCCAGCCTCTCACCCAATTTCAAAATTGTGCATTAGAAAATTACATAATTTGAAATTTACAAACAATTATGTTGAAATGAGTTGACATTTTCCAAATTCCGCACATTTCTTCAGCTCACTCCTCCGTCTCCAAATTTTATATGCTCATAACTTTTGTTTTTCTTTTTACACACGAAAATGTAATAGTAACAAAACCTTCACAAAAACGTAATGTTATGTTTTAATTTTCAGTTTTAGAATTGAGGTAGGAGGTAAATTCGCATAAAGGATCGGACGTGTGAGGTAGGATTTTGCTCTTCGTATTATTTTGAAATTAAATACATTTGATATATATATGCACTAGGTCGACTACAAGTAATATTGTAAATTATGTGTGACTACGTTAATTAAATATTTCGTATGCATATTTGGATATTTTTGACAAAATTATATATAAGTTATATGTATAGGCTATGATTAATTTAAGATGTTTATAGACATTTTATACTTTATACTTCTCATAAAATATATAGTTAGGTACTTTTATAATATAAACTTATTTTGATCTTATTGAAATGTAACGTCTAATAATTTCTGTGTTATCCGCTTATCATATTTCATTATAGTATTTATTAATTCTTTATATATTATGAGGAAGGTGCTGCACGTATTATACCGTATTACTTTATGCATATTGCATAATGCATAAACCTACAATATGCATGGATAAAAAAAATAGTATACATACCATCGGTTTGACCTAAATCTTTTATAAAGATTCTTTCCTTAAAAAATGTATACTTTAACTTTTAAGTAGTTTTTATGTTTTATTAAAGTATCCAGGTAACAATATGCTGATGAGACAACATTATCTGACTATTATATCTGTAATATGATAGACAAATGACCTCGAAATATATGTTGATAAATAATGTTCTAGTTACGCTTAACTTCATCTATTTTTGAATATATCACTTATCTTAATATAATATTCTACTACGTGCCAAAATGAGACTTATTTTATAATATTTTAGCACAATTTTTCTTGAAATTCTTTTTCTTTTTTTTTGTCAGAAATAACGATATAACTATATGAAGTTAACAACCCATTCATACTTATTTCACTAAAACTTCTTCAAGAAATATTATTCTAGGTACAAGGTTTTTATGCGAAACAATATGTCAGTATAGTTTAAATGTGAAAGTTAGGCAAATTTTTTTTAACTCCATTGTATTCAAAAAAGTTTTGGATTTTTAAAACTTGATATTGCGAGCAAGTACTACGTTGAGAGTAAAATCTCATATTATTTTACATAATATATTATTATAATATATAATAATATCATAATACGTGTAGTACCCTTCATTTGACTGAATATGATTTATAGAATTAGCGTATTAGCCCTGCTATAGAGTGTATAATGTACTTATATACACGATACACATATTCGTTTACTCGAGGCAATGTCTATTATATTATTATAGTTTTACATTTAAACCGCAGGCATTTTTTGTCACTTTGTCGTATGAAATAATATAATAACAAGTTATATTATTATGATCATATTAATAATTAGTCTTATTAACATTGATCGCCAGGAGCCAGAGGTGTTGTCGTTCTTCTGCAGCAGCGGTGCGTATTTGATCAATACAGTTATATATATATTAGGTCTATAGTTTTTCTTTTACAGTGCATATTATAATACGATTTACAACAGGTGTGGTTAATGTATTTATGTAGAAATTCACTCCCCCTTGAGCTATGATATCGCGTTAATTGTTTTTTTTTTCACATAAGAGATATCGAGGATGGTTATACAAGGATTTATAAGTTCATTCATCTGCAGTACAGATAGGTCATAATAGGTGATAGGTACATTTTGTTGTATTTCTTTAATATTATCAACATTTATGACATATTATGATACCACTCATTGCAGGGTTGTACAATATTATAGTTTATTGAAAAATTCGATAAACGTATAGAATAATGTTCTATAAAATGGTTATTACTTATTATCTATAGGTTTTGGTATAGGTACCTAATATCCAAGGCTAGTATACATAGTAAGATGTTGTCCCGCTGGTTTAAATATTATTAGTTTTACATATCAATATTCAATATCTTGAATATACAATAATAATCCCTCGTTATCCGCAGAGGTTACGTTCCGCGGATAACTAGACCATAGATTGGCAATTATTATTTGTACAATATCTCACCTTAAGTATTTATACCTGATGGTATACCTAGCACCTATATACATAAAGTTAAGCGAAACGATATAACAAAAATATCTAAAACAAATTACAATGGTCGTATATATATATATATATGTTATATAATGACGATAAAATGTAGGTAGTGGTTATTAATTTATGGGTATTTCCTACTCAGTTGCGGATAATAAATCCGTGGATAACGATAGATTACTGTAATGGTCCAAATATGTTGTTACAACTATTTTGTTTCTTTACCTACCAATTTTTTGTTTTATTTTTTGTAATTCTAACGTAATTAAATAATAAAAATGTACCTTAAGGTTCTGTTTTACATTTTGGGTAATTATTGCATAAACCATTTTTAAATGATGGTTTAAGTCATGGGAATAAAACAAAAATCAAATAATTCGTATAGGAAAACATCAAGGTCACATGAATATAGTAGACTGCAATATTAATATTCTAAAGTATAATAATTATGCCTTATGAAATAAAAATATATATACAGGAATTATTAATATTGACGCTAGAGATGTTTCAGATTATTTTAATTTAATTTAGTATTGCCTATTCTTGCTTTCAACTAAATAATATAGAATTATTAAAAATGTCAGCTATCGTTCATAAAAAAAAAGTTAAACTGTATGTAATTGATTTAATTTTGATTGCAATTTTATAGGTATAGTATTTTATAGGTCGTATAGGTATTAATAATAATTGCATTGTTCAAAACTAATTTTTAATTTTTATATTTAAAATTTGAATTTCCTAAGTACACTATGTACACATCGAAATATTATTTAAATAAATATCTAGCATAGAACTAGTTCTATGAATGATTTGTACCTAAGGTTTGTACATTTGTAATTATATAGGTGCGACTAATTTCTTTTTGTTTGTTTTTACTTTGAATGTCAGTAGAGGCTTTGCCAAAATATACATTTTACTACGTGGGAGTTCTTATACAATGTTTGAAAACAAAAAAGTGTTAAAATAAATTATTCTGGATCAATGTCTAATATTGTTTAAAAATATAATAATTATGAATGTAAATTTGGTTCATTCTAAAGTAAAATTAAGTTAAGTATGCCCATTTTTTGCACTTCAAGGTAATACTATATATTTTATTCAGTAGATAAACTGATCAAGTATACCTACGGGTTACTAAAATTTTAATATAACTATAACATGTTCGATTTAGTTATTCTTGTTGATATCTCAACATTACCGATTTCATTTAACTATTCTCCGATTTGGAAATTAGTAATTACAATAATTTTTGAAATGTAGCATATAGTATTATAGTGTCACGATAATGAATGGCTCCTAATCCATGTCTGTATCTTTTAATATCGTCATTAATCGTGCATATACCTATTGTATTAATGTGTACAGATTGTGTCTTCACATACATTTTAAAAAACAGTTGTGAAATAAATTTATTCATACTATAGGTATTAAATCTGCACAAAAAACATATTATACCAACTAGCTACCCATATAAAATTTTTTTAACGAGTTTAATTTATTTTATACTTTTGTTACAATTGTTTTAAATATTAATTAATAATTTTTACCAAAGCTTTGTCATAAAAACCATTCGGTGCCTTTCGTCAACGTCAATTTTCGGTTAATTTGAAAACGTGAGCACACATGCATGTCGATATTACAATAATAACGTATATTAATTGTACAGTTCGAATCGCATGTGATTTATATGCATTTCGATGTCAGTTTTGCGGACTGTTAAAGAAATATCATGCCTGGTCCCTTGCGATCATATGGCGTGGGGCACAGACACAAGTGTGCATAGGTTTCAGTAATTTCACGGTCAGGCCTGTTGTATTTCATTAATAGCTACACCAGTTTAACCATACAGAAATAGAACAAAGTATAATTCATGGGTACAGAAAGAATGAATGAGTGAAGTGTATCGCCCTTTAACATTGAAAGAAAGTAAAAAAAAATATAAAATTGAATTTAAGAAACCCGTGTTTAAATGTAATTTTGTTTTACCTACATTAATACAAACAAAATACAATATAAAACCTTATAGGTAACTACACGACTTTCAATGTTTACATTTTTTTCACACTCATATAATATAGATATTCATAATATTAAATATTTTTTTTAAAAAAAAAATTATATAATTTAAGTATATAATCTAATAATATTGTATTTTCTTGAATACTTACGTACTGTAAAAATATATAACGAATACCGTTTCTTTATTTGATGGGAAAGAGGAGAGATGAAGAATTTTACAACTTAGTCGATACAAATATACAATAAATTGTATGGTTGATAGGTGTTGTAGAATTCTATAACGTGATACTTGGTAAATTTTAAATACAAAAAAATTCGGTGATTTGATGTATTTTTAAATCCGTTTCGCAGCGAATTATATAGTATTGTGCTTGTGGTATATATATGTACCTACCTATTTAATTATTTTCAAACTAGGTGAAATATAATACTTATTATAATATGTATTTTGTAGGTCATTTTACTATTTGTAGTTATTATGATATTTTGTTTCATCAATACTCTTATATTATATAGTATTTATACATATGCATAATGTATATTGTTGCTAGTATATCTGTAGGTAATATCCACTTATAAAATAGTACGATCAGATATTTAAAACTTTAAAATGTTGAAATGGGATATGTTTGTGTGTAATTAGTTATTATTATATATTATATTTAATGTAATTATTTTATACTTTATGGTTATGTTTTTTTTTTTAAAGTTTTCTTCTTTACTTGCATATTATAGGTATTGGGTATTTTTTAAATTTAAATTTTGGTGAACAGTAACACTTTACTGATTAAAGCAATGAAAAGTGTGTTTAAAACGTGTTTTGTGTAAAACTATTAATTTAGATGCATTTTTTTTATTGTAATAAACTGACATTTCTTGGTTTCGGCGCATTTTAGTAAACTGTAGGTGTTGTATGTTATTGTATTACATTTTAGTCAGTAAAAACTTTCTTATTTTTTTACTCAAGTTATTCGCAATCTATACATTTTTTGTATAATAAGTAAGTTTGATAAGTGACAAAGAAAAGTAATTAACACGAATCTTGAGATTAGGGGAAACTTCCAGATCCAGTGGTAACTCCCTATCAATGAAAACTTACGTATTTAAAATATTTAAATATTTTGTATTTACCTAATAATTATCTTATTAATTTTTATTTAATACCGATCTTGCTTATTTTATTTTTAGCTCAATGATAATTTTACTTTAATTTATTTTTATATAGCAATATAACTACCTATAGTCAATATTGTTAAAATAATAACGTTCAAAACTAGGTAGGTACATACTTTCAATTAAAAGTATTTATATTATCATTTGTCTTAATATTTAGTAAGTTTAAAAATTTCATTGGACATTTTTGAATGTCATGTTATAGCATACATCGGGTTTCAAAGGGTGTGCTTGTGAGTATATTGCGCAATCGCAGTCGTGAGTCACATGGCAACCGTTGGAACCCTCCAAAGAGGGTTTTGGATGACTAATCGTGAAGTCCCGTCTCGTACAGAGGAAGAATGTATTTTATTTTTTTTTACTTAGGGGAGTATGTATTGCCAAATAAACTTATCTCGATGAAAGTACATTGATTATATCCACCGCTATCAAATTATAGAAAATAAACTAGTTTTTGTTTTTATTTATTCGCTAGTTTACGACTAGAACTTAGATCTATAATTTTATGACCGTCATCTTGTGGATTAAAATCCCGGGGAGCCCAAATGACGTTCTATAACAATAGTTTGCTAGGGGGAATGATTGTCTCTTGGGCGTAATACGAAGTGTCAGCGAGTTGTCGTGAATTGTGATTGAAGGTCTAACAAAAGTTTTTTGACAATTCATTTATATTACTATAAATTTTAGTACACCGGATTTATATATGTGTTATATTATAATAACTTCTTTTATTATTTAAATAATTTATACTATATTATGATTTATTGTACATTAGACTAAGGAGTAAGGCACTATATTACAATATTTCGTATTATTAAAACTATATTTATAAAATATATTATAGACTTTATTATTAGGTGTATACATTGAAGATTGTTTTATGCTTATATTTTTAAAAATAATTAATTAATAGTTACAAATGAACAATGTCTATATATGTTTTGTTACTAACTATATCGAATCATTACTATAATTAGATTAATATACATAGAAAGATTGCTCTTGATAATTGTCTACTGGATCACTGAATTTTATCTTTTGGTTTCTTTTTTGTGGAAACATGGTAACTTAATGTACCTACATATAATCATATAACTCATATTTTTTCAAAATGTGTCAATATACTTCTTAACTTTTAAAGAATTTTTATAATTTAAACATGTTTTACATTGCTGTTGGCTGATTTACAGTGTTTTGTGTGTATATAGTAACTATACGCATAATGTATTACATGTAATATATTAATATATTTTGTACTACACAATAATTATCTGCCATATAGATATTGTACTGTCATTTAAGACTATCTTAAAATTTAAAAGAATATCTTGGGGTTCTTGGTTTTATGTATGGAATTATATTTTTTTACTGAGTGCTTAATATTAAATAATATATTATATAATAGTATACAATTCTAAATACGTTGAATTTTTTTTTATCTAATAAACCTATTATTAAATACCTAGTTAAAAGTAGTATGATTAATGATTATATATTATAAATTGCAGCATATATATATATAGTTATGATATTCTGAATAATGAATATAGGTAATTGATTAATATTTTTATACAAACTTTTTTAAAGTAAGTGAGAACATATTTATGAGAGTTAATCTAAGATTTTAATTTAAAATTTAAATAAATAATATTATAATCTTAAGTATAACAATGTCATCGAATATCGATATTGAGAATGTATGTCTTACAAAAACAACTATTGCGCGTGGGCTACCTCGACGTCACGATTTTTTTTTTAATTTTGCAGTCGGACGTATATGGTTCTTGTTAGTTCTGTGGTACGAATGGTACGGTGGCCAAGGACGATGTTAACTTCGTCTGGACTAAATAATCGGGCTCATGCTCGTATATTGAATATAACGTGACGTGTATAATTTTCCATTATATATTGCCTAGCACGAATGAAATCGAACAGTTTTCTTTAATTTAGATTTCGTGAAACTATATTTTCTGTGTATACTGCGTGGAAACTGGGGAAATGCTCACTTTTATACTCTTGAAATAGTATTGTATGTAGATTACATTTTAGATTAGATTGGTACCAAATAGTTATTTTAGAATAATTCATACATCATTGTTATTTATTATGATATTATTAAAATGTACCAGAGACTCACTTTGAAGTTTCTTTATTTCTTTATACTTATCCATTAAGTATAAGTTTTAAATTTTTTAAATATAAATGTTATTTTACTGTCAAAGATTTAACCTGGATAATATTATCCTCATTTTGATGTAGAACGGATGAGGTCGTTAAAAATAAATACTTGGTGCGTGATTCTCCATATGCAATGTCTTCTATAGTTCCATGAATTGATTTGCAACTATATATGTATATCTGTTGCGTATTTATGCCGCTTCTGTGTTTAGCTTTTATTATTATTATGCATCTTACAATACACATATTGTATATTATATACGTATCAACGATGACTTGTCTGTTATATACGTTCCTTCGGTTCACACGACGGTCGCCTTCGTTAGAAATTATCTTTGACAGGATCCGAGATGAAAGTCGTTCGGGTACGACTAGTGCGCGTCGCATTGGATCGGAATTTCAACTCGTTTTTACCAGCAGTGTGTCCGTTTTTAAAAATGGTCTTGTGTGCTGACTGCAGTGTCGGTCGGAGCTACTTCTGTTTTCTGCTGGTGGTGCATGCTGTTGCGAGTCACGTACGGTACAGTGTACAAGACTTGTCTGAAAATGTATTTCACGGTGTTTTTTTTTATTAAGTGTATATGAATACCTACTTAAGTCGAAATTCTTACTTGTTGCATATGACAAAAATATTTGTTTCCAACAATCCATTTTTAATTCTGTTTTTATATCTTCTGATGAAAAAAATATTAATTGCATTTTCAGTTATTAAGTTAAATGATATGTTTGTTTTCTGACAGCTGTTTTGTCAGTTATACACTTGTACAATATTTGAATCGTAATTTGTCCAAACAAAAGATAATGCTATTGGTTTGTGTCCGTAAAAATCCAATTTTACTCTATACCGCCACGCCACACCATCGCACTTGTGTAGTATGTAATTTTGTTTATGTAGGTACAATTGGAACGCCTGCGACCTCGGAAATATAATGAACCAAAATTAACTGCCTTATCACCTTATTTAACGTAATATACATGTAGGTATGCTGGCTCAATCGCCGAGGTTGGCATGACGTCGAAGTATAATGATAATTTCTAATGGACTTTAAATCTTTGTAGATATTATCACTATTATATTTTTTAAAGGTGCTCGTTAGTATCGACAGTTAGTTATACATTCATAATATACAATGTCTATCGCTTGAATTTAAACAACTTGACATTTTCCTTGGAGAACACAGGTGGATAATAAATATTTTTTTGAGAAAGTAATATTATAACTCTGAGGTGAAAATAACATTTTAAAATTAAAAAAATATAATATTATGTACTTTTTAGAGTCTCTAAATAATAATTATGTTTTTAATATGCCACACAAATTTAACTATAATCAAGTTAACTTATTGTGCACAGCGCACGCATTAACTGACATTATAAGAAATATAATGCTTTATTTAAGTTTACAATGTATATTGATGAAATTATTCGCCAAAATGTTAGTAGGTATCCTATGCAGTTAGTTTTATAAGACCGATTACTTGAAGTTTTAATTTTTTAAGCAGTCTATAGCCACTTATACTATTTATATACGCAAACTCAACATACAATATTATATATTATACATAGTATGTGCAATAAATTCTAGTATATAGGTACTTAGTATTATTCAAATATAAATACTATTACTATCTAATGATTTTATTATCAATTATTGGAAACCTTATATAAAAATACTCGTAGAAATTATTAGGTTGGTAAATTAAGTTTTCATTATTGATTTAGATTTTATCAAAACTCAAAAGATTATATATTTTTTATGTATTAAAATTGCGAATTTGTGATTTTTTTATAAACTAGTTCATGCAAATATAAAATGTATATAATCTTGTATTATGGTACCTACTTCAATATTCCTAATGTCTCAAAAAGAAAATATATTTTATAGTTTATTCTGTAGACTTTTCCACTACAATACATTTTATTCTCCTTTTGTATTAACTATAAGTAGTTTGTTTGATCTTAACTGATTCGTTCCACGTGTCGGGTCTGAATGCATGGTCGGTGCCGACGACAACACTGCCGCACTGGGCGACCGGAATCGCGGGCGACTGAAATTGTAGGCGGCCGGACAACAACCGTGTACAGGTGCATCGATGCGTGTAGTTTGCTAGTTTGTTGGACAATGATTTTTTTTATCTTTCCGATTTTTAGCTGGTTATTCGAAGACATATTAAACTAAAAAGAACTAACTTAGTGAGAATAGTTTTAAAAATATTTATTATTTTTACGTATTTGGCTATAATATTATATTGTGGTGTGCAATGTCACACACACAAATCATGCAATTTGTACTTACATTCGTTAAAACAAAAATTCATTACAATAATAATTATAGTAGTTTTATATTTATAGAAAAATACTTATTTTATTCAAAATAGTATTTCTGCCAATATAACGAATATTAATTGATTTTTTTACTACCTATATAATTATATGTATTAATTTTTATACGTTTACCTAAACAATTTAAATTAATATAAAACCTTGTGTATGCATGTATTTTAAAGTGTAAAATGTAAAGTGTGACGGTAAATATTATGGAATTAATACGAGTTAATTGCGAGTTTTCAGATAAGTAAAATAATTCTACGTTCATATAGTTTATGAAATTATAGTTTAGCTAATTTATTAAAAAGTTATTAACTGGACTGTAATGAACATCGAATGTATATGATGTCAATGTTACAGCCATTCACCATAGTTAACCATTCACTGGTAATATGATAGGTTAACGATGTAAACGGTGCACTAGTAAGTCGCGGGTTAACGGTGTTTCCGCACACCGGACATTGGACTTAAACGATTTTGACAACACTGTAACTTGATGATAATGGATGTAATTACTTACTTGAAATTCACTGTACTGAATATTCTGCATCTAGTTCAGTCTCAGACAAGGGATATCTTAAAAGTTACATGTCTATATATGTTTCGTAAGTAAATTAAACAGATGAGACTTTGTTGTTTTACTGTGTTCACGGGTAACCCGAATTGTAAAAATAAAGTATAGAAATGAAATAAATTAATAACTAATTAAGGAAACATAAATTTATTTATAAGTTAATAATTTCCATTATGTTCGCTGACTTTACATAATCCACTATTTTTAAAACTAGAAATTCATAAAAAAGTATAAAATTCCTTCCTACTATATACAATAGGCATTTTTTAATGGCTAAACGTAAAAAAAATAGACTTAGATATATAGAAGACCGGAAGTTTTAAAGTTTTATTGTCATGAAGTTGACGCTTTGATAACTAACTGATGCCATAATATAGTGTTATGTGTTTTGCGAGTTCATACTGTGACAAATTGTAGTACTTCTTTAACGATTTTTTTTATATGTAATTTTTGTGAGGGCCAACTATACCACCAGACGATTGTAAATATTCTTACCATATGTTATGCGTCACTATATAGACTACCTAGCAAAAAGTCGTAAATTATAATTTGGCCTTTGAATATGTGTACATAGTAAATATTTTTACAACCGAAAGTGTGTATAGTTTTTTTTTATTAACATGCCACATAGACATTTCTATTGTTCATCAATTTTAGAATATATAATATATAGGATCCTTTATTATTATTCAAGTGACATAATATCTCAAAGATTCAATTGTAAATTCATATGATAATCTAAAATTGCTTCTTATTTTTCTCCTTCTAATCTTGTCTAATTTATAATTACATTTAAACATTTCTTAGCTTACTTTAAAAGACTACCTAAAAATTAAGCAAGGTATCGTCTAAAAACGAATAATATACACGGGATTATCGTTGAATACAGAACTCAACATTTTTATTTTTATTAATTTAATGCTATTAATTTCAGTACATAAGTTATGATAATCTAATTAAAATATTAAAATAAATTTATTCTAGTACAAAAACAATTTGAAATATTTTAAAACCACAGTATGTAACACACTTGATAAAAAAATGTATTTATATTAGAAATTAGAAATATTATATAATTTATTTAGATTTAGATTTATATTATAATTATAAATTTGAACAGGTAGGTAATACTTTTTTTTATTTGTTTCCCAATAATATTATAATATTTGTATTATATTCTATGCCTACTACACGTAACAAATAATTATTCAAGTTAACTGTAGATCTGACTGGAGGTATATTAAATATACAAACTAGCTAAGTATGTGTTGTATAGTATGTGTTATGTGAAACAAAAATAACAATAATAATATAATAATGTTTTATATTTTTAACTATTATTCTGCTACATTATAATTCTCCATTAGTTTAATTTACTTAATTAAATTATTTTTCAATAAGCACACTGCACATAAGTTTTACCACGCTCAGTTTATATACCAGTGCAATTATATGATAAACTCTGCAATTATTTAAATTTAATTATTAAATTGGTCATCTGTTCTATTAAGAAAGTTTATCAGTTCATTGATGAAAATTCAATAGTTAATATAAATAAAATCGTTTATTTTGTCTAAAATAAAATATTTACTTTAATCTTTAAACGAATTATATCTATAGTTTTAATTTAAAGTTATAAGAGCTATTAAAAGATTACATGTTTGTTGACATAAATTACCAATTTTAAAGTAATTTTGCTGTTGATTATTATCATGATGTGTTGAGTTAAAATTAATGAAGGCTTTTTTAAAATGTTATTTGTATGAATAATTTGGTAAACTTCAGTCACTATTTTTTAATTTAGAGGGTTAAAATTGTTTTCTTAACTAATTGTGACATATTAATCATATGATTGATCTACCATTTAGTTATGAAAATCATACAAAATATAAAATATATAATGTGATTTAAATTCCATTATTTTGTCTTAAAACATTTTTCCTTAATATCCATATTGTCTATTCTATATCTATTATATCTAGTAATACTATCTAGTAAACTAAAAGTTTATATTGTATAATATATGTTAATGATAAGAGGCGACGACCTAATTTAAAGGGTATAGTATTGTAGTGTATGAAGTGATCAAAGTAGTAATTTAAAACTATTAGCTAACATTAGCCACTATTATAATTATATTATTATGGCCTTGTCTAGGTAATTAAATGTGTAATAAAAATTAACAACACATAAATAGTAATAATACGATAAAATGGTAGGTAGGTATTCTATGGTATTCTTTTTGTGTACCTACATTTTTAGGTATTTACGTTTAATGTAAAACTAAGTAGGTACAACATATTATAAAACATAATTTATTAATTAATGAACCGTTGGGGGTCGACTGCTCTGGATGTGACGGTTAATCGGCGATTTGTCTTATAGAAAACAATATGAAAGTCATTAGAAGATGACAGTTAAAGATGAATCCATTTGTCATGTTATTTGATAACAAAGAAATAAAACAATTTCAGTTATTATTTTAATATTTATTTTAGATTAATTACTGTACAGATGTTGGACAAAACTTTGTACATAATATGTATAAATATAAATAGATCTCTGCTAAGTTCAATATATTATTGTTTGTATGATTGATCATCTTATATTCGTATGGTTGTCGTTGTTGTCGTTTTGCATACTAATCAAGGTCTTACTCCTACTCCCAGACATACTCCTAAAGTATTTTATTTTCACATGATATGCCATTACTTACTGCGACGCTAAAACGATTTGAGAATTTTCGTAAAAAACCGATGGATTGCAAAATAGTTATTAAAATCAAAGAATAAAAAAATATTGTTTAAAATACGTATGCGAGTTATTCGCATTACTTACATTACTACATTTATCTTATATACGTGTTGATTAGTTTTAATTATAAATAAATATATTTATGTACTGCGTACATTGTGTAGGTACTATAGTTGTATTCCCCGACTTCACCTGGGTTGTGAACTGTCTATAAAAATGTAGTAAAAACCAAAAGGATGGTGTATGGGTGTATTATACTATTATGTATTTATATTTCACCGGTCGGTTTTCTAGGATCAAGAGTTAAATCAGTGTTTTGCAGCCTACCTCCTATTCTTTGGTAAATAATATGCATATATGTAATAGGCACACAAAAAAATCACATGTACCTATCTATCTAATTCGAGTTGGTAGTTTTTATAATGTTAAGACTTTCATTGGGGACTTTCTATTGTATAGACAATAAGATATGCATGATATTGATATAACGGTACATGTAATAACTGATAGCTATCTTTTAGGGATAATAAATTGTAATAATGAAGAGTGAATAAGACTAATCACTAATCAGTAATGAAATTACTTACATTTTCCAATGGTAATTATGTATTTATTTATAGTTAATTGGTACAACTAATATAACATAATACGGTTTTTAATGATAAATATAAATTTCGCTGATAAAAAATTAAGGAATAGGTTAATATTATTTGATGTAATTAGGTAGTAAATACTGAAATATTTGAACAACTACCTACCTATATATTTTGAAATATTTATACGTCTTTATTAAATACAATTTTATATTGAGTTGTTTAAAACAATGCAGGTACTTAATATATTATTTTTCAATTAGGTAGGTACCTATAATAATAATGAAAAGTAAAAATTTAATTAATTTCGCTGTCAATTTATAATTTAAGTACCTATACTGGTTAATACCACATTACCTATATTAAGTAATAAAAAAGTTTGTAATTAACTTTTGATTTTTAAATCTATTAACTTAAGGAAGTAATAAACGAGATAAGTAGAAGGGGGTACCTATACGTATATTAATTTAGTATATTTATAAATTAAGTGGTCTGATCTTCAACCAACCTTTGATAAAATTTCTAGGAAAAATTTTATTTATTACTATTTGTATAATTTGTAATTTTCTGAATAAAAAAAATTAATTTACGGTAGCGTATTGGTTTTACAATGAGGTGCTTGTTTTTTCTGTGTTTAATTGAATGCTATAGTTTCCAGTAGCGAATGGAATCTAGTTTTTACATTGGGGGTTCAATCGTAAAAAAAAACCCCGTCATTTTCAGAGTAATCAGAAAAAATATTACGGAAAATCTGGAATATTTGGGTAAAAACATATAACCGTGTATGGACTTCATGGACTTAAATGTTCATCTGATATTTATAATTGCTTTTCTAGACATAATAAAAGGTTAAACATATTTTGTTCTAAGTTGAAAGACATTTTAAATTTTCAACTTTTCTGTTTTTTTGTTTTTATTTATGGGTGATATAATTTGTTGTAAAACAAAAAACATATTTCTCATACCGTAAGATATTCTTAAACGGCCGTTAAAAAATACCGAAAATACATTTTTTTATGAGCGTTTGAATTACATTTTGACAAAATTGCAGGATATTTAAATGTAAATAACGATATCGTTTAAAAAATAAATTGTAAAATATCTTTAGAAATAGAACTGACTGCTAACTATGAATCCAAACAATAATCTATCATTGAATTTAAATTAAATACAACTATTTCGGTGACTTTACTCAACGACGAGGTAGGTACTCTCAAAATCTACACTATATGTGTAGCAAAACAACTTCCCTGTTTTTTTTTTTTAAATTTAATTTAAAAAGTAGTTAATACCTTATAAATTATCTTTATGGTTATTTATTGTTCAGTGAGTAGATAAAACATGTATTTGCGTTATATATCCCTATTAAGTTCCAAGTTTACTTTAGTATAAATTTAAATTTTTTATTTTATTTCAATAAGTTTTATTTGTTTTGTTATATTGAATGTTGGCATAATGTTATTGATGAATAAATATTTGAATATCTAATCGTATTAATATAAAGTATACATTCAAAACATTGATTTCATACTTTTATTTTTTGATATGTGCAGTATTTAGTTCGATTTTTATAATATTATGGTGTTTTTAGTTAGTTCTATGAATCCTCTGTATACTCAGTTTTAAATATATTTCAATGGTATTTTGAATTCACATTTAATTGAATAATTCACCGTTATGTATTGATTATATTATAAACATATATAAACACACGAGAACTCCTCAGATATTATATTCAACCATACGTATTAAATTAACTAGTTAATTAAATATATTATTATTATACGTTCCGAAAAAAAATAAAAAAAATAAGTTAATTTTGTATGTGTTCGAGCCCTGTTTGATAATATCTGTGAAGTTCTTGTCTGCTATAATATATGTTGCTATTATATACAATATGTAATGTTAAAATAACAAAATCATTATTATTCACAATAATTATTAATTTAAATTTAAACATATTATATCATATGCCTATAATAAAAAAAATTACACGTTTATCAAAATATTTTGAATTGCGTGGTATTAGATCAAATATGGGTTTTTTTTTTAATTTTTGGCTTAAATATTAGGACTAAGCGTAAATTATGTATGTTATAGTTTATTTTCTGATTACATTTTCGGACGAATGCCAAAATGAAGTATAACTTTTTACGACTTTTGAAGAATCGCGTTCTTTGGTCCACTAAACTTCTGGAATGCCATTAACTTCTAAATAGCCTTACAAAGATTTCATTTAGTGTAGTTTATAAATGCGTCTTGGTTATTATAATTTAACGATTATAGTAGGTACCGTGCTGCATCACGCAATACGGTTAAAAGTGATTTAATATAAAATTATGATTTATCATTATTATAATGAATATTTAACCATTTTCCATTTTACATAATATAAAAGAATCCATGCACAACCTTTTAGTTTATTCACATATAATTTTTAAATTACTTTTATTCGTATTCGTGATTCATGACGATAAATCGTTGTATATTAAAATGTACGTATAGCAATATTCATGCAGTCATACAGAAGTCATGTCGTAGTGAGGTATTATTCAGACAATAAACAAGAATAAGGACAAACGATTTGAATTTTGATTTCATTGCATAGCATAATAAATAATTAAAAAGTAAAATAAAATATTTAAACACTGCGGCGTTGAATGTATATTATCAAAATATAGGTAAAATATTATACTTATATTGCATTAATATAAGCATTAATCAAAATGTAAATTATGTAATAATTATATACCTTTTGAGTTCTGATACCTATTTTTTTTAATTTAGTTGCATTACATATCCTAATATTATATAATTATACTATACTTACATTGTTCTATATTGGTAATATTTTAACTTTTTAATTTTGATTTCGTGTGATTGGAATGGTCACAGTAATTTTAAATTATGATTGCACATTAGTGTTGTACTTATACTAACACATGAGTTTTCTCAGTGGGGCCCAGATTCATATGCATATGAAATTAAATGAAATAAAAAAAATTAAATTATACGTTTTTGTGTTATCATATTGTGTTACATATTATAGTACATTTCGGTTGGCATATAAACATTTTATATTTATATGTTATTCGCTATATTAAAAAAAGTATAGTTTGATATACAATTTAGGTATTTTATTTTTATTATGACCTAAAATAGATAGTACAATTAATTAGTCGATATTATTTTTAGATTCTGAGCGGAGCGATGAATGTATTGGTTTTACAATGATGTGTGTTTTTTTTTTTATTTTTTTTTTTATTTTTGTGTCTGTCATCACGTTTTAGGACAGAAAAAATGCTTCGATTTTCTTCAATAGTACCTTTTCTGATAGGAAAGTGAATCTAGTTGGTACTTTGGGGGTCAAAAGTCAAAATTTCCCAGTAGTTTTCATGAGCGCCTGGAAAAACAAATGAAAAATTATGGGAAAAACGGGAATTTTTACGGAAAACCAATTTTCGACAAAATCGATTTTGGTTTTTGGTATAACTCTAAAAGAAATGACCATAGAGACATGAAATTTTGACCGAATGTTTATATAAGTATTTTCTACACACCATATAATTTTCAAAATATTCTGACTTATTTTGAGCTGTTAACGGACATTTTCAGTTTCCAATTTTTTTAGTTTTTTTTTCTATAAATGTCAATAAAATTTTATTTGTTGGGTAAAAATCTTGAAAATTTAATAGTAGGCTTCTAATATATAGTTTCAAAGGCAGATGAAAAATATTAAAAATCCGTAGTCACAATTTTTATTTATAGGTAATCAAAGTTCAAATTTTACAAAATACGTAAAAATGACGAAAATGTGCAATTTATTTTGAGTTAGAAATTCATAAAAATTTTTCTTTTTATATCTAAGGTTTGAAAATGTAATACAAGATTCCTTATAAGTTTGCCTAATTTTATCAATAAAAAAAAGTTTATAAGCAAGTCATAATAAATTTTTATGAGCATTTTAAGTTCAAATTTTTACAAGATTAGATATTCACTCGATTTCTCATGTAGCGATTTTCTTATTTTGTTGCAATTCAAAAACAAATAACTGTAGATGCATGAAAATTTCACTGAATGTTTATATAAGCTATTTCTATACACCATCTAATTTTGAATATATTTTGACTGTTTTTCAGCTTTTTACGGACGATTTCAGTTTTCAAATTTTTTAGTTTTTTTTTCTATTAATATCATTAAAATTTTATTTGTTGGGCCAAAAATAATGAAAATTTAATACAAGGCTCCTGATATATTATTACAATAGCAATTGAAAAATATTAAAAATACATAGGCACACATTTTTTTTATAATCATTTAAAGTTCGAATTTTGACAAAATTTATCAAAATCTCGAAAATTATCAATCATTGTAATTAAATAATTATAAAATGTTCAGTTTTCTTAACTAAGGATTGAAAATTTAAAATAAAGATTCTAATAAATAGTACATACTGTATTCAAAAAATCTAAAAAATATTTAAACACAGTTATTTTTTATAGATATTTTAAGTTCAAATTTGGACGGAATTACATATTAAAATCAATTTTAACGAGTAAAAGTATATATTATAATATTTTTATAGCATCACTGATAATTTTAGGTTAATAATTAAATAATATGAATAATATTAATTCAACTTAGCAGCTACCGTAAAATAACAATATCAATATAATTTAAAATATCCTAGACTGACATACCGTCTCCGCTCAGAATCGTTTTTCTTATACAATGATATTATATCATTGAATTCAAATTTAATACCATCCATTATAGTACAGTGATCTACTTGTAGCCTACTGTACAGCGGAGCGACATCCACTTGACCCCCTTTTTTCATATAACTCTTATATATGAAAGTAGTTATGTAGGGAAAAAATGGTACCGAGGGAAAGTTTTACATCTAAAATGGTTTAAAAGAAATATATGAAAAATATTGTATTTATTATGATGTTGGTTGTCATTGAAGTACCTATAGTTATTCTTATAAAGAAGAGAAATAAAAACCTTAATTATACTATATTTTGATAGTTGTTAAATCATATTGAACTCTTTGGCGTTGACGTATAGGTTAGGTTAGTCATATTCTATAGTTTTCTACTATCATTCTGGAATTCTAATTTCAATCACTATAGAAAGTAATTCAAAATTTCAAACGTACGCAAAACCATTTGGTTTTTTTTAATTTATCAACGATATTTTTAAACATTGAACTATTTAAAACACATGTCATGGTCGTGATTCGAATATTGATTTGTTTTTCCGGGATATTACAATTTGAATTATGTTGATGTCAAAGCTTCTGCATTTTAATACTATTAAACATTACCATATTATTAATATCGGTGTTTTGATATTTTTGTAGTTAATTAATTATTAATAGCTTATAGTATAATGTATACCTAGTTTATACTGTAATATCGTCGAGATTATTCCACGCTATATAGTATATACATTTATATTAGTGCCGCACGAGTTTAACATCTGGTGTAACATTTCAAGGATCTTTTATGGAATTAATTTTTTCCCCTCAGTCGCCTTTCCATTGGAAAAAAAATCATCTTCATCAGTGATGACGATCGTCGGTTTTTCTATATCGATTGTGTATAGGTCCACACAAACGTCTTGTTTCCGGCGATTTCGTTCAAGGACTCGCACACGCCAACCAATTTACCCCGAATAATGTCACCACACCCGCGCAGCTAGCAAATAGGTAAACATGTGCACGGGGTCATTGTAATATCATACACACACTATATTATAACCCTAAATAGCCCGAACCGTACGTGTTATTTTCCGGTCCATACGTTGTGAGTGGGCGCCAACGGCAGTGACATTAGCGGTGGGAGAAAAAACCAAACGTAATAATATAATGTTAAAAACGACGCGCTTTAATTTTTCTTTGTGTATATGTAATACGTATAATCTATATAAGCACTCCCAACGTTTCATAAAATGTAGAAAAAACCAACATCAAGCCCTGGAAAACGGACTATTTGCGTACCACGCGGACTAATGGATCCCTAGGATTATTTCGAGCAGCCCGCTGCATTTTTAATAAATTATTACATAAAGTGCTAACACACACGTGTTGCTTCGATGTCCGACAAGTGGGTGGGTACGTTGATTGTCTTAGAAGTTCTTAGAATTCGGTTCGTCTGGACCCAATGCGTAATTAATCTATGCCAATAACCAGACGTATTTTTCTTTATTTTTCTTTTTTTTATTGGCTCGTATTCAACAAAGTGAGTAAACCTCAAACCATGTATAGTATTTTGCATGTTATTGTCGGTAAATTCAGAAAATATGTATTTATAAATTAATAATAAATAAAAACTAACACACATGTTGCATATTATAATGATCGTGATAATATTGATTTATTGCCATTACCTTATCCATTTCTAGTTTTGGATTTTCACTGTAACCGATGCCATGGCAAGAAACTCAAATTTCAGAAAATTTATTTTCCTCGAAATTCACTGGGTCCAATCGTATATAATTACTTGATTAGTATTCACTTTCGAGGAAATTGCGAGATTCGTGCAATGCAGATCACGTATTGTGTATGATTAATGTTTGTTACCTATACATGATCATAATAATATGTAGATACAAAAATACGAGGGATTTTATTGTAATAATATTAAATTTGATACTCAAATCAGAAGTTATGATGCATTTAAATAAGTTGGTTTTTTTTTAATTACACTATGGTGATTTATGTAACTTAATATGTACTTACGTATGATCATTTTTTTTAGGTAGAACTTATAGGTAATTTACCTAGAATGGGTATCTGTACATATAAAAATATAAAATGCACTAGTGCCAGATACTTTTAATGTTTCAACTTTATTATTTTCTCTATTATACTATTGTAACTTAAACTCATTGCATTAATATAAACCCATCGTATAAAAATGATTGTTTTTCTATGATTCTTTGTTCATTTATTTGTGTTTAATTTGTGTATTTAAATTTCTAGGGTTCTATCGGATTTTCTAAATAATCTTGTAATAATTAATATTATTAAAAAATGGTTTAGTGTACCATAGTATCACTTACGCATATTCTTGTATTCGGTGCATACATAATATTATAATATATGAATTACGTCTAGGAAAATTGTATTTTTAATAACTCATGTCTAAAATATTTGAATATTTAATTTTTAATCATACAATTTTTAATTAAAAACAAATTTAATTAAAATATGATTTTCTATTTTAATTTTAAATATTATATTTTTTGTTAAAATAATTAATGTTAATTCAGAGGATATTAAGCTAACTTTATATTTTAACACACGCTATACAATATTTTCAATATTAATATATAAGTAAACAAATATTTTCACTTCTTATAGTTCCACGTTGAGACGTGTACAACATATTAAAGGTTTATAATAGTTATCTAGTAAGAAAGTGTTTTATAATATTAGAAAACTTTCTAAGTAAGGATTTTAATTCTGTTAAACAAAAGTTTAACTTTTGATAATTGTATCGTTGGTTCCTGGTTGGATGACTTTTATTTTTATTTACAAGTTCCATTAAGTACAAGTTAAATTGTAAAATAATGTTGATTTATAGAATAATATAAAATCATCAAACAAATCGGTGTTATTTTCTATGACCAAACTGAAAATAGCCTAAATAAACATCCAAAATAATTTAACAACTAAAATATAAAATAAATACAACACGTATAATCGAATAACACTATAATTATTTATGCGTGATTGATTTAGTTTTACTACTTGCAATCTTACATTTCTCATATATTTTATACTAACAAAAAAAAATGTATTGTTTATCTAGCATGATATTTTATGAAGGTTACACGATTTGCGTTACTTTTTTTTGACTGCAGTTCATCAGTTCATAAAATAGTTTGAATACAAAGTAATGAAAAACTTGTGTTTTTTGTATAGTTTTTAACTTTTACTCACTCTCGTTGTCCTTTTACCGTTGCTCGTTGATGAACATGTTATAATATTCTCGCGTGTGTGATGTTTATTATATTATAATCTGTATAATATTGTAATTTTGTATAAAAGTAGTTGATGCGTGAAAAATTATTTCAGATTGAATAAACACGAATACAGAAATATCATAAGTGTAGGCGAACATATTATTATTCCGTGGTTCAATGTATACACGTCTTAGAATATTGGTATATATTTAGATCTGTCTTTTGTAATTCATCCCCACGTAAAAAAAACCGCCTTGCTTTGCCCACTTTGTTCTTCTCTCTTAGGGTTAAGTTAGAGGTTTCCATTATAATATCGTTTCATATTTATCAAAGATTTACATGAATGCCGATAAATAATCGGCTTTTCTACATCAACTGTTTTAGAATGATATCTATATTATATTATTATCGAACGATGTGCGTTATCTGACGTGCCGCGAAATACAACTGATAAAATAAAGCTGTTTAATCGCGAAATTTGTTATTTTAAAACGTTTATGCGCTATTGTTTTGCGTATACAATGCAGTGTTAAACTGCACTTATTATTATAATAACGAACTTCACAATGATATTTATGTATTTATGTATATAATATATATATAATATATAAAAAGCTTAGACTTCAAACTCGGTTAAGTCGTAATAACAGTATTATGTGCGCATGTCATGCATACATTAAATAATGATGTGCACAATACTAATATTTGTCATAAACCATATTATAATAATAATATGTATATCCTCCGTTGTCGTATAACAACGCGATGACGTGCGTTCGTTTACGCTGTCTCATCGCATTATTAACTTAGAGCCACAAACCTGGTCGAACCAGGTCGGAGAATTAAAAATTAAGTCCTGTTCGTGAGTTACAGCACTTATATTATCGTTTTATAGCGTAATCGATTACGTCGTCGACGTTTATATTAATTGCAGATTTCTAAACGCAGATTTATCACCTCATAATAGTATAATAGTGAATTTGATTCGTCTTCTAGGGGGGAGGGGCATTATCCTTTTGGTCCGAAATGTCCACTATTTACTATTTACCCACTTGCTTATACTTAATTCAGCTGGTTATAAAATCTGTTATCAGCTGGATACTGGACCTTATTATTAGAATAACCGAAATTGGCTTTTTCTGCTAAAATGCCTGTAGTGGCGTGGCGTCCGGCATTCGATATAATAATATAGTAGTTACTATATGTTAGGTTAGGTTAGGTTAGTAAGTCATTGATATTATGCAGGTAAGTAGTGAAATCTACCTAATATAATATTCCGTAAAATATAATTTGTTATTCTTTTGGAATGGGCACCTTATATCAATATATATATATATATATATTATGTCCTATCATCCAAATCGCGCGTGTTATCGTGGACAGATTGCGGTGGGATATTTTAAAAATGTTATTGTAGTAGGTATGCGCTACGTAAATTTAGTAATATTAAGTGAGGATACAATATGCCGGCCATTGCGAATTTTTGGTCTTACATATCATGCAGTAACTTACTTAGAACATACGTTGCCCCCGTGAACGTTTTTATTATAGGTATATTATATTATTACCTATAACCTCTGCAACGCCTTTATACTATGGTACTATGATTTTTCTTCGTATATATTATTTAGGATTCGCTGTATCTATACTATACCTCGGACTGCAACGCCTTTGTATTTTTGATTTTTCTTTTGGGATTTGGGATTCGCCGAAGGGCGATGTGTGTAACAAAATGCATTTCGAGACTTTGGTTACCTATTTATATTATATTACCTGTGCATATTATAACATTATGTCGTCCACTTGTATACAGAGTCGTATCCCAATCGTGTCACCTTAAGAAGTTTACTATAAGCAATTGTTTTTCTTCGGTTTTATAAAGTTAATAATCAATGGTATAAATAGTGTAATAATATATTAAGTTTATACAGTTTTCCGTATTTTATAAACGTTGTAAATGTTAAACAAACTATTTTTCGAAAAATCTCGATGAAATTCACTTACACTTTTTCTAGTTTAGTTTCAGTCTTTTAGACGAATAATTTATATACTTATTTATCATAATATATGACAGATAGATATTATGTAATTCACGTATCATAATGCACTTTTTACGGACAAGTGCGCTGCTTCGCACGTGTACATCGCGTAGTACCATAATATTATATTCCGTATTATTACGTTCCTCAAATATGGCGGTCATATATCGACTATAATATTACGAAGCTGTGAGCTATTTGTCTAAAATTAGACTTTACACACGTCATGTTATATCGTTTCCAACATAAACGTTCCGCATGATGGGAAAAAAAAGAACAGGGGCCCCGGTTATTATCGCGCGGATTACAAAAACCGAAATATTTGTATAATGTTCTCCGTTTTATTATTTACAACACACCCCTGGGGTCGGCCAATATACAGTACGAAATCTGCACAAGTCCTGCGAGTAATCCACTCGTATAATATTCCGCCGAAGTGGCTACGCCGCGTGCGTAGGTAGTGCTTAAGAATTCCTACCGCATAAGCGGACTATATGCGCGGGATTATAATATAATAATGTAAAGAGCACATTATAATCCCTTCACGGTGACTTGACGCACGATTCGGACACGGCTCTGTTGAATAAATTCGTATGTCGTGTTTCATTGGTGTGTGTGTGTGTTTTTGTTCCGTTACCGTTTAGGTTAAGCGTCAGCCATTAATATTGTCGTCGGTATTATACAATATATTGTATGACAGTAACGATATAATGTCCGTACCACAATGACGGGAGCGCGGGCAGACTTCTGAGGCACCGGGACCGCACGACGCTCGCCGCGTGTCGTCATAACAATATTTACGTCATATTATACTTATTGTTGCGAACGCGGAAGTCGAGTGGACGCAACGGACCTGATAACACATTAAAATTATCGACCGGCGCGGAAGAAGCGAACGCGACATGATGGACGACGAGATCCAAGAGACGGTCGAGTCGATCCTGGGCAAGGGCGCGGTGGTGGTGGACTGCGAGAAAAAGTCGAGCGTCAAGGAGGAGGAGGTGCTGCTGGTCAACGGGTGCCCAGTGTCGTTGGACGGCGACGACGGGGCGGCCATCAAGCGGGCGCTGCTGCGCGGCGACGTGCCCGACTGCGACCTGCTCAACCAGATACTGGTCCGGGCGGGCATACTGCGGGCCCCCGTCCACCTGGAGACGAACCTCAGCGTCAAGTCGACGGTGGTCACGCGGGAGGAGGTGACCGTGGCCAGGGCCGGCCGGGTGGTGGACGAGCGGTCGCGCGAGACCAAAGAGGACAATTACTACACGAGCGCCACGTCCGAGGTGTGGGAACCGGTAACCGTTGTCAACGGGCCGCCGGCCGCCGCGAACAAGCGGACCGCCGCGGCCGCGGCCGAGGCTCCGACGGCGACTCCGCCGCCGCCACCGCCGCCGGCCGCCAAGTACAAGGAGACGGTGACCACGAGCAGCAAGCGCACCGAAGACGGCGTGGACTGCGGCGCGGGGCGGCCGCCCGACGATTTCGCGCACACGGCCCACGTGACGGACGGCGACAGCCTGGCCAACGGCATACGCGTCATCAAGTTGAACGGCATACACGACCCCAGGGGCGATTACGGAATGCCCGTCATGGCGACTTCGGACGACGTAAGTGCATATTTCATCGTCATAATAATATTATTGTACAGTTTCATATAAATAACGCTTTATAAATATTAATAAATAGGTACCTATATAATATTATATATAAATTATTATAAATATTTATAGTTCCTCGACCAGAGGGCCGATTTTTCAGGGAAAATTATTTTATAAAATATTTGCGGTATATACGCACGATAGAGATAGTTGTTTGGTATCCCTCTCTTCAAAAATAATATAATAAAATAGAAGCCTCCTAGTTTTAAGAATAATATTGTACACTTATTATAGGTTTTAGGGTGCTGCGGTGAGTCAAAAAAGGTTGGGAACCTCTGTCATAAACAGTATAGAGTGAGTTGTAAACAGTACTATAATAGAAGTATAATTGTTTCACCCATTATACAGTCGACAATTTATTATGTTATATTATATTAATATATCATACATAAAATGTGCGTCTTAACTCTTATAGTATATCCAAAAGTTGTGAAATCGAAAATATATACAAATATAGGTAGGTACAAACGGTAGCTATTATTATGGGATTGTATAATATAGCGTGTTTTATTGTATTGTGTTTATAAAGTTTGTAAAATATCGACGGTTTCAGAACTATAGGTCTCCTCACAAAATTAAATTATAGTATACTTATATTATTATGTATGTTTCATTTATGCATCATACTTAGCGCCAGCACACCGTCGCATATATACTGTACAGGTACAACGGATAGGGATTTAATAGCGTGTCTTTAAAATATTCCATACTGCCTCGAAAGGTAAGTCCGTTGCGGAGAGATAATATCGAGGATAATATTATGCCAATGAGAGTTGTTTTTCTTAGAGTGATTTTATTCAATTAAAAAAACAACAAAGTTGGATTTAAAATATTAAAATACTGTCTATACGGATTTGAATCTTAATTTGAATATTATCGTTTATTTGGGCTCATTCGCTTATTATAGTTTTCTATATAATGTGTAGTGTAAATGTGCAGCTGTTATTCCCTATATTTTTTTCTATATCTTATATTCGGTTTGGTTTGATTATACAGTGATTTAGGTTTTTTTTGTATCTGTCACCACCTTTTGGGAGCAGTAAAAATGTTTCAATCTCCAACTTAGAGGGCGGTTTCTGATACTTTATCTAGTAAGTTCTCTATAAATATACTGGTAGTATTTTTTAAAATAAAACGAAAAAACAAGACAAATTAGGGGATAACAATAATTTTTTTAGTTGTATTTTTAAAAATAAATAACTAGAGAATTGAATCTTTCACCAAATATTTATATTAACATTTTCTAGACATGAAATAATAATTTCCAAAATATTTGTTCTCTTTTTGTAATATTTACAGATAGTTATTTAATTTTTAATTTTTGTATGATGTTTCTAAATAAAGTCATAAAAAAATAACACAAGATTCCTTATAAGTTGTTCTACATAGCAATTAAAAAATATCGAAAGTGCATAGTCAAAATTTTTCTTTATAAGCAATTAAAGTTAAAATTTTGATGTAAATCATTCTACAATAATGATAAGGTAATAATAATAATAATAGTAACGGCCACATTATATAATTTACTTAGTCGTTTCATATTCTACTTATTTTATATTTAATTACATTTTTAATACTTTCTCTTAATGAGTTTTTTTGTTGTTTTTTGTTTTGCTCCCTTCCCGCATTATATATTTCTAAATACGCCACTGGAAGGTATATCCTAAACATAAGTATCCATTGAGAATCGTTTTTCATCGTATACATTCAAATAAAATTCAACACATACATTACAGTTATACTCAATGACTATATTCACTCGATAATATATACTAAATACAACATAGTTTTTCCTCGGGTTTTTTAGCGCTATTATTATTTTTATTTTTCAAACAACTATCTCAAGTCTTAGGAAATCATTATTTTTAGTACTCTAAAGTTTGATATTTTTATGAAAGTGTTGGTATTAAATTATTGAATGCTGAATCAATAAATTATTTTTATAAGCATTTAAGCTTTTAAAATTTTGGTGACCGTATTGTTGGAGTAAAACTGCCATTTGCAACTTATTTGTTACTCTATTCCCTCTTATCTAAACATTAAAAGCTTTTATAGTTTATTGATTAAATTTCAGTATTTGTAATGCAAAATTATCCAAGCATTATAAAAATTAAAACAAAGCTATGCCATTAAAAAAAAGTTGGAAATACCTAACATAAAAAATATTAAATATTTTTATTCAAATTACCTATTTCAAAAGATATTATTTTATAAATTTATAAGCTAACAATATTGGTGGGTAAACTTTATATCTGAAACAAAATATATTTAATTCCGTATAAATATGTCTTATCTATAAACGACCGACGAGTAGACAGGACGTGAAAATAACCATATGATAATACACGTAATAGATTTACGTGATCTTGATAGCAAAATTAAATAATCTTTTACCTTATTTATAGTGGTGAATATTGTATATAGATAAACCTTATTTATTGTAAGTAAGTTTTTAGACCTAATTGTTTTAGTATAATAGAATATAAATTAGGTATATGTTTTATTACATTAATTAACATTGGTTTACCACAATTTGTATTTCAATATAAGATACACTGACATACGAAACCAGTAATACTTATAATATGTTACACAATCCATAATTTTAGCTTTGTCAGGACTCTACTAGTACAATAATAATAATTATGATTATCACTTCCAAAAACGTCTCGGTATACCTATATCTTAGTCCGTGCTACATGTATGCTCAGAAACGCCCGCAAAAATCGAAGGCTATGTACCTACGGCTCGAATATAATTTAGGTACACATGTATATAATGTGTATGGTGTGTATAGATATTATCTGATAACATTTATTTACGTGCACAAAATCTTTAGATCGCGAATAGAGCGTATATATTTTGATCTTCGAGCGTGTAATTATTTTTACAAATTGAGGCGGTTCTGCATGTTTACACCGCTGTGTTTGTTTTTTTTATTCATGTACTTAAGGCCCGGCGATGAGGAGGTAGTTAAGTACTGTAGTCATCGGAAATATCGCAATAAAATTACAAAGGCGGGTAGGAACTTGCAAATTTTATGTGTAACCTGCCTACGCGATATTGTTGTATACAACATAATAATAATATACAATGTGTATATAATTTCTCGGTGTTATATTCAGTTTAATATTATATTGTTTTCGGCTATATAATAATTAATATTACGTATATTATAATATATAAAACGCGTATACGCATTTATGCTGTATCTATATAAAGTCGGGCTGTTGTTTAACGGAAATTATTGTTTAATCTACTTTCTACGTAGGTAGGTGCGTATTATTTTATGAACGCATTGTAATATTATTATGTTAATTTATAGACGCGCATTAAAAATGTATACATATTATAGTATATACGTAGTATGCTATGCTTTTCTCTCAAATTTTAGCCCCCATTATATATATATATATATATTTATAGAAAGGAGTGTGTGTAATTCCGTAATGCGTTTGTTTCGTGCAGATGCATCTACGAACAGTACGAACACACACACTCACGCGATAATATCATATCCGGTCTGTATTATGTGTACGTATTTTCCCCTTGTCCGCATGGTTAACTTTATTAAAGTTATCTTATAAAAAATATAAATGCATATATTTAACAATAATAATACGATAATATATACTTTGTTTTAAGTCTTGATTTGTATGATAGATGTATAGTAACTCACCGAATCGCGTCTGCGCCCTGCGGCATAATATTATACATTTAACATACATTATAGTTATTATACCTCTATAAACATTAACCAACGGGCAACGACTATAATTTATGCTGATAAGTTTGTTTCAAAGACGTGATTAGATTTTGAGTGGAGTGATTTTACAATAATGTGTTTTTTCATATTGTGCCATCATCTTTTACAACAGTAAAAACTAAAAATGCTTCAACCTTCAACTTTGAGAATGGAGTAGTAAGTCGGATGTAGTTGGTACTTAGGAACATTTTACTAAAAACTAAGGATAATCGTGAAAAAGTATCTCGAAAATACATGTTTTGAACATCTTTTTCTATAGACATTTTCATTTTTAAATTTTGACAAAATTTGATAGGAACCTATTTAAACGAACAATTATGGTTTTATTTATTTTGTTGTAATTCAATGAATATTATTCGTTGAGAATTTTTGATATTTCGTGTATTATATAATTATTCACAATAAAGTGTACAATAATGAATAAAGTGTTCAAAATATTTAGGTTAATTTTAAGGCAATTATAGAATAAACTTATTTACACCATTTTATGATAACCGTCTGCAGTATTGACTTATAATAGTTATTTACAGATTGTATTATTATATGAAATAATATTATAGGTAATGATATATTACTATATAATATATGTGATTTAGTTTGACAAAAATTACTTCAACCTACAGTTTTACTAATAGAAAAATAAATTACTAAAAGCAATATAAATATTATAATCATATATCCTTAGAAGTATATAGTTTGACAAACAGTCCTCTGCTAAGAATTGTTTTTCGTACTTATGCAATGACTTAACAGTTGAATCAACTTATCGTTGGTTTCAAATTTAAAATATCCATTACAGTGAACTATATTCAGTGACAAGATTCACATTAGGGGTGTTTTATATACATTATATTGTGTTCCCGGTTTTTATTTAAATTTTAAATCGTGGTATAGAATATATAAACTACGAGCAAAGATATCATATGATATTTTTTTGTATTATTAATGATCATAAAAGGTCGTAGTTTATTCTATCGATATAGGTAGGGAAACTTATTGACTGCAGTTTAATATTTTGTAATGTCATATATTACGTTTCGCGTAGATATAGGTCTTCCGGTAATTTATTGCGGAATCTATTTTGAAACCGTCATTTACGAACGAGACTTTGTATAGCAGTAGGTGGTAACAACTGCAGTACCTATGTCTAAGTCTCATAATATCTGTGATCATATCGGCGACGAGGAGGCTGATGTGGCTATCGCTCTATACGCAGTAGATGTGGTGCAAAAACTGGTTAAGGTTATCCCAAAGAAAAAGCGTAGGTACTACCTAGAAGTCAAACAGCAGTCGACCAGAGCCTACAGTTATTACGCGTGGGTCACGTGCTGGACACAAAGCGGGTGGGCGAAACCGTAACGTCCGCGGCGCCGGTCTCCCGGGTAGACGAATCCTCGGACGAGCACGCACGTATGTGATGACCGCATGAAGAGTCCTGGTGTAGACGGCGCCGGTCGAAGATGACTATGATCTCGAGTGGGAGATTTCGAACGTGGCCGCAACATTACTGGAGTCAGACCCAGTGACACCTGAACTCGTGGAAACGAAGAGAAGACTTCCTGCATATCCGTGAGCATCATTGCGACGGATCAATTGATACAGAATTGCAGTTGAACTGCAGGCGCTGGTTCCTGTCAGGCCTCCTGAAAAGATTCCAGGCCCAGGGACTCGAAATTTTACACAGATTTAGCACCACACATTTGGAAATAAAAATATTGGTAAATTTATTCGAAAATTATATTAATCCATATTTTCAAAGCATAAAAATGTTATGTTTCACCAGAGATATTATGAAGGAATTTTTTAGAATAAACTAATATGTAATAAATAAGTAACAAACTGTCTTGGTCAAGAATTTAATAATATAATGGGGTATATATGGCAGAACTAAAAATAATGGATAGAGTATAGTCTATTACAGTACCTACATTCAGAAAACACTCTGGAGATTTTTTTTATTCCATGCAGTGCTCATGGCCTATTACTTTCCTTCTCGGAGATATCAAATATAGTATCGTCCTTACCAGCTGCTATGACTTTTAGGCGTATTTCAAAGACTTCACTATTTTTCTATTTTTTTAAACAAAAGATGGTCAATTCTTCTGAAGTTCGTTATATTTTGAATATATATTAATACGATTAGGTATATACAGTATACTAAAAAAAAATTAATAGGTATTTTGCAAACAAAACAACTGTAATAATTGTAAATATAAAATATGAATAATGTATATTTTGTTATGCACTGAGCCTCAACATTATTTTTGGTTTAGCTCTCACAGATTCTAAGGACAGGCCAGAGAAGAGGAGAAAGAGAACTATATAGGTGTGAGGTATCATATTGCAGAATTTTGTTAAATTAATTATTAATATTTTGGTTGTCATTATCATTATAATAATATAGCTTAGTTTTCGTGTGTACACAAAAAATATTGTTTACCGTTTAATCATTAAATTCGTATATTGTGTTTGTTTGTTTGAGTTTGACAGTTTATGAGTTCTGAAACTGTTGAAACACGTAGCAATACGAAAAATCGAGAAACTATCGTTCTGTTGTATAAGTATATTAGGTTTTGAGTTTAACTCGGCGACTCGATGTCGAGTAAGAGGTCATTGTAATAGATGAATTTTGAGTTCAAATTAAAATCGAATTAATTTTTTAATACGTTTATGTCTTCATAAATTTACCTTTTTTTTCTCTGCACCTATGTACAACACATATTTATATCGTATGAGATATTAAACATGTATTTTATATAACATTATAAGTACGTGTATTTTATTTAAATTAAAATATCGTTTATCGGCCACTATCAAATCTAACCATTCGAACCATCGAACCATATTATTATATTATTATGACTACATGGACTATATAGAAAATAACCGTAATCAACTCTATGTTCAAAAAACTATAAATAATAACTAATTGGTAGTTTGAAAAAAAAATTATAGGTGTTCTTTAAAATTTATTTTATTGAATAAAGCCGTGTTAACATTTTTCTGAATTCGTTTTATTCTTCTATATTATAATACATGGGAAATGCTTATAAATAAACAATATATTATGTATATGAATATATATTTACAATAATCTCATATCATCTCAAAAATATTTTTTTATACTCACTTAAAATCTTATTAGCTCAATAATTATTATCTTAAATTTGATCATTCGATCTTGGCTAAATTATTTTGTTCAAATATTGCATGTAAACGTATGTTTCACGATAACCTCTAATATACTGTATAATACTCTATACTGTATATACTAACCTGTATATACTGTATATACTCTAATATACTGTATAATTAAAATGTATGATTATGTAAAAGAGTGTGGATATATTATACTTGTTAAAAGAAATTTTTTTTGTTTATAAAACAAAATTCACAAATGTCAGTGCAATGCATCTTAACTATTTGAGTATTTAGGTAACCATCTGATTAAGAGTTAATAATTACACTTTAATCATGTACATATTATATTTATGTACGTTACTAATATATTATCGTGAAATTATTATATTAATTGTCATATCGATGACCTCTAGATCTACAGTTGTTTAAATATTGCATAATTTTATCTTCATTATAATATTTGCTACAAAGACTTGATTATCTTATGTAACCATGTTCAACGTAAAATCTTACCTTAAAACTTTGATGATATGCATTTAAAAAGTTTTTATATTACTTAAATTAAAATAGAATTTATTAATTGAAATAGTTAATAAGCTGCAGTTATATTACTGCCGCATAATTTTTGAAGCTGCCAAATATTTTATGAAACCGAATGATCTTAAACATTTAATTAATCTTATATATTTTAATCCATGTTTTGACTTATCGATTATCTGCAGTATTTTATATGTACCTACCTAGCTTATGTTTCTATTTTAAATTTTTACAAATTTGTAAACGTTAACGTTAACGTAAAATATTACCTAATGCAGTAATCTAAGTGTTCGTGTACGACCAAAATTAGTAATTATGAATTACAATTTTTCACCACATATTCCTGGTGATTTCCTGTTTAATTTTTCACTTTTATAATTTATGATTTTAGGTACTACCTATACTTAAGTGTTAAATTAAGATATAGTCACCGCCATGAAAATTAAATTCTCATAACTTTGTCGGTTTAGTTTTATTCAATGAAAAAAAGTGAAATCTGTAAAAAAAGTATACAACTATATTTTTCAGGTGAATTAGTACTTACTACTTATCTTTGAGTTTTTGTAAAATTAACAATACAGTGTTTTGTTTGCATTGAGCCTAAGAAAAAAATCAATTTATTTTAGATATTGTATTTTCTATTTGTTTTGAATAGGGAGGATGAAACCTTAAATCTGATCTATTGAGTCTTAATAATCAAACTTACATATTGTTAAAGTATTCATAGTTTATTATAAAAGATCATCGTAAATTATCTTGTACCTACCTATACGCATGCATTGATTCTCCCTATAAAATATCGATGTACGTGTCTCTACAAACTTAAGTTTTATAACCGGTTCGTTAAAGTAATCGTAATAAATAAACTCATTAAAAAAAAAAAAAAAAAAAAACTGTAAACCCATAAAATACAGTCGACACACGTGTGATTTTATGAATTATAATTTTTAGAGGAAGTGATATCCAATTTAATATTTGATTACAACCTACGAAATTTGTCGAAACCAATAAGTGTTACAATACATATGAATGCGTATCTCATTAGCATATTTGATTTATTATTTTTTTTTCACGAGGGCGGCGTGAATGTTTTAACGGGTGAAACTTTAATAATAATTTACATATACAAAATACACACCCACAATATTACTCCATTACTGTGATATATAAATCACATACCCTATTCTTACTTGACACGTTGTATACATATCTACCTTTAAATTTGATGAAAGCGTTTTGACTTTTTTGACAGTTTGGAAAGTGGAAAACTTTAATACGATGAGGTTTTGATTGCTACGAAGTTTATAATCCACGTGCTTAGTGAGTGAACACATTAATATAATTATTATAGGAACACTCATCCTTAATCGTCTGTATTGATTTTCTGTTCTTCATGTTTAAATCGTTTCTCTAACAATTTGGTACCAATCTAGGTACAATTGATGTTCAAAATGTTAAATTTAATTTCACGCATACCTATCAAAAAATTATTTTTCTAAATTTCGAATTATGCTTAAAACAGTTCTAATTTAGATATATTATTATTATTATTATTATTATTATTATTATTATATTATTTAGATAGTTTATCTATTTACAGTTAACGATTAAAAAAAAAACTTTATTTTATGATTTAATTTACGAGTTAAACAAGTTCAAGTAGTTTTAATTTTCTCATCATACTTAAATAAACTGTAGTTATAAATCCTTTGCCACAACGTACTTAACGCGACCTTAACACGAATGTTTGTTCTATTAAGCTACTACAACACAAGCGCAAAAAACTTATTCCGTTTAGATTTCGAAATGGATAATATTTTCCTTGTGTCTATAAAGTGTGCCGTAAATAAAAAATGATTTTTTCCTTTACATAAATAAGGTTTAGTATTTTTCTCAAAAACAAAGAAGCAAACATAATTTATTTTGCTACAAATATTTGTGTTTGTGTATCTTACGAATTTGTTACATTTTACATAAATAAAATAAAAAAAAAAAAGTCGGCATATTTACATAATATTAGTACCAGGCTGTATGTTTTTGGATTCGTGACGTATCGCTTCTTCGTTCAAAGATCGACTGCAGGAGATAAAAAAAATGATAGATTGTTTGACGGTTTTCTATTATTTTAAATCGGGGTTTTGTAAAAACATATCCTCGTTGTAAAATATCGTTGTAAGTGGGTTTTTCAAAAATGTCAAAAATAATATTGTATCACGTATTTCATGTCGTAAAGTGGATTGAGTTCAGTGGTCCCCGATTGCGGCTGTTTGTTTCGTATCCAAACCTAACGATCAGAGACTCTCTTAACAACAGCAATAATAATAATGGTATGATAAATCAAATAACAGAAAAAATGAAGATGATGATATTGTATAGGTACCTTCTGTAAACATTGACGTCGGAATTCGAAACATTTTAAACACGTTTTCCTGTTTGGCGTGTGAGACGATGATCAACGGTGCATTCTCATATTTGTAATAATTTTCAAAACTATTATGTTTTTTCTATAATTTCAACAATATCAATAAATATAAAATAACATTTTAAAATTTATCATTGTAGTGTACCTACTTGCGTATATACTAACAACGTCACTTATGACTTCTACGTGGAAAATGATATCTACTCTCACCTATAACCTATAGTAAAAATAGTTTGTTTGCAAAATAAATAAATAACAAAGTAACGAAATTCCAATATAACTCTAATATTATAACTATGGCTATAACCTATAGCAAGATATATAAATGCAATGATGTGATCAGTGGCGAGGTGGGATTTTGCCCCTTGATTATAAAAGCAGTCCGATGGGCCGTCCGGTTGTTTTCGATTAACTATATTTTATTAGCGAAAAAACATGCCTAGATTTATAATATTTTGAGAAAAATACATTATGTTGTAAAGGTATACTAAGAAATTATTGCTACAATGGTAAATTGGTAATTAATAATTAATAGTTGGAATATATTTATATTTAGACGCATGTTGGGACGTGCACGAAACTATGAAAGTTTGTATATATGGACGAAAAGGAACATAATATATTAATATATGCTTATGAGCGAAGCGAGCTGTTGCATTTTAAGTGACCCATTTGGGGTGGTTAAAACTTTTGCCCTCCTCTATTAAAAACTGAAATGACGCCACTGGGACTGGATGCGATTCTGTTAATATTATACATTACTTTATACACATTTGGTGCACGTGTATTATCAGTTATGACATGAAATGTTGACTACTCCACTCGCGATTGAATTATTTACTATATGAACAAATTCTGTACATATTATTTATTTTCTCTTAGGTGCAGTCTAAATGTATCTCATGTGCAATGTGCTATACATTAAAACATACATATTATTATAAAAGTTGTGTACAGCTTGGATTATAATATGGCAAACAAGAAAATCAAGAGTACCTACATGTTATTTTGGAAAAATATTTAATGCTTTTGAATTACCTACTAAACATAATGTAAAACAAAAAAAAGTGGTTAAGTGGTTACTGCTCTACTGAATAGTACCTATGTGTTGAGTGGGTCGCTGTAATGTATGTGTTAAATTTGAATTCAATGGTTTATTATTGTAGTATAGGTAGGTACGAAAAATGAGTCCAAGTGGAGATGTTTTTTTTTGATATTGTTAATAAAATTAATTATTTTAGTAGGTGTCTATTTCGTTTGGTTGATTTAATTTTTGGCAAAAATATTGCATTATCATATTATATTATTGTTATTCACTTTTGAGTCAATACCACATTACCGTTGAACAGTGTTAATAGATAGTGATTGGAAACAATAATATCCATAATTTGAAGCGATATCAATTATTTATTATGTTTGGTGAACTAGTTTTTTTTCCTATCTTCATAAATTAGCTAGGTAAAGAAAATTTTTGAATTAATAATTATTAATTTTAATAAGGAATAATTAATAACTAAGAAGTACTTTAGTACTAACTACTAAGTGAGTAGTATTTAAAATGTGTGTTTTATATATTTTTGAAGTGATATCGATATGGTACAACTTACGATATCTTGATACATTATCGGAAAAATCAGAACGATATCGATACAGAAAATTATGTCGTTGACCATCACTAAAAATCAAAATTAATTAAAATATTTTTAAAATATTTTTGAGTACTTAGTATAGTAAAATATAATTATAAAGTTTAAAAGTTTGAAGTACTCACGAATAATATTTTAAATTACAACAAAATAACTAAAATTATTATTCTTCTTTTAAATATTAAATGTTGTTCAAATTTGGATTTAAAATATTTATAAAAAAAACCGTGTTTATATATTTATAGACTTTATGGCTATAGTATGGACACTTTATGAATTACTTAGGTGAAAATTTGTTTTAAATTGTCAATGCTTAACTATAAAAATTGAAAACTTCATAAATAATATTATATAGGTAGGTACTATAAAATAATTTCGAAATTTTCATAATTTTAATGAAGTTCGTTAAAATTTAAAATTTAAATGCTCATAAAAATGATCGTGCCTATTTATCTACAAATTATGAGGAATCTTGTATTCTATTTTTAACCTTTTGACTAGGTGAACATTTTTTAATAGATATTTATAGAATAAACTAAAAAAATGTATATTTTAAAATGTTTAGGTTTAGCTCTTAAGAGTCAAAATATTTTGAAAATGTTATCATGTATAGAAAGTATAAAATAAACATTTGGTGTAAATGTCCAGTATCCATGGTTATAGTTTTTTGAATAATTACAACAAAATGTCATAGCTCCGCTCAGAATTTAAATACTATTAGCATAATAAACCTAATAGTAATTTTAAAAATCTAAATTTCCTTCGTTGATTTAAACCTAGATAAATAAAGATAATTTATTATAATATTATGTAGGTACCTATCGCAAATATTATCCTTCTTGATTTCTTTGCTCCAAACACATGAGCATTTCCGATTTTCCCAATTCTCATAAATATAATTTTTATAATACACACCAACACACCACATGTATAAATTCGGTTGAAACTCGTTGGTACATGGGTTTCCAATCACGCTCAGTCTTAAACTTTACGTCTTAAACTTCTCCACTTTTTCAACCAGGCTGCGGTTTTAGGGTTATGTGTATTGGTCTACAGCTAATAATATTGTACCTATTGCCTCGACCATATATTATTATGAGTATACATTTTTAATTTTTTATCTGAAAAATAATGTAGGGAATACATTTATCTCAAACTTGCTAAATCATTATTATTATAACTTTCTGCGTTTTTAACTCTATAAATAATAAAAAGTCTGCGCTCTCGATCCTTGTGACATGTGGGTGATTAATTTGGAGCTTTCTACCGATATAATATAATTATTGTCATCGACGTCAGTCGAGACTTTCCTGTGGAAACCAAAAACGTTCACTACTTGTTCCTGTGGAAACAAAAAACGTTCACTACCTTCGCACAACTGTATTATATTCAAGCTCGATAAGCGTTTTTCAAATTTAACCGATTAGAGATTGTGTATATTTTATACTTGTGACGTCTTCACGCCGCCTCCTCGAGCTCTCGTTTTACAATATAATAATAATGATATTAATAATTTATACTCCGTTTCGGTGGTTTATCGCGTCTGCCACCATCGATGACCCTTCTGCAGCATCTTGTAAATGGATTTGGGATATCTACCCTCGCCGAGTGGGATTTCATTTGCGGTAAACGAATATTACTCTTAGGTACCCTTTCCACATAATGGTATAATATATTACAATTTATAATGTATTGAATTTCCATCGTCGACATGTTGCGTCGCGTCTGCAGTGTACAAACGAAACACGTCATAACAATAATATACGACTACCCTCCAGATAGGTACTTAAGGAGATCGCAGCACACGTATTCTTCATACGTTTTATACCAAAAAGTGGTTGTAAATTTCACATACTACGGAATGTCTGCTTTTAATTCTTTTATGCATGTATGAACTATTTGACAAAATATCTAGTCTTTTTAAAATGTCGATTTTCATTTTTCAAAAGGACATTAAAATTAAGATTTTTTTTTCAAAAACGAAATCATTCCATTGCATTTGTATTCATTTTTAGCACATATATGATTTTAAATCAAAAAAGTGATTCCTCAAGAGTATATAATATAGTCTAGAAGCTTATACATTTAACCATTTTTTCGAAATTACAATCGAACTTCATCAAGTATGTTTAAAATTTACTACCGTTTTTAATAGTTTTTGAAGTTATGCAAACAAGGAGATAATTATATTATTTCATTTTTCGCGAACTATTGACATGTTGCGCGCGCGTGCGAGAGTTGCATCCGGCGGCGCGACACCGTCTACATTGCAGTGATTCTCTGAAACACACACTTATGTTCACATACTACTCACACATAGACATAGCCCAAATGTTCGTGTCGTGCGAATTGTCTAAATATTATTCTTCAAAACATAAGACTCTGGAGTCCCCTCGAACGATTACGGTATAGACATAGCCCAAATGTTCGTGTCGTGCGAATTGTCTAAATATTATTCCTCAAAACATAAGACTCTGGAGTCCCCTCGAACGATTACGGTTTCGAGGTCACCGTCAAGCATAATAATAATGTTACTCTACTGCATTATAACTATTGGGCATGTTTCTTGAAATCGTGACGCATAGCGCCATCTGGCCGTCTGCTGGCTGACCGTCCTTTTTGCGTACGTTTCCCGCAGATGTCGCTCGACCGCATTCGCTGAATCCAAACTCATTGCACAGATGTCGCTCCCCGTTCCGACCGGAAATTCGATTCGCGGTCTGACGGTGGTCGGCACCGAATACTATACCATGCGAGTGATATATTTTCTCAATAATAGATATTATTGGCAGTTTGTTTTTGGCAATAATATTGTACATTAAGCAAATCTTGTCTGTCATTCTTTCAAACGTTTTCAATTAATCAGTTTTCAATTAATGACTTATTAATTTTACTGTTGATTCTAAAGTAGGCACTTACTGGCTACTGAAGTTGTAACGATCAAACATCATATTTAAGATAATGGATTGATGAATGTATTGGATTTGTAATGATGTGTGTAGTTTTGTGTGTATATAATTATCGTTGGAGAAGTACAAATGTTTAGATATCTTTTCTGGCAGGAAAGTGAATCTAGTTTGTATATAAGGCGGTCAAAAGTAAAATGCCCACCAATACTTTTCTTAATAATTGGAGAATACAGAAAAAAAAAAGAAAAAATTTTGGAAAAAAAAACTTTCTACGAAAACTCAAATTTTGACAAAACTGATTTTCTTATTCGGTCGTAATAATTCAAAAACAAATAACAGAAGATACATGCAATTTTCACAAAATGCTTTATTAGTATTTCCTATATATTCTGTAGTTTTTAAAATATTTTGATTCTTTTTGAGCTGTTTATGGATATTTGAAGTTTATATTTGGACCAAATATGATGGTTAAATGAAGAATAACAATTTTTATTATTTTGTTGTAATTTGATAATATTACTCTTGGGGGACTTGAAACTTTTACGTATATTATTTTACATGGAATGACCTTTGATTAATAAATTTAAGATTAATTTAACTTTCAAGCGATTGCTACGAACTTAATCTCACCGTTCTAAGAGTGGTATTGTCTAAAAAGTTGATAACAATAATAAATTGTATAAATATATCTCACTGTTATAGTAATTAAATATTAATAATATATCAGATTCTCATAACTAATAACTAATAAGTGTAATGTTTTTGGCAAAAACGATATCTACCAAGGTTAGGTTAGGCTTAATAAATGTAATACTAATAGCATAGAAACATATTATTATGAAATTTACGAAGTATAATATGGATTACAGGCTGTCTTCATACATAATCGTTTTTAACGACACCTACTTTACATCAAAGTGGTTACCTGGCTTTAAGGGTATGCCCCCCTCAAAAAAAAAAAAAAAAAATCAAAATCAAAAAAATCTTAAACGCTATTTGTGATTATAAGTCTAATAGCAAAATAAAAATTTTAATATTAATATCAAAAAACATATTATGAAATTTACAAAGTATATTACGGATTACAGACTGTCTTCATACATAATCGTTTTTAACGACGCCTACATTACACTTACATCAAAGCGGTTACCTACTTAACCTTTTTTTTTGTATTTGAAAGCTACATTTTGAAATAGTTATTGAAATGGTTAGTTTGTATATCGACTGCAGTAAGACAAAAGGAAAACCAACACGGCTCTATAAGCATCACGGCGTATATAAAATCATTGTTATAACTTCTATCTTTTAAAATGCGGGACCTAATATCAATATAAAATTGATTAAATGATTGGCCATTGTGTTTTAAAAATCACAAGTGGTTTTGACATACACCAATTGGGCGGGGAGACAAATTTAGAAAAATAAACAAAAAAATTGTTTTTCGTCTTCTTGCCGAATACTGTCTTAGCGT
Organism: Nasonovia ribisnigri; assembly: GCA_027563435.1. NCBI lineage: Eukaryota > Metazoa > Arthropoda > Insecta > Hemiptera > Aphididae > Nasonovia > Nasonovia ribisnigri. The sequence continues at coordinate 78,325 of JANEHU010000346.1, read as the reverse complement.
ACTTGCATGTTTTGCTTGTTAAAATGTAAAACTTTCATAATATAGTATTTTTTTTAAATATTTTTACCTTATATATATTATAGGACACAAAAAGTTTCAAATAAAAAAAAGAAAAATGTAAAAGTGACGTGAAATAATTAATTTGGGTATAGATAAGTGTCTAATTTTCAATTTTTTTAAATATTAATCTTTTAGACTTTAGTAACTATTAAGTAAACTTGTAACTGAACGGTTTAGTATATATGTTTACTTTAAGTACAATCTGTTAACGTTATCCGTAATGTTCTAAAAATGTCACTTGTCCTCCATTGTAACAGTCGATTGTACGTAGGTACATAAATTGGTGGTATTTTAATACTCACCTATTTAGTTATTAAATATAAACGAACTATAGCTATAGGTACTGCTAAAGTTTATCGTTTATACTTTATCATTTTTATTTTTAAAATATATTTTAGATATAGATGCACTTCATAGTTCTATATAATATACTTTTCTTGCTATTCTGTAGTTAATATTTCATTTATTTTTAAAATTTAATTTCAATATTCTCTTAGAATTGATTTTAATAAAGAATATACTGCGTATATATTTTGTTTTCTGTCTGACCTCATTTGAAATTTATGTTACTTTTCCATCATTTTTCTTCGTCCAATTCTACAGAATACTTGTAGAGTATCGACAATTTATTCATACACAAGTACACATATAGATAAAAAAAAATCATTATATTTTTAAATATTTTTCAAACTAAACTTTAATTATAATGTTGAATCAAGTTTAATTATTTTTATTCTAAATTATTATTACAAAGAATATAATCTAAAACAATAGTGAGCAGCGGATTGGGCAATAAAGCAGAATAGGTAGGTACCGGATGCAATTCATCCGAAGGGCAGGCCAATATGACGATAATTAATTATACGTCACAAATTTTGTCTAATGTAAATTATTTTTAATTTATCTAATCCTAAAATAGTAAAATATGTAACTATCTAGTGAACTCGTAATTTAGTAGCTGCATGATTAAAATAATATAAGGTATCTATTGTAGGTACCAAAAATGTATAGTTACAAACGTTATTTTTATAGTGTATTTTTACATTTCACAATTATAATTGATTAGACAAAATATGATAAATTGGTATAACCTAACCTATATGTACTATATGTGCTTACGAACATTTTGGATTTTGTGTTGATTATAACTTATCTATCATACATACTATCGACTGACAATTACGAAACAAATGTTTGCATAAACGGTAAAATAAGACTAGTTGGTTTCCGTTTTCTTTTAAAAGTTATACGATTTTTACTTAAAAGTTTTAAATTTTGGAAACGAAAAGATTCTCGTGGGAGGTGCTGAAGTATCGGATTTTTTTGATTTTATGCTGGAATGAATTGTATAAGTTTTCGGGACTATAAGCATTCTGAGAACCGAGAACCCTCAATTTGTGATCATGCCAAAATATATAATTTGAATTTCAGGAACTTTTTAAGCTAAATTTATTATTTGTTTAATATTTTATATTTATACGTTGTACGTGAAAATTAAAGCTTATGAAATGTTTTCTTGAAAATGTATAAATATTGGAAGGACTTGAACAAAAAATAAAATAATTGTTCCAGCAGTAAAAAAATTAATCTTGTATATTGTTTACTTAAATTTTAATTAGTACCTACCTAAGTAGAATTTCGTATTAAAAATTAAAAGCTTGCTTTTTATTTCATAAATTATAAAAGAGTTATCTTTTTATGATCATGCACACTGTTGTTATGAGTACCTACCTAGTTTTCATTAAAACAAACATTATTATTTAATATATTAATCTCATTTGTCTTCGTTAATTCTAAAAACATACGGTCATACTATGGCCGTTAATAATGTTATGGTTATGAACTCCTTATAACATGGTTGTTATTTTCGACAATATATCATTAAAGTACCTAGTTACTAAAATAATATTAAAATGTATAATACCCATTAATACCCACTAATTTTTTCCGTCTTGTTATAAAAATATTGTTAGAGTTTCTTACCAATTATAAATAAATGCGAGTTTAACAGGGTTTATTGGATACAATATTATAAGCATAATAATATCGGAATTCAATATTGTTGGTTAATTTTAGTATTGAAAAGAAATATTTATTTTCATGATTTATGTTAATAAAATGTATTATTATGATTTATAATATTATCGAGCAAATGTAAATATAAAAAAAATGTATTTTATTTATTTACTTACCATTTGTTTATACTTTATAGCCCATTGATATAGGTTATAAGTCTATAATGAAAATCATTATTTTATTTTGTTACTAGGTATAACATAATATGTATACTACCTATCTACCTGTATGAATATTTCGATATTATTGTATTTTTTGAATTAAGATTAAAATTTAGATTTTTAAAATCAGTGGATATATTTCAAAATTATTTGGTTAGGTTATATAATAATGAGGTTGAAAATATTCACTTTATGTTTGAATACACACTCCAAATATCTAGTCTGTATTTTGACCTGAATGATCTGATGATGACAACAAAGACATGTGTACCTATTTGCTAATATAAATAAAATATTTTGTAGATTCCTTTTTTGTCATTTTTTTTAAATTACATTTTTGGTCACCATTTAAAAAATATTATTTTAGCCGGAATTTACTATTTATTTTGTATTATGTAATTAAAAAAAAATTATTTATTCATATGCATAATAGATTTTGTCGTTGGGTATGTGTTTTTGACTTTTATGTTTATTTTTATTGTTTGTATTAGATCTAAAATCAATTGAATTGAATATATTTTATAATTAATAGTTTTATACATTTTAATTTTGGTGAATGCGCCCATACAAATTACCTGACAAATGTCAATAATTTAATTTAGTATCTACAATCTACATATAAATGCTTTTACAAGTTACAACTATATAATATGTATTAATCTTTAATATTGGTCGAGTAAAATAGAAAAACATATTTTAATTTTTACAATAAATTTAAGGTCCTTATATTTACTTGAGGTAGGTAACTAGGTAACGTCTTAAGGTGATTTGACTGAATATTGTTGGGCTATAGTATTTGCGTTGTGAAATTATGAATCAATAAAATAATATACCATTTTTTTTTTACTAGTCAAAACCTTTTTTTCATGTTTTTATTTATGTTACATAATTATTAATTGTGCTAGTAGTAAAATAAGCTTATAAATTATAGATTTCGTTTTAATATCGTTCACGTTTGATTGAACAAGGATGTTATTTTACTAATTAAAATATACTATTAAAAATATTTTCATTTTTTTGTTAGTGCATCTGGTATAAATGAGTAATATATATATATAAAGCAGTGACTTCGTGTTTTATAAAATACTGTTAGTACCTACATCATCTGTAGAGCAGTAGAGAACGACATGTCTGTATTATGAAACAATACCTTATGATCGTAAATTGAAGTACTGAATAGGTTTTTATGTTTTGGCCCAATTTATTGAATTTAACTCTATCTCTTATTGTTGTTTAGAAACATACGGTCGTTAAGAAACATAGAAATCAAGTGTAATAGAAATTCTTTTTTTTAACTTTATCTATTGACGTGTCATGTATAAATCGTTTATAGTTTGCTGTATACATTTCACTGGCTTCTGATGTTTGCAACAATGATAATATTTTTAGTGGTTTTGTTTCACTTTTGAAAGATATACCTATTTATTTAATTTATCAATATGACTTTCGTCGTGCTGTGGTGGGGAGATGATGAATACAATTTAATCATATTAGATTAATAATACCCGACTGATTCGCTTCAATCTGCAAAATTAAGATAGGTATATCAACTTTCAAACAAATCTCATAACATATAAATCAAGATTTTTCCTAGTTTCCGTGCAGCTGTAGCTGTTGCCAATAAAACGTCCATTTCACGTTAAGGGTTAAAGAAGGACGGATTAACTTCTATACTAAACAAAGGAGATCTTTATTGAATTCGATTTTAGTTAAGAATCCTGTGTAGTCAATCGCATTCAACCATTAATTTGTGGGAAAACGCTATACATTGACTGATGACATCCTCCCGTAACCTACATAACATTAAAGATGGTCTAGGAAAATAATTCATCGCATCATAAGTTGAGTAAGATAATCACTCAATGCCGTCTCAACGGCGTACCTACATGGCGCGTATGGATAAATCGCCGCATTTGTAATCTCTAGAGTTTGCATAGAAATTTGAACAGGTGCCGTTGAGGCGTTGCAAGCGCTTGATTAACGTCGGAGCTAGGACAAGTAAATAACGATTTACGGTGTTATTTTTCAGTATTTCAACACACCCGGATGAGAAATTGCTATAACAATTAACAACACTGACTTTGTTTCGTTGTTTTTTCATGCGAATATATTGTTAATTTCTGAATTGATTGTTCTTCTTCGACCGAAACGCGCGACTATTATCTCGTCGGCGTCCACCGCACAATACATATACGGTATCACTGTATATTAAATAGATCGCCATCGATATACGCGACTCGAACGATGAGTACTTACTTATACGTCTGCACACGTACTCGGATATATTATTATATTATTATCTGTTTTGCTGAAAGTTATTTCTACGTTCGCTTCGATTAAATCGTTTCGTTTGACGCTGCGCTCGATCTGGACCGTCAACTCTCTCCACCGCCCCTCACACATTACACAATATATTCCTCACATGTAATCCGCCGTAAAAGTTTATACCAGTTGTTCGACTGCACACATAGACGTACAGTCGTCGACGTATTATATCGTATACACACTCGCGAGACGCAGCATGCGCATATACGCAAAAGGATATCTCACAAAAGGACTATATCGGATTGCAGTCCGTTCGGTTCCGATTGATTTAGTGGCTGCAAAGTTTTTCGTCGTAAATCAATATTGGAAGTAACGGAGGAAACAAATTTATAAGAACTGAAGAATAAAATCGCTGAGAAAAAAAAAGTATAAACTATTGTCTGTTGTCCGTCGGCATACGTATATATATATATGTATGTAATCCGCGTACACAGTATTATGCGCTATATATACACTCGCATGCGTTATTAAAAAAAAGTTTTTGCCCGCAATTCTTTTATAAAAAGGTACACAAAGGGTACAGAAAAGTCGCGATACGTGGCGTAGTTGTCCTGACGAATAATAATATTATATTATGATACATATTATTTTCTATGTTGTCTTTGTGGAGATCAAATTATCACTTTATTTTTGCTGGTCGATTGGTACTATAGTTTTTGGAACTAATTCGGAACACTGAGTGTTTATTTGCAGGTTCTCATTACTTTTTATAACATTTAGTTATTTTATGCGAACAGTAGGTACGTCGTACGTGTAATAGAATATTTAGAATTGGATTGCACGAAGGAGATGGAAAATATTTTTCGATAATAGAATACGTTCGCGTGACACAAGTTCCTGAATTGGCTCTAGAGGTTTGACAAAATTGCACTTGAATGGAAACTTTTTGGTGACCTTTCTTATTTCGGCGTAGGCAATTAAAAGTTTACGCTCAGCTCAGTAAAAGTTAATATTATATAAAGGGCGATAAAAGTATTTTTAAGTAATTTAGGATTTTATTTTGGGGATAGTCCATATATTATAAGAAGTAATTTAGGTAAATATTATTTTTTACGTAGAATACGCGTCCATTATTATTATTATTATTAAAAAAAAACATAATGTGTTAATTAAGAATGTGTTTCAATATTTTGATATCCAGATGTAGGTCAATTGATGTAGGTACTAAACCTATATTGATATTGATTATGCTGTGAGCAGAAATGGTAGGGTAACGTATTATTTAGTTTGAATAAATAAAATAAATTTTATTATTGATAAAATAAATATATTTATTATGAATAATGCGTTTTAATTATTTTAAAGACTGAAAAATATTATTTAAATTCACCGGTTTTTTTCCATGTTATGAATATATAGATATTATAAACTATAGTTGTAGTTTTATTTCGTTATCATAAACATCAGGCAAACTTGAATAGTCTAGGGGTACTATAATATATAAACTTATGAACAGTTAATAAATATAGGAAGTTGATATTTACTGTTTTAATATGTGTATAATTGTAATGTAGGTAATCGTAAATTAATATTTAAGAAAAAAATTATAATTAGACATTTTAATTAGAAATGATCAAAGGCATAACGTACATCATAGGACAATTATCTTAGTTGTCTATTGGTTCGTGGCAGAGTCAAAGTAAATCGGAGAGCTGTCTTTTATCTCTATAGTCTATACCATGATTCTGAAGTTAGTCAGGATGAATCAAATTGTAATCCCTTCTGCTCTTTTGTCTACTTTTTAAATAGTGGTGATGTAATGGAGTCGGTCATCGGTCATTGATCACTTTATATACAACGATCAGGGCCCGAATGGCAAATCCTGTGAAGCATCGCCTGATCGGTCTCGTGTTCTTGGTCTTATCAACAAGCGAGGTTTACAACTAGTATCTGACAGGAATGCGATTGTACTATGTTATTTATCTTGCACGACAACAATGCGTGGTTTAATTATGCTTGCATCCACGTCTGGTTAACAATGAGTGTTATCGTACTGATTAAATGTCTCTCTAGCAGTTGTGTTGGCCGTCGAATAATTATATTCTACTTAATAGGTATACTCGTATTTCAAATTATCCCTACATTGTATTCTATTGGTATTATTTAACGTAGGTGTAAACATTATAATATATTTGGCATAATATGTGCACGTCAATAACATAAATATGTTCTTCACACATGATAACATGCATGTGATTTTGGATTATTATCAAAATTAGTATTATATACGTACTATGTTTTAGTATTTTTTTCCCTTTTCAGTTAAAAATAAAGAAAGACAAAAAATACTTTATTCAAATTGATTGTTTCTTGATGTTATTTTTACTCTTTAGGTCACGTTTCTAAATTAAATTAAATTTAGGTCAATGTATTTCAGTTCTTGATCGTAACACTCGATTTTATCTCTAATGTTTTTGAGGTCAGCTACGAATTAATAAATAATCTTTTTCTTCTTGTATTTTAAATTGCATATTACAAAATCTTATTACCTACTATTTTTGAAGTTAAGTTCATAAAATACTTTTTAAATTTTTTGTCAAAAAATTATTAAAAAAGTAATTTTAATCTTAAACAAATGACTGTATTATTCATCTTTAAGTATAAGATACATTATAGAGAGTTATAACTATACTTATGATATTATGGGTAGCTAATTATATACTAGAAACATATGCTATTGTATGCAAAAATAATTTCACTAACAACTCTATCTCACATACCGGAAAATACCTTAGAAATGCATTTAGTTGTGTATCATGTGATAAGAGTATCACTTTTAATTGTTCGAAATAGTTTGAAATTATCTTCGAAAAATTAAATTTGAAATAACTATAAATTTAACCCTGCAGTGATCAGTGGTTTTACGTAGGTTTTTCAACATATCGGGAACTTAAATTATAGATTTGTAAAGAACTTGTTTGAAAGTTAGAATACCATACTGGACTTAAGACGGGACTATGGTGTCACGTTTCTTGTGTTGAATGTCAAAACTGTCTGACTTCAAGACTGTCAAGAAGACAAAAAAAAATACTCAGGTTATATAATATATATAAATCTATCAAACAAAGAGTTATGTGACTAAAGAAACTTAAAAGTTCAATTACTGAAAGGTTGAAGCGAGAAACATATGATTGTGAACAATCTGAACTCTATTTTCGACAAGAGCTGTAATCAAACTACTTGTATACTTGATGTTCGTCTCAATAAAAATGGATAATTTTGATGACACTTTTATTATAATATTAATATTACAGCATTATTTTGCACCGAGGAAAGTGCGTCTAGACTTTTGGTTCAAACAACCAATATTTATATTAGGTCCGGCTTTTTAGATTCTTAATGGGGCGATAAATGTTTTGGTTTTACAATGATGAGTGTTTTTCAATTTTTTATTTATTTTTTTTTGTGTCTTCCATCATCCTTTTGGACAGTTAAATCGCTTGGATTTTTTTGAACAGTATTTTTTCTAAGAAAAAAGTGAATCTAGTTGGTACTGTGGGGTCAAAACTAAAAAACTCCATATAGTTTTCAAAAGCGCAGGGACAAACAAAAGAAAAATTAAGGAAAAACGGGAATTATTACGCAAAATTGGTTTTCGACAAAATTGATTTTGGTTTTTGGTGTAACTCAAAAAGAAATTATCGTAAATACATAACATTTGCATACAACAATGAAAACTCTATATTATGTATTTTTTAAATTGCGATGACATATCATTACTTTTAAATTGCTAATCCCTAAAATTATGGACAAAAATGTCTTGTGCGAGGATCAATGAAGAAAAATGAGCTAAACACAGGTAAATTGTAAATTGTGACCTTATATTTTATGCTGTTTTGTTCGTATATTTTTCATCTTATTCTATTATTTGAAACAAAAAACTTAACACTAGGTTTTCTATTATTCTGAATAATAGACTTCTTTGTTTTTGATATAAGATTACTTTTTTCTATAGGATTTTTATAACCTCTTTAAAGTTTTGAAATTCATTTGAACTCGATTGTACTTAAATCCATTAATTTCAAAGTCGAACAACTATTTCACAAAGAACTCGTTCTCTGATAAGATAAATTCATTGTTTTGAGGTTTTTTTCTCAAGTTCTATTTTATTTTATTTTTGATTGATTTTGCATAATATATAGTGTAGCCAGTGTAGGTATACATTTTTATGTATATAATATTATATACTTGTAATTTTTTTTTCGAAGATATAAGACTTAATTTTATTAATTTATATGTTCTAATTTTATGTTTTCACTTTAATTTATAAATCATCATGTATGTTTATTAATCTATTTGTTCTCCGTATATGTGATGACTAGCTGATTAGTAATGCCCTAAAACTTGACTTTTATCACTTGAGTAAAGTTTACCTATAAAATGTATAATAGGAATTCCTATTTATTTTACGTATCCCTAAAGCGAGTAAAAAATTACAAAAATGTGAAACACAAGTAGGTATATCATTTTCAAACTTTAACTATGGACATTAAAAATGCCATGCATTTTAACTTCAAAATATAATTTGTGATGATTTTTTGTAATTTTTGTATTATAATTATTTTTAGTTACCTATGGACGGGCCGATAGCATAAAATAATAATATGCGCACCCCGGACACCTAATTGTTGACCACTAACACCTAGGACAGTTCTTGAATATATGAGGACTAGCTGGGTGTGTAGTGGTGTAATAGCTCGAACAGCAGTGGTCGGGATTGCCGGGCAAATACTGTCGAGCTACGTAATGCGTGTAGTGTATTTATGTGTATTATTTGTGTGTTATGTGTGTATATATGTGGGTGTGTGTACAATAAGACAATAATAATAAAATGGTAACACGGTTTCTGATAATAATTTGCTGTTGCTGTATAATACAAAATTTAAATAATAATAACACAAATATATAAAAATCACAGCAACACAAATGTATAAAAATATGATATTAATAATAAATCAAAGCCCTTATGGCTCAACAGAATAATAATATAAAAATAATAACAATGTGCGGCCCTTCTGACCAAACACAATACAAATATAATATTTTGCAAATTTGCAGGTATTAAATATAAAAATAATAATAATATGCGGTCCTTATGACCAAGCACAATATAAATATTATGCGCCCTTCTGGCACATCAGAATATAATAATAATATGTATGGCCCTTATGGCACGACAGAATATAATAATAATATGCGGTCCTTATGACCCAATTGAGTATAATAATAATAATTTACGGCCCTTATGGCTCAACAGATTCAATATATAACAAATAATAATAAAATAATTAAAACTCACAGTTTTGTGGAGCGCAGACTGGCCAGCTGGTCCTACATCTAGTTATAATAATTATCAGTACAAAATATAGTGTATAAAGTATATCACAGTTGACAACCCGTGAGTATTGCACAACAAGGTATAGGTATAATATACACAAAAAAAATATATATATGTGATTTTAGGTACAAGTAAAAACAATATAATGTAAATAGAAATTAGAATTAGCCCTTATGGCTCACAAAAGAAATATATATCACAAATTCAGCACCTTTCGCTAATAATTTAATACAGAATGTTAAATAGGCACTTCAAAATAAAATAATAATGTAGGTAAAACGTAAAACGGTACTGACGCTACGGCTTACGGTGCAGAACAGAAATAACGGCGGCCGTGTTAAATAATATTCGCGCAGACGAAGCGGCGCCACGATAACACCTAATCTACATATTATATAACTCACAAGACATTTAAATAGGTACATACAAAAATAAATATTACTACAACAGGTGATAGTGTGTGTGTGTGTGTGTGAGTCCAGCCGTCCTCGCTGCCCGACAATGACAATTAATTTACAATAATATGATGCATCTATATTCTATAGTATTATATAGTATTATGTTGCGGCGGCAACACTATACGTTTATATATTCTAGAACTATCTTTATCTGATATGAATAATATTTTGGCTTGAAATAGTTTTTGAAACATTTATAATTTTCTCTTAGATCTAGGACGTTTGAGGCAAAAACATGCTAATATATATTTTATATCCTTGATCTAGAATATTGTTATTTGTATTTTTTTTAAGTGTTATAAATTTTGAATATGCTCATCCGACGTTTATAAATTATCCTGTTAACGCTTGGAAATTCTGTTTGAATATTATGTGTGAATTTCACCAACGATATCCCTCGGGAAAAGAAAGTCTGGAAACATTGGTAATTTCGCGCCACGGAATTGATGTGAAATTCGTTTTGCGCCAAACAATGTGGAAATTCCATCAAATCACATTAGATGACGAATGCTATCGTGGAAAGGGCGACCGAAGAGTGGTGGTGTTCATGTATTTTTGATGCCACGTAATAATAGGAAAATGCTTCCAATGGTGGCGGTTGCTATACGCAGTATTGAGATATATATGACGGGCATGTTAAAGATGAAAAATGTCCTGGATCTCCGATATGTATTTTATCTCAACAATCACGCTGATCAAGTGTAATAATATGGGTGTATGTGGTTGCAGGTGGTTGGTTTATTAGAACATTTAATAAAATTCCTAAGTACCTATACTTTGTTATTACAACGTAATATTTGAATAGATAGTTTTTATAGAAAATTGCTGTTTTTATTTTAATAAGTTTGAAAAATTATGATTATTATTAGATCCTTATGTAAAAATGAAATATAAAAATTTGAATGAATATTTTTTAGTCTTACGAATGAATTAACGTGTATTTGTTTGAAATATTTTCAATCGGTTATAGTATACAATATAGATCGACAGGTTAATCGTACGTATGCCTATGATATAATTATATAAAGAATTTTAAGACATTCGTGAATCCAGGGATTTCATTAATACACCTGCACCCTCGCAAATTACTTGTATAATTTAAATTTACAATTTAAACTGTATTCGTTTTTTTCACATAATAATATAGTATAATGATTAATATGATAGTATTATTTGATTTAAAACTGTTGCAATGATTTTCACAGCTTATAGTATATTCGTACACGTATGTTGTCAACATTTGTTTTATGAGGAAATTAAAAATGATTTCACGCGTGTGAATTGTAATATAATTTGTTCTGCGGCACTGCGATATAGTTTTAACATTTAAACAATTTATTATTTATTTTTAAATTGACAATAATTAATATTGATTTTAGGGTTATTATATTTTTGTAACTATTTAAAATGTTTTGTTTTATATATATCAAAATTATTTTGATTTGTTTCAGCAATCGTCGTATGGAGGTTCTCCGTCACCAGACCTAATGTTAAAAGAAGGAAATCTTCGACGGGTAAGTGTTTATATGAAAATATGTAGAATATTATGATTGAAGTTGTCCGATATGTTATCATAGGGAAACATCATTTTTTTTTTTTACCGGAATGGAATAAATATCTGGATTTATATATCTTATAGGTGATTTATTGCTCTCTATTATCTTCCGAACGGATAACCAATGGTTTGGAAATATGGTATTTGCGATTAATTTGGAAATAAAAAATAATATTATATTATATATATATATTACCTAGGTATATCGAATTCCTTTTTTGTTAGAATCCTACATACTTTTCCACCGCTATAACCACAATGTTGAAACGTATAGAAAATAAATTGTACATACAGTTTATACGCAACATTTACGAGCTTTTGGTATTGTAAAAAAATGAAGGTGGGTATGAACAAAAATGAAGATTAACCAAACCTATCATTTGCATTACTTTTTCCTGTCGGAGGAAGTATTATTAAGGAGGTCGTGAATCGTATAATCTAGACAGTTAATTTGTTGATAGTGATAAATAATTTGATGATTCAATTTCTTACCTGTCTCAGACCCTGAAACTCTTTTCTCGCTCTGCCACGCACCGAAGATGAATATTCTCAGAGCTCAGGAAATACAAAAAAAATAGGAATCGTAGATTCGAAATGAATTAACATTTATTTTTATTTGATAAAAGTTTAAAAGAGACGTAGAAACGATTTTAATTTATAGGCCAATGATGGCCTATGAATAAAGTTAAGCCTCTACGGGCAGAAAAAAACTATGCATTCGCGAGTGGACACGGGGACACTCTGTGCCCAATAATGTTTGGATGGGCGGTTTATGCTATTTTAGAGGTCAAATCGTCCCAGCGTGCTATCTTTTTTTATATTTTATATTATATTTATAAAATAATTAAAGATTACTCTAATGTAAATAGTACCTACATCCGTGGGAAATAGAACTTTGTATTTTGTACATAATGTTAGAGGGTATTTCTAATAATATAATTTAATAAGATTATTTGCTTTCAAATATATAATAATGTAAATATGTATAATATAATGAATAATGATAGTTCATTAAAGGTTATTTTAATGTAAACAGTACATCCGTGGGAAATGGTACTTTGTTCATAATGTTAGTGGGTATTTAAGATTCTGAGCAGAGCGACATATACAATTTTTTTTAGTTTTTTTTTTCAATAAATGTCAATACAATTTTATTCGTTGGGTCAAAAAGCTTGAAAATTTAATACAAGGCTCTTGATATATTACTAAAATAGTAGTTGAAAAATATTAAAAATACATAGGCATAATTTTTTTTTATAAGCATTTAAAGTTTGATTTTTGACAACATTTATCAAATTTTAATTTTAAATTAAAAAATATTTTTGTAGTTAAACATTGATAACATTTTCAGCTTTTATAGCTTAGGATTGAAAATTTAAAACAAGGTTCCACGTAAGTAGGTTATTCTGTAACTAAAAAACCTCAAAAATATAAACACAGTTTTTTTTTATAGCTATTGTATGATCAAATTTGGACAAAATTAAATATTAAATAACTAAGAATAACGATTTCAGTTATTTTGTTATAACTTTATAATCTTAATTAAACTTACCGACTACCGTATTAATAATATGAAATAACAATATAAATATAAAATAAAATATCCACTCTGACAAACCGTCTCAGCTCAGAATCGTTTTTTGTATACAATGATGTTATATCATTTAATTAAAATTTAATACCATCCATTATACAGTGATCCTGTCGTAACCTACTGTACAGCAGAGTGACATCCACTTACCCACCCTTTTTAAAAAATAACTGTTTATCAAATAGAATAATAGTGTTGATAATTTATATATTATAAATGATATTAATATCATTACAGTATTTCAAAAAGATAGTACTTCCATTATTCGAAAATGTTTTCAAAAAGAACAATATTATTGTCTGTTGAATTATTTATTTAGAATTTAGTTATTAAAATCTTGTGAAAATGTCTAACAAGCTTGCATTTCATTTTGAAGACTAAAACGATCCCGTGTTTTATGTAATATATAAATTATTACCCATACCGTTATTTTCCAAAACAAATTTGGTTTGGTTTACTGTGTTTTAATCACTATAATTACGCTATTGAAATATATATTGCATTGTTTGATTTATTAACTCGTCTACACTTTACTTGCCAACACAAAATTATAACGATCATTAAATAATACTTATAAATATAAATTAATTAAACACTATAATACCTACCTCTTGTATTTGTACCGTCAACTTTAATTTTAATTTTTTAAAATATTATTAAAATATTAATAAGTAATTCTTAAAAATGATCTAATATACATTATTGTTTGTTTTTAATGTATTCTGATATTTATAGTTGGAAACATCATTTTTTTTATTTAACTTCGTGTTTTTTGGTTTTATAAATTAGATTTTTCATTTTTTATTTAATATTTTCCTTTCTTGTAAAAAGAAATATGACTAGTAAATGTATTTCATCCAAGCCGTAAGTTTCTTCAGTATGCCATTTATTCATTTATGGTATTTTAAATTTTCAATCCCTAAAACTTTCTCCACATATTTTATAACGAATTACATTCACGCATATTTTACTACACAAAAGATAAATTAACATATGTTTCATTATGTATTCGGAATTGTATAGAGTAAAGTAGTAACAGGACATAACTGAACTTTGAAAATAACATACATAATTAGATACCAATGTGTTTCCTATAAAATTATTTAAATAACTATTGTAGGTACGTTGGAAGCGACTCCTTTGTAAGATAATATTAATTTGGGTTGGGTTAGGTTATTAGGACAAATGGTGACTCCAAAAAACATTATAATAGACAACGCAAAAATTAAAAAATTACATTTTTCTTGCATTAGTTTGATAAATATACAATGTATAGTACCATACAATTGTAATTATTTTAATATTATAAATGTTTTTTATTCTAAAATGAAATGTATATGTACGATGTACCTATATACTCGTTATAATTTTTATACAAGCATACATAATTTGTTTAAATAAAACTCATAATAATTTTTAGAATTTAAATATTTAAAATTTCCCAGCCAAAAAAATACATTAATAAAATATACTTTAGATAATCCATTATAATATTTTATATTTAAAATCACCACAGTCTTTTATGTTATTACTGCAGAGCAATAAGTTGTGTTCATTAATTTATGTTTTTTTTTCTAATCTATCAATTTACAATTAAGTATTGTAAAATTTATAAATCATTATGTCTGCAACAATGATATAAATGTATTACATGTGTAGCTGTTTATTGGATCGATAAAACATACTATTATACGTTTACCAACATATATTGTTTAAAAGTTTGCTTGTAATATTATTATACTAGTAATTACTATATAATATTGTTAAAACAACAATATTAGCTCTTTAATATTTTTGTTTCTTTGACGCAAATTATTAAAATATGGTTTTTAATTTATTATGAACGTGATTTAATTACCTTTTAAAAATCATATTAACATACGAATTTAGGTCAACCAGGTGCATATAGGTATACGATTTAAATTAAATTCTTTAATTAATATTTAAAAACCGCCTGGTGAATATTTTTATTTTTTTTAACCCTTACTACACACGCTCGTGTACTGCAAAAAATCTATCGTGCCATTATCCAATAGTGATGGTGAAAGAATATGTTTAGAACGTTCAACATTTTAATGTTTGCGGTTTGGGTATTGTCCCGATTTTTTTTGTATTCGCGCGTCGTCGTCACGTCTGGTTTTCCTGCCACAGATGTGACAGCCTCGGCGTTTACAATTTGTTATTGTAATGAGCATCCTCTCCGGAATATTTAGAGCCGTATAAATTCACTCACTGTACCCGCAAGTTATACGTTGTAAATATATATATATATATATATATAGAGAGAGAGAGCAGCCGTTACAAGTATATGCATGTAAAAAATATGTTTCGAGTGTTGTGTATGTATTTGATATCGTTATAAACGAGACGGTTTTGAGCGGAAATGTCTCTAATATTATTATACAGGATGATTCACCTAGTATGCTCACTACCAGGTTTTCCTCTAATGGATTTATTAAATTTCAGATATTTGGAATTTTTAAAGTTAATAATATATTTTAAATTTCTTAGATTTGGATTCAATTTAAGCTATATGTTCTGTAGAAACTTCGTTTTTCAAATGCGATTCAATCTGTTTTCTTGTAAATTATTAATCTTGAGGTACGGTTATTTTAAATTGTTAGTGTTTTATATTTATACATTAAAATTGCATTATTTGTAAGAATTTTCCGATTATAATATATACTAGATTCAATTTATTTATTTTTTTAGACCATTTTTAGACTATTATCATATTATCATATATTATATTAGTAAATGCATTTTTAAAATTCAGAAACTAATTGTTTGAATTTATATTTGGATAAAATATAAACATCAACATTTAAAAAAAAATCTGTTTAACAGTTTATAGTAAAAGATGTCGGTCCGCATTTGGAAAAAAAAACTTTGTATCGCACAGGACAATACTCAAATGGAATAAAAATCTTAATAACTTAAAATATGGTACTTACGTACTTAAAAATTTCTAAATTCAGAATTTGTAAAAATGTATTAATAAAGAAAAAATTATAGTGAGCTTGGTGAATCACTCTGTATATAAATCATGTATCTTTTCTTATCTATGTATATTGTATATATTGCATACGACACTATCGAACCATTTGCCATTGAATCAGTACGTGAAACTCGTGATACGTATCTTATGATATTATATATATATATATAATCTATATAAAATATATAAAAAGTATATTATAGGTGCCAATTTACCACCTATCGTTGTCATCGTCGCACCGCCGCCGGGTGGAGAGAGGTGAAATTTTCTGACGATAAATCAACCGCCGGAAGCGGGTCATTTTATATCGTTCGGTCCGCAAAAACTCACATATTATATATTATATTATTGTATACCTTCGTCCAAACGATTATCGAGGCGCCGCCAAGTACCTATACGTCTCGACTCTCAGAACGTGAAACCATCAGTCTACCTACGATATATAATATTATATAAATGTGGTATACATATAAAGTGCCTACACT
Source organism: Nasonovia ribisnigri (assembly GCA_027563435.1). Classification (NCBI taxonomy): domain Eukaryota; kingdom Metazoa; phylum Arthropoda; class Insecta; order Hemiptera; family Aphididae; genus Nasonovia; species Nasonovia ribisnigri. The sequence goes on along the minus strand of JANEHU010000346.1, from coordinate 61,278 downwards.
AGATTTTCAAAAAAAAATATAAATATATATATTTATTATTGTGTTCTAGGCCCTAGCAATGACATTTTTGTAATGGTAATGCTTTATAAAAGTCAGTTTTTTCCTTAAAAAAATATTATTATGAAATTAATATTAATATAAATGTAATAGCAAATAGTAACTTATTTATATGCAATATTATGACGCATTAATTATTATTTAATATTTAAAAGAAAATGATATAATATGAATGTTCTAATTATTATGTTAGTACGTAGTACGTACCTACTGCCGCAGCGGACGGTCATTAGTTTTCGTGTTCGTAAACGCTACGTAAGACATATATATTATTGTATTTGTTCCACACATGTATATAGCTATAATACATTCATAATATACGTTTATACGATGATGATATCATACTTTTATTACATATTATAATACGTTCGGGGAATGGACACTTTCACATATTATAATATACACGATATTATACGCATTGAAAACTTAATTTTGGTGTACATAACTTTTAAAAAAAAAAAACATTACGTGATCAATCAACAGTTAAAAAACACACGATGTCTATAGTAGGGGATAACCCGTTAAGATAATTTTATATTGAAATCGACGTAGTAGGTACCTATAGACAATTTGAAAAACCATTAAATGTCTTTATAGGAATAAAGCACACGTTTTTAATTTTTATCTTCAATACAACCAATTTATATTATATGCATATAATAAGTACCTTGGTCACATGGTTCATTTGTTGGGGTTCTGGAGAGAATATTGCAATTTTATTTATAATCTCGAGGTCTAGCTGCGTGAATAACTGTAAACTAAGTTCAATAAACTATAGCAATAACTGCAATATTACGTAATTTTGTTTTGTTAATCATATACCATCGAATTTCAGGCTTAATTGCAGTAATTGTATAATATATACAATATATATATATATTTACCATTACGCCGTACGATAATGCTTATAATAAATACCATTTATGTCATACCAATATGTCTCAATTTATTTTTATTTTAAGCTGTGTTACGCGATATTTTTTTATATGTTTAATAATAGAATATGGGTTATTTTACTTATTAATGTTCTGGCCTTGCAGAGCTAAGGAAAATGTCAAGTGAGACTCAATAGTATTTTATTATTACTTAACGCTGATGAGATGTTTGTTTGATTTGTAATTTTCTAAGAGAGTAATTTACTAAAAGCTTCGAGACGATCTGCAGTGAACCAATTTTCATCAACTTTATAATATATGTTCTATTTGTACCTATGTATTTGTTTGTAACTCATTTATACTATATTTATTTAACATCTGTAAAGTATTTATAATACCAAGATTTAATCATTCTTAATTAAATTTACAATTTCTCTACATTTTGCTGGACTTAAAGTTAGGTTTGTAAATTAAATGAGGATCTTGTTAGTTTCAAAATGTCAAGTAGGTACCACAGGTTACCAAACTTACTAAATATAACTTATTTCTATTACAATATATGTACTAAATATTTTTATTTATTTTGCATTCGTTAAAATCGTAATTTGATTTATTGTATTTAAATTCGTGTTTATAAATATATATATATAAATAAAAATATATTTATATTGTGTATAAATACATTTGTAAAATCTACAAGCCAACTGATGAGGGCCATGCAGTATGATTATGTTATTCTCGCAGTAGATATTTTGGCATTTAGTAGCTTAATCCGTAGGCATCCTTCTAGTCGTGCCTCGGGGACACGCTGGGATTGATACTTAACTCTTTATAGGATTTTGTGAATTTTGTATGTATTTATTTTGATTGAAGTATTTTGTTCTTTTACATATAATATATTATATAGATTTAAATATTGTATCTTATAAACAGAAAGGATAGAGTCTGATTGATTGGGTATAGGGATTGTATTTGATATTTTTCTTCTGCACGTGTTTGAAAAAAATCTTAATGTTTCAAGTGATGGCCTGTGAAATTTTAAACTGCTCGATCATTAATTATTTATATTGACAGAAGGTGGAAAACATTTGTAACTTTAATTCCCCTCCATTTTTGGTCCTTTGTATACGTCACTGAGAATGCGCATTAATTGATCGTTTTATTCTTGGAGTGATTTATTATTGACTTATAACTTCAAAGCTGTGGTCTTCATTCTATGTTTGTAGAAACCAAATAGTACGATTCCTCTAAATTCATTAAAACGTGGGATAAAAAAAAACTTAAACTTTCTAAATTCAATAGATTTTTAATTAGAACTATAGTTATTTTGTTATGCTCACTTAGATTAAATTATTATCAATTTTTTTTTTGAAATATTCATTTATAAATATATTAATATCTAAAAAATAATGTACTTATATATTTATACAGAGTATCTACTGTATACTATAATAGTTTATTTACGTACTATTATTGATTGCGTTAAAATAATATTTAAAAGCCTGATATTATTTGTAGATATAATGTATTTAGAATATATGTTGTAACACAATGCATTTTTGTACTATTACCATATTTTCATTTTAAATAAGTCTTGTGTACGTAGGTTAAGATTTTGTAAATATTTCAAAGAATGATAAATGATTTTCCGCCAGTAGGTATTGTAAAATTTGGGGTTCATGGTATCTGACCAGCATTAATTATTTGATTACTACGAAAATAAAAAAATATTCATATATTATTGAATTTTTTAGACTAAGCAACGTATATACCTACACTACGCATAATATATATTTGTCATAAACTAATATCCATTGTTGACCCTCACTAGTATAATAAATTGGATTGAACAAGAATTATTTTCATTGTATATATTTTTTGGCCGTAATCATGGTACAATTACGAAATGCCCTCTTTGCCAGGCAAAATCATTCAATTAATGTTAGTTAACAACTAGACACGATGTTTATAATTTTGGATTAAACATTATAATATGTTTATTAAGACTAAACGGGATCCAGTTGGTGACTGGTGAGTTTACGTTATACGTAAAAGCGTTTGCATCTACACGTGACATCGGATATAATAGATCGTTGTATTTTTTTACCACTTCTAACGTCATCTCCTTCGCACCGTTATACGGATTAATTGACTCAGTAAGTCCTGGATTTGTGTTTTGTTGTACCCACGAACTTGTAATAATGTCAGTGGCCATATAACGTAGTCACAAAAACGTAGTGATAACAATAAATTAGTATATTTTACATATTGCTGACATCGTGCATGATCATAACATAACTATAGTAGACATTTGTTTTTAGTTATACAAGATTATTCTATTATATTGTTAAATGTATAGTACAATTTGTCGGGAATTTTGCTATTGAGGTTTGTTTGTTTTTCATGTTAAATGTTAGTAAATATTTTATTAAAAATAATAAATAGGATTTAAGGTGCGTTATTTTCGAGGTTATTTTAATAAATATAGGGTAAAGTCATTTTAAATAAAAGACCATTATCAATATAAATCGTCGTGTTAATGTAAAGTTTCAAGTATTTTTCTGGAATTGAGCCCTTGATTATTAACGAAATGTTGGTGCAGATATTTAAATATAAGTGGTTAAACTCATAAACTACGATCAGTCTTTATTTCAATTACATAAACTTTTCATATACAGCTAATTCTGAGTAATCGGGATTTACGCACCAACAATTACATAAAAAAAATATCATTAATTATTACACTCTACTGTTTATAACTGTTTTAAAAATAAATGTATACTTTGGTATATTATTCTGTGCAGTATGCGGTCCAATGAGTATTCTGTGATTTTCCATGGAATAAAAAAAAGTAATAAACTTAAAGTTTTAAAATATTATTTTTAGTCATGCTATAATTCGTTTATCTTAGAATTTGATTACCAAACTTAAAAAAAGATATTTTAATATTGTAAAATTTCACAATATATATATAAGGTTCTAAACTAATATATCGTTTAATAGTTTTAGTTTGAACAAACTATGTACAAAATAAATATCGACAAAAGTCTAGAGTTTTTTTAATAATACATAAATGATAAATTATATATTATATTAACTTTATAACATTATAATACCTATATTATTACTTATTAATGTATTGTATAAATATAAATGAAAAGTAATTCGTAATTATTTCGCCAAATGTTGTTTTTGCTTGTTCTGGGTTTTGAAATAAAAACATTTGTTTCATGAAATCAAAAAAAAATAAACATCGGAATTCAAGAACCTGACTAAGACCGATGGGTCATATGGGGTTTTTAATACTTTGACATATCTTTTCTCTTCCTTGACATTTTGTGAGTTTATTACATTACAATTTGTTATTTGTCTCTTCACTGTCTATAAAGTATGCAAAAAAAAAAAAATCAAAGTATAAGTATTAACGTTATTACTTTATAAGGTATGTAATTTTAAACCATTGACAAAGGTGATGTTTCAAAATAATTATTGTAATAAAAGTTCAAATATGAGATAAAAGTTGTACAACTAAATTTTTGAAAACAATTCTTTTTAAGTGTCTTAGACATACTAAAAAATAAAAAAACTTCCACTGGTTAATTTAAACTTAAAAATCCTTAATATACAAATATTAATTATATTTAAAACTTGTAATTTATAATTTGTTAAAATTGCACTGTTAAAATAAATAATCGAAACTATAATAAATACATTTTCAATCATACTTTTTTAATAAACTTGGCTTATAATTTACACATTTATATTTCGAATAGGTATTTTTTGATCCATATGAATATAGTTCTTATATAGAAATAAAAAAACTGATTACAGTGATAATATTATACTGTTTAAAAACCACCGAGGGAAAAACAATTTCGTATTTTCTTTTATTATTAGTATATTGCCTATCTGAGATTTTTATTAAACTCTCAAACCCTATCTGTAGATGATTTGCACAGGGTTTAAATACTGTCAATATCCTATTTATATAACAGCTAACCCTGTCAACGGCAGCGTTCTTTTATTCTCCATCTGGGCTAGAAGACATTTGAATAAACATGGCTGCTCTACCACGAACCGATTGAAATTATTTTTTACTCCAATTATAATTATTATTATATATATATATATATATATATCTGTCAGTAGTTATATTATACTATAGGAATTTAGGTCAAGTCTCTATAGTTTAATAATTATAAATATTTTATTTATTGAAAATAGAAAAACAAAATAATTTTAAAAAAATGGTTACGTAGTTTAAGTAACTTAAATAATTTACAAAATTGTTCAATATAAACTATTTTAATATCCTGAAACTATTTTACTATACAATATATATTTTTTTTTTTTTTTTTTATTGATCTTTTTAAGCCCGGCAACTGTGGCCATTAGCATTCATTGGGTGGTTTGTTTGTGGGGGGAGGGTACGGTAGGTTTTTGGATTGGGTAGATTTGGTACACGTGTGTGTGGCAGAATTTTTGAGTGGGCACCCGTGGGTATCTGCCATGCCCTAGAGGGGGAAAGCGATTACTCTCTCCAGACACCGTGACTTGCCCGAAGAGAGGAGCCGCCCGTGACCGAGGTTCGAACCGGTGTCGGCTGCGTCGCCAATATATATTATATATAGAGGTTTTATAGTTATTATTTTTAATTGTGAATGTAAACTTTTACTTATAGTTGATCATTGTTCATATCAAGTCAAAACTTTAGTATATTCTTTAAGGAATTTATTGATTATGCCGTCAAGGTTTTTAAAAATAAATTAAATTATGTGATGGTAGCCATTGAATTGTTTACGAATGTTAATTAACGATGAAATTACTAATTATTAATGTATGCAATACATACTATATTCTGTTAGAATTATTTCAGTATGTTTTTAATTTGATTAATTATTATATTTTCCCATACAATAATATGGTAAATACGTAATATATCTAAATTGATTTAAATCATGTGAAACCTGATAAAAATGTAGAGTTAACTGTTTTATTCGTTATTATTCTTCTACTACCATTATTTAGCCTATATTTATTTATTATTATATTCTTGGGATTTATAGAATTAAAAAAAAATATTTCTTTATAACACATAGTATAAAAGTAATAACATTACCTAACTATTTTGATTTTTACTACAAGTTTATTTTGTAAATTTTAACTTTTCCATGTTTGCTATTATATCTTTTTTAAAATGATTGTTAGTCAAGCACCTAATTGTATACTGTCGAAACACTCGAAACCATATGAAAATTAAAAACACCCTAGCAACGTCTGACAATCTCTTTGAAGCCCTTATCCCAATTGAAGACATCATCAAAATCGTCTCATTTCTCAAACATATTGTACAACATGCACAAATTAATTTAAAAAAAACTATTGTATTTATGATTAATCCATATTATGTAGCATTAATATTTTATATTATTGTAAGCTAATCACTGATGTTGTTGAAGTTTTACTAATAATAAAAAAAAAATATGAATTTTAGTAATTGATAATTGCCAGTATTGTCAAATAAATGGTCTTATATAAACGGTAATGTAAAATAAATTTCGTACCATAAAATATATATTTAGAAATAAAATATAAATCGATGATTTGCATTAATACATATTTACATTATATTTCGTATTGTTAGATAAGTATAACATTCTAAATATTATTACCTACCTATATAATATTTTCTACAAAAGAAACACAGGAAGTGGGATCTTTATGCGACTTTATTTATTATTTTTTGATTTAATGTAATGTTATTTTCTGTACTGTAAACGTAATATTTGTATTATTAATAAGATAACGCATCTGGTACAAAACACATAACACTATAAAACATTATAATATTAGAACCTCGGATAAAAACTTTTATATCAAGTTCAAAATAGTTCTTACATTCAGTTAAATTTTAATAACAGTATAACATAGTTGCAATGTATAATACAAATAATATTAAACCATACTTATATATTTTATAGTTGTCGATATTTTAACTCGTCGACCAAGAATACAATTCTCTAAACAATATTAAATAAAATATGTAAAGTGATTTGAGTATAATTCTCGCCCAGTTTAAAAATCGTTTGTTCAATGAATAATTATTTTTTATAGTTTTGAGACTGATTAAAGATTATGTCTGAGATTTGGGAGTATCTTGTTTATTTTTTCCTTTACTAAGCAGAATTGTATAGCGTGTGTATTTTGCACAACTTATATACAAGCCGACAATGAGAGCGAGGTAGGTATATCCATAGTATACGTATAAGATATAGTCTGGAAAACAGGATTTAAGGGATTTTCAGGACGAGTTGCAGAATCCATTGTAGAAAAAAATGTGCGAATAGAACGAAATTATTTTATTATAGCCTGACTCTCGTCTCGCCCCCCTAGGCATGTGGCATGAAGTCGGAGCGAAGTTATTATTCTCGTAGTTGCGTGTGGAAAATGCATTGATGCAGGTGGCGTGTGATATACTGGCATAGGTATAGTGGTGTGGGAATGAGTATTGTGAGGGAGAGGTTTTGAGTCCACCAGGTTCTTTCAATACTCCTATTACTGCCAAATAAAAATAGATGCAGTACTCACAAATATTTACTGTTTTAGGATGTTTTGAAGAGTTGCCGCTTGGACAACTTATTTTTATCCTACTTAAGAAGATTAAAAAAAAAAAAAAAAACAATTATCTCAAACTGTGTATTATACTATGCCTTTTCCCGTGTAGTATACTTATTACTTATATACGATTTTATTCAATTATTTTGTTTTGATTGTATTCTCTTAATGTCACAAAATACTTTTTGTTCTAAATTATGTCGTCGGGTGGTGTTTGGGATATGCAAAACTGCTCACACACCTGCAGTTTAGCATGAAATCGTTACGGTCACCTTAAAACGAGATCAGTGGATTTCCGGCCGTAGGAAATATGAGTAAATAAATTATGAGCTACATATATATTTATATTACACTGGTTGTCGATCCTTTGATTTATATAGCGCTTGCACCAACGGTTCTACAATAAATATCAGTATAATATGATGTATATGTATATTGTTTTGTATAGTTGATAAAATATTATAGGTACCGACGTACGACAGCGTTGACCGTATGTAAAATGATTTTCCGGACATCTCTTCGATAGCAGGTAGTTGTGCGTAGCGATGTAATATGTATTCGAATATATTATGTTATTATTATTTTTGTAATTTTACCATTTCGCGATGGTCTAATGCGGTTTTCAGCCGTCGCGCTCGGCCTGTCTCGGTTCTTCTCGGTCTGTCCGTCCGTCCATGGTCCGTCCGTCAAATCGTCGTGCGGTACCAGCTCGCCCATCCACGCATTGCCGAAACCGCTACCACGGGCTCCTACACAACCTATCGCGATGGAGAAGTGGGTAGGCAGACGGAGAGAGTGAGAGAGAGTCGTCGTCGTCGTCATCGGTGGCGGCGGCCCGGGGACCTTTTAGTCTGTTTCGGAAACGCGCCGCAGACGGTCGTGTCTCCGCTGTCTGCTCGCCCGCTACCGTCGTGTACAGTTTGCCGTCGATGTCCGTCCGCCGCCGACGACGACGCCGCCGCCGCCGGGACACGTGCGCGGTTTTCCATTGTAGTTTCGCAGCTCTGCGGCCGAGGTTTGTGCCGAACCGTAAAGATGATTTCTGTATTTTGACTTTCGCAACCCTCGAAAAATAATTGGCCCAATGTCAGCTGGACTTGTATTATTTAACGCGTTAACTCCACCGCGTTTTTTCTTTTAATTTTTCATCCGTCGCACGGTATTACATTTTTCCACGCCTTAGTCAATCGCATTGACAGGAATCGATTTTACACGTCGGTGCATTCTGTGTGGTTGTACGTTGATAATGATCAGCAAAAAATAAAAATTAGAAATTGTAAAACATTCTTGAACTGTATAGCTAGGTAGATACTTATTCGAAAAACGAAACATAATATTTAATTTAAGTTAAATAAAAATTGACTGATCAATACAAAACAAATTATGACATGATGAACTGTTTTCGTTACAAGTTTCAATTATACCAGATATTAGTGAAAAGCATTAGATGTGCCACTTCCCAAGCAAGTATGCACTAATGAACCTGAGTGGTCACTGATCTGTGACGTAGTGAAATTTGTCGTGAACTTGATCATCTTGGGGTTATGCATTTTCATATAAAACACCATTATTAGGTCCACTAGATAATTCATTTATATAATACAGCATATACAGGTAGATAGTAAAAAATTAATTTTTTTTTATGTAGTCAGTCGACGTTACTTTATTATATGCACAATTTGCACAGTTCCTAAACAGTGCGTAGGTAGGTTACTCGATTTCTAATTAAATTCTTAACTTAAATATTTCCAAATATTATATATTTATTTAAAGTAGGTAGTACGCGTATAGATTTTAAATTGTATGTAATATAACTTAAGAACTTGAAGCTTAATTATATTTATTCAACAAATTTTAATGCAAATATTTTTCAATAAGATTCTCAGTTGGTTTTTCCCGGATATTAGAAAAAATAACTGAAAAAACGTTAAATTAAGTTATGGAATAAATTACTATAGGTACTCAAAACAGAATGTTATTTTACTTTATTGCCGGTAATATTATAAATTAATTGAAGCCGCTTACTCGTATTTTGTAGTTGCAAATTGCAGAAGTATGTACATGTGTTATTATTCTTATTCAAGTGTAAACATTTCTGAGATTTTTAGTATATACTTATTACTTATACGTAATGTATAGAACTTGAATATTCTTAAATTATTTACATTTAATTGACATATCTATCATACACTTTGTATCGATTTTCTTAATTTATAATAATTATGTAAAAACTAAACTATTTAGTGGCAACTAGGCGAAAAATAATAATAAATTCATTTTTCTTAAAAATTAAGTATTCATGGTTAGATACCAAATAGTAACTAAATTAAAATTGCGCCTATTAAAAAATAAAAATAGTTTTAAAAATGTTATAATAATAATAAGATAAAGTCGTTCATAAATGGTTGTTGACTGACCTATATGTAATGTCTATATCAAACCGTGGTTTGAAATTTACAATAAACTAACGTTATGAAAATTGATCCACAATTTGACAATCCTGTATATATCTACTGTATAGGTATATGATGTACTGTATACAAAGTTTGTTCTGAAATCTGAATAGTATGTTGTTCGTCTTAACTTTATGAATTCTTATCGTAATATTGTAATTATTTTGAGTTATTTTATTTTTAAAATACTTTCATATTAGGTATAGAGCACTGTCTTTTTTTAAATACGTGACAATTTTTTCTGTATTTAATGTGTTGCTTGTTTAAAAAAACATAACTTCAGGCTTAAGTCATTTGTTTTTATGGACAATCTATGTAGGACACTATAATGATATAGTGGCACCGGCTTATTTTTATATTGTCGCAGTTATAATATTTTTATGATAATCATGATGGTTTTAAATACTCAAATAACATAGTTTTTTGATTTGTTCACTTGAGATTTAACTTGTATAATTGTCGAGTAATACAAATGTTATATTCTGGAGTGGTCGGCGCAAAAAAAAAGTTCGGGTGTTGAGTAGGTAGGTACCACGTATTATAATTAAAACAATATACGATCATTTTAGGGGTTTTTCCGCTGTGTCCTGCCACTCAAGTTTTGCTCGTAAAAGTCGCCCGCAGTTATCTGGGTCCTGTGACCTCTTAATCCATCACATAGACTTTCAAAAAGTATATGTACGTTCATTAATCTTGCAGGCAGCAGTGCAGCACCTTATTTACCTCATGTACCTGACCTCACTCCGCTCGTCCAAATGTCATAAATTAATTCCGAATACAGTACACGGAACACGTCTAACACTATATATAATACGCCCTTTTGCTTTTCTCTAGAGATTTCGTACATCACATTGGAATTCTAAATTGTCAAAAAGGTAAAACATGTATACAATATTCCTTGTTGTTTGGGATGAATTGACTTTGGTCGGTTCAATAGTTTTTCCAAATGATTTATTTTTATCAATATTGTTTTTTATTGAGACATAATAATGTTTAAATAATATAAAATACGTATAATATTTGTTTGAACTAGGTGTATTTATTGCGTTGATTCACATTTTTTTTTTTTTGATACCGTTCCAATGTAGAATTTTTTTTATGGAAATTTACTTATACACGCTGTACTTTTTCCAATACAATTTATAACAACATAGGTAAATGTGTAGATTTATATTATAATATAAATGTTAAAAATGTTATTTGAATTTAAATAATAATAAATTGCGTATGATGTTCAATCATATTATACCTACGCCTACAACAATTATAATGACAAACATGATATCAGTCATACTATTATTACTTCGACTTTAGTACTTGGTAATAAATATCTTTCAATAATAGTTTTAAAAATTTTAATTCTTCAACATAATTAATTAGATCACTTCAAAAAGAAAATTAAAATGTGTGTCCCTTTTATCCATATTTTACACAGAAATAATTACTCTACTATAACATAATATAATAGGATTTTATTATGTTTTCATTAAATTTAAATTTAAATTTTCATTTGTTTATTATGTATCTTATGTATCTAATTTTACATTCCATTATTAATTAAATTTGTGCATTTACGATGTGTGTATATTGTAGGTATAGCTATTGTTTTAAATACAATAATATACCTAAAATAAATTATAAAAATTGAATAAATTATATTACAGATATATGTTAATCTATAATTTACTTGTTTCAAACGTATAATAAAAATATTTGATTTGTTAATGTGACATGATACCTATATTAAATACGGAAATTTGTAGATTATATTTTTATTTCTGAGTGAATTTAAATTTTTTTGCAATTTATGAAACTAATTTAATTCTGGCTAAAAAATAAAGGAGTTTTTATAGTTCAAATAGTAATATTTATCATTTACATTTAATATTTTAAAGACCCATTAAGCTGTGGTTATATCTAGCGATTATGTTGATGGCAACATGCATAAATTAAATAGCTCCTTTATAATCACACAATAGTATAATGCAAATGGATAATTATTATTTTGATGGTCTTAATAAGAGTGTAATGATAATTAATATTAACAACTTTGTGGCATAATTACGGTTATTTATAGGTCAATACCATTAGGTACTAAATATGGTTAAATGTATAATTTATATAAATTACTTATACATAATAGTATACATTTAAAAAAAAAAAAATTTCTTATCAATACATGGTTAATATATAATCATCATTACATTAATAATAATAAAGCAACATTTTAGCAAACGTGCATAATGTTATATATATAAACTATTAGATTAAATATGTTTTCAAACAAATAATTTTTTACGTCATCTTTCTAAAACTCAACTAAATGTAGGTAGTCTAATGAAGTCATAATATATTTTTCATAGTTATACAGGCTTACCAACATTTCAATAGGTACAGTAAGTTATGGTATAATGTAGTTCACGAGCTACCTAGCGAAAGATCTTTGAAAAAAGTAGATTTTTTTTTGTCACTGAAGAATAATGCATTCAAATTTAAAAAAAAATGTTCGTAAAAACTAGATGGCAGATAATGCAGTGTTTTACCGAGGGAAAGAACATATTCAATCATAATACGTCTGAAAATCATAATATAATAGTATTATGTAGTACCTAGAATTCTAGTAACTAGATTAAACTATAAATATTAATTAGTATACTATATAATAATAATCACTTTAATAACCGAATAAATACGAATAATTAACAATAGAGGTACAATATGTTTATTTAAACGATTGGTTTATTCTACCTATAAGAGGATTTGGTAATATTATAAACCTATAGCTCTATAACCTATATTAGTTGTGCAAGTTATTGTAGTTGTAAAGGAATGGCACGTATTACGAATATAATATGTACTTTTATTTGAATAACATATTACACATAAACAATATTATGCATTATAGATTAAAACGTGACTAGAAGGTTAAACAAAAATCACTGGTAAAAATCACTGGTGTATGTGATTTGTATAACTGAACAAATCATAATGTATTGATAGTTATATCTTGAGTTAAATCAGGCTGAGCGTGTTGTATTTATTCGTCCATCATACAAAATTCTTTTATAAATCATTGTATATGTATGTATAAAAAGTATTAAGTATACTTATTTACTTAATAATTTTGGGAAAATAGTTCGTTAAACTTAGCACATTAAAGTTTTTAGAATTAATTAATTTTTAGTTAGTTTACATAAATAATATTATATATTGAATAACAATGTTAAAATACAAGAACATTACTGCATTTTTTAGAATTTATTACCAGTATTATATATTTATACCACCTATATTATAGCGTAGTATAATAAAGTATAATAAACTCAATAAATTTTAAAAACTATATTTAAACATTTTGTTTTTTTTTTTTACCTCCAACCGTAATGTGTTACAACCAAAAACATTTCTAAACCTTTTCCAACGGTCCATTGATCTACCTACTAAAGAGTTTTAATGTGTACGTATAATAAATACATATTTTACTGTAGTACAGTATAATATCAATAATTAACCAAAGAGGTATCCAAGTTTTATATTGATAATTCATATATATCTATATTCGCATATTATATTATATAACCAAGCAAATAAAAAAGTATTGGGTAGGTAATTGTTAATTAAGTTTATTAAGTTTTGATTTGACAATTTTTTCAAAAATTAAATTGTTATTGTTAATAAGTAACAACTATTTCTAATATCGAATATACGAGGAGTTATATTTAAGTGCGTTAACTATAATATAGTGTTAAATTAAATTTGTTTGATCTATTAAAAGTATTATTGTTTTTGAACATCTTGAGCTCTCGTGTATAAGTTGTTCTTGATTTATATTGTCTGGGAATAATACATTCATTCGGAACGTGTTTGTGTATATAAACGCATTCATTTATTCTATTATAAATCGAATTAAAATGGAAAAAAAAGCGCATCTACAAATAAGAGATCCGGGAAACAAATTGTTCGTCAATAAATATGATCGAGTTGGATGTAGAAAATTAATTTTCTCCGAACAACGCTTGAGAAGTTATTATATAGAACTGTCGAAAATAAAAACGTTCTCGTATAATATTGTTGTATTTCTGTATAATAATCCAATAAACGCGTGTAATACGCTCTGTTAAATTTTTTCTCCGTTGTTGGTTTACGTATTTCGATGTCCATGCAAACACTGCGTATACATAATATTATATAGTCTATATTATAACTTTTGTATTGTGCATATATCTATCACGATCGATAACATTGACTTCTTTCGATCAGATTATAATATTACAGGTATAATGTACGCCCGGTCGCGAGTGTACCTATATATATTAGCGTTATAAATTAAACCGCGGATACCTCGACCCGGGTTATATTATGTGTACGCTGCAGCCTTCCTATATACATATATATTGGCCGCGGTCGCGGAGGTAGACAGAAATGTTTAAATGGTCGCAGGGGTAAAGTATACACACACACACACACATACACACGCACACACTCGCCCACCCAGGGGAGGGGGAGTGGTTGGAAAACGAATAATTTATGTTGGACAGGTCGGTTTTGTATAATAATACGCAGAGCTATATATACATTTATATTATATATGTATACGCGAAGGGACCGTTTTCAATTAAAATGCCCGTTTAAAGAGAAAGCTCGGAGTGGTGCGTGGGGAGACGTGAGCGGCCTTTGAAGGGAGGGGACATGATACAGGAATATCTCCACGGTTTTTGCGTGCGCTCGGCATTTTTTGCGTTTTCCATTCTGACTATCCAGACCCCCCCTCCCATCTCCCCCCTCAAACTAAGTATATCGTCACATCCAAGTCTTAAGTCTGTATAAACGATGATATTAAATTTTCAAATTATAATGGGCCATCCCGATGTCAAGTATTCATGGTAAATATACCTTTTGATCGACATGCACGGTCGTTATGGTTATGTGGGTATATACTTATTTGACGTTGGAAATTTGAGTATTCATAGAATTAGAATTATTGTTTTCCCATCTATAATTTGTCCACCAAATATAGTAGCCAACGGACGGCTCCATCCGGCTCTGTTCGTTTATTATATAGTCTTTATTCTGTAGAGATAAGTCTAGTTTAATTTTACTAAGTTGTTATAAACTAACGATTTATTTCCAAAATAATTCCTCCGCTAAAAAATATTTTGTTATTAAATACAAAATTTAATTTATAAATTATTTAATGTATAATATTATCATCACATAACTAAGTTGACACATAATATTTAAGCTATAAACTATCTTAAGATTTTGCATATTATGTATCAAATTTTTGTTTCCATCGTCGTATTATAAAATTTAGCATATCATCATTACTTTACTATAGGTTAAATAGTTTGAGTATTACAATTTAGGGCTCTGCTACCATTATGTAACATAATTATATTATTCAACTTACAAATTGAACACATTTTTCAAATAATATGCATTCAGGACCCGTGTAGTGTACGGGTTTTAGTCCACAAATTGTTGGACACATTCCAAAATTAAATTTTATTTTCTTTCAATATATTTAATCAAAACTATTTATGTGTTTTTGTTTATATGAATAGTTTTAAAACTGAATGTAAAAAATTCATGCCACAAAAGTAGAACCACTGAAAAGATGCGATAAAACAAATCCCATCAATTATATATACAATCGTCAGGAAATTAACTGTTTCAGACATGTTGAATCATGGTCTCAATAATATTTGTTGATAGCTGTTTTTGAAAATAGCCAGATGGTACTTTTTAACAAAACTGTATCGTTTAAGTGAGTTGCGATAAAAACCAGAAGATGTGGGAGTTTAACTCTGAAAGGAAATCATCCATTGGCTAATCCTCAAATAATTTTCACGAAATTGTGTATTGTATTATATTGCAAAACCAGATCCTATTCGCCTAATGTCAAAATGATCCGACCCATGTCGACGTTAACTATGCTTTACAGCTTATGTGGGACGATATCCTAACATTTTTTTCGCTATACCCTTTCGTTATGTGACTGAAAATTAGTTTAGTTAGGTACTTTTGAAATTGCAAATGAGGTTTGAATAATATGGAAATAGCCATCCAGCATGGCGATACGTAGAATACAGTTTGATTACAATAGTTATGTTTAACTCAAATTTCAATAATATTAAATAAAACGATTAGTAATGATTTTCGAAAGAATGGTGCAATAAAAAAATGATCCAAATTGTCGATTATAGTAGATTTTACTAAAATTGCAATGCCATAACATAATATTTTTAAAGTTTCGCATTTATTAAAAATTTACCCCGCAAACTATAATTGGTATCGTCATTGATGTATACTCATATGGTCTTAATATATTTTTGAAATTACGTTTTACATATTGTTTAGAATAATATAATATCTCATGAAGGTTAAAAGTAAATCACTGTCGTAACGATGTCGACTAAATACTAATAATTAAAATTAAAATACAATATTCAAAATGTACTATTTTTAGGTACTACTATTCTAATAGTTATAATAAAAAAAGTGTATACATTGAAATAATTAAATTAATAATATAAATTTATTGTCCCAGCGAATTAAAACCAAAATCAATTTGGTAATGGTTTATTTGGTTATTTTTAAAATAATAATGTATTTATATTTTGGGAGAATTTCATTAATCTAATTATTGTTATTGTATTTACCACAGGCATATTCGAAGAGTATGTATAATTTTCTTAAATGTATTGTGAATTATATTATTTACCAATTTATAAATAAAAATTGCCTAACCTGCGGCCACACTAAAGGTGATAAACCTCATTGTACCTCTTTTGCTCTATAATATTCAATCTGCCACACATACGAATACCTAATTTAAAATACATCGTTCTGAGAAATTTTGCAATTTGTCTAGTTTATTTGACAGACCGGCTTTTGATGTATTTCCAAGCTATATTCAACTATATATAGAACAAACTCGCTTGTACTGTTTAGAATTTTCAGACAAATGAGATCTAAAAAAAATCCAACTACAGTTACGTTTTAAAAGCCATATATTTCTTATAGTGCTTTACTATATACCGTATTGTGTAATATGTAATTTGAACTATATATATATAGCTTTTCGTTAGGTATATTTTTTCTCTCATTACGTTTTATCTGTTCGTTATGTCACCATTAATAAGACGATGCCGGGCAATAGATTTATAGGCACAAACCCGGTCTGACGAATAGTTTCAGCGAGTCTAACCGTAGACAACTATAAACTTCAGTATACCCTTAACCAACGGTGGTTTGCACTGCTATGTGGGTGGCCATCCATCCATGATGTACACATTTACAGCGTACTCGCAAAATGCAGGAAACTTGGGTATTACGATATTTTTCCATGCTTATATACAGTCACGGCTCGCTTTCGTACAATGCAGTTCGTCCGCGAGTATACAATTATGTAATATGACGTGAATGAGATTCAGAGTGATATTGTTTTGCTCGCATAATTTATAAATACCGTAATTCGTGTACTATCGCAACACGGTGGTCGTTTTTTAAAATGTATTTCCGTCTGCACGTTCGTCCGTATAAAATATATACGTATATATAACATAATATTATTGTAAGCAACACGCTCTGAAAACAAACCGTTGTAAAAACACGCGTCAGTTCGAACGTACGCAGAATATTTATAATAATAAAAATTTCATCGCAGAGTAAACTCTATCGTATATCATATAATGCATCAGGCAAATCGGGTACTATTGTGGGTTGTCGTGACTACCGGAACGCCGGTAATATAATACGTATGGATATCCTATTTTAAATTGTGTTGGATCAATGTGTCTACATATTTTTGGGTCGTGAAACAAGTAACGACGATAATATTAACTATGAAAATAGGCTAGTCGTTACTCGTTATAGTATTATTTTATGTTTATTATTCGTCCACAGTCCCAGCGAAACATTATTATTGTAATTTCATAACGTCGTAGTCGTCGTACCAGGCTGTTGTCGTTGCCCAAACGATAGTTGTCTGCAGACGACCCAAGTGCAAGGCCTCGAGTGCCGATCGCGCGTGAGGGTTGCGAAATGCGAATCGTAAATCATTTTTCTATATCAATGATTCGGCTACCAAGCCACAGCATGTGTACTACTGCTTATATAATGCAAGTACGTGTAGGTGGACTATGGATTTCATTTTTTGTATATATATCAGTCCACCCACGTGACTGTATTATATTGTGCATCGGACGTATCGATAATAATATTATCGTACCGATTTATTGTATTTTCCCCATGTTCCTACAGAAACCTCGAAACGACGGTGTGCCACACCAGTGATATCATAATCCCCCCTGTGTGACCAGCGGTATCCACCCCGTAAATACGCCGCCGCGAACCGTTTCCGCTCCTCCGCCCCCGGGGTCATGGTGGCGATGGCCATGTATTTTTACGCCAGTCGGTTGACCGCCACGGCGGCCAAGACGCCGCCGCAGTCCTCCAATAGCAACAGCAGTAGCAGCAGCAACAATCAAACGAGCTCGTCGAGCAACAACTGCAGTAAACGATCACAAGTGCCGACCGCTACGGCAGCAACAGCCGCTGGCCAACAACCGTCTGTTTCCAGCGAAAAGGTCAGTACCGGTGGTCACTGTCGTTGTGTTATAAATTTAGAGTTTGGTTTTTTTTCGATAAGACCTGAAAAACCAAAAATCCGTAAGTACTGATCATATCAAAGTTTGGAGAGCAGAGCTGGTGATTTTATAAGGCTTTTGGTCTATAATTTATGGTTTTTGATAAAAAAAAAAAAAAACAGTTGGTAAACGGTAGAATGTTATAAGAACGCTATAGCAACCATATTTTACACTACTACTCTGTCGATCTAGGTGGAAGGAAATATAATAATATATACGCGTGTGACAAAAACGAAAAATTCGTCCTATATTTTTCCCGAGATTATATACCATGCCCTACACATTGTGTAGGTATTCAATATGCATTGGGTTAGGCTATATTCTTTAATTTCGATTCCTACTAAATCTTGTACCATTCCGTGATCCCCTCGGAATAGTCGTTTTCATGAACGCAACGATTTATCAGATGGCGAAAGACACCCTTCCCCGTCGAACAGCCGCACAGGCATCTGTTTTCCTCCTTTTGTTCGTGTATCCGGGGCAACAATTAAATTTCCATTTTTAAGATATTATATACTATAGCTTACGCTGTATATCAATGCCTGCTTGGTAACATGTTTTGAGTGTTTATAATATCTGTGGGCCTTTTATTATTTTAAAGAGCTCCCCGATAAAATATCCAGCGGTAATATTGTGCGTGCTATTCGGTTTTGCGCCTATTTTACAGCATGGACGATCATTGTATATTTATATAAAGAATGTAACATAAAGAACTGACAGATGTGACTACGTTAAAACCTTTATTTTAATGATTTCACTTTTTTTTTTTAATACAATTATTTGTATTAATAAATACTAAAAACATTCTAATAATAACATGTAAGAACAAAAGTTATAGCGTAGATAGGTACTTATCTCGTTAGTTATTATAATATTACATTTTTGTCAATTACTTATTTCTTTTACATCATATTATATGTATAGGTACTTATACAATATACATAATTTGTTTGTTTTGTTGTCGGGCCTTAACGATATATTATATAATATGATGCGCCTTTCACGTATTTTCTGAAGAGCGTCGGTTTACCACACAGCGAGTGTCGGTATCCCTAATAATTGTGGTTATACCATACATATCATATAGTTTTGTGCATAATTTTACTTGTCTTATTGCTGTTGTTACTCAGTAGTTCGAACATGGTTTTATACCAGTCTGTACCTTCAAGAATAGAAATGGTAGAATTAATTAAATTTTAAGACGAGACGATGAATAACGGTTTTTTATATTTTTAAGATAGCTGGTTGTATAAAAATCATTATATCATTACCTATAGGAAATCATAAACCGAAGCGTAAACGACAATTGAATGTCATAAAAATTATTGTTGCGTAAAATTAAGTTTTGAAGAGTTTCACTGATGTAAAAATTAATTTCTATATTGGAGTTGTATAGTACAAAAATAAAATATAATTATCATAATAATGTACTTGAGTCATAATCTACAGTCTATTATTAGGTCGGGAATGAGGGGGGGTTATGAAATAAATAGATTAACGTACGTATAAATTGTTATTTTTTTTCTTCATAATTCCACGAATTTATATGTACAAATGCAGATTCATATTGGATTTAATTTGTTTTTTTACTATTATTTATACAATTCTATTTATATCTTAACATTTTTAGTACAATAGTTAGAATTATATTATAAAAAGGGTTGAGACACTTAAATTTGTTTTTCTTTAGTTTTGAATGAAATTATCATTATACAAATATTATATAGGTAATAATGTATAATATAATTTTTTAATGCATTGTTTCCCATATAGTTTCTTTTTTTAAATTATTTACATTGTTCGTAAATACTATGACTTAATTCTCACTTATTTTTCACTAATTTATTGTTTGTTTAACAAAATCCTTATTTTACAGTTTTTATAAAATATAGTTTTATGAATATTAAAATAAAAAATAAATTTAGAGTTTTTAAACTTTAACGACCTAAACCACTCGCGCATTAATTGTTTGTGTCTCAAGACCCCACTCAAAATCTCTCGGGTCGTATCGGTTTAGGCCGTTTGCCAGTTGGTTTTGATAACGAGACCCGATAATTTTTTGCAATACAACTTACTTTTTTTCGGTCGATTAAACCGCGGTCCAGGTATATTACATTATGCGTAGGTACCTTCGCTACGAATATTTTCCCGTTGACTCCCGTCCATTGTCGACCGCTCGTGCATGTAGGTTTACCAAATTCCTCGTGCTTAGCCTAATTACCTTTTATAACGAATACCGCCCTTGGGACTGTATATTGTTAATTAACACCATTGTGTGGTCGCCGAGCTTTATTTTGCCAGAGGTTCCGAGAGAGAGAGGGACAGAGATAGAGAGTCTGTATAGTTTATTGTGTTTCGAGTAGAGAATTAAAAATATAATAAACAACGAAAGTGTGTTGTAATATTAATAATATCCTTGTGACATTTTAATGAATATATTGTATTATATACTTAGGACGTATTGTACTCTTTCATTTTCGTATTATTTCACGCAGACAGGACGCACGTTAGAAACGTATTTGCTACTTAATGTTGTTAACGAATAACGGTCCGCTTCTAAGCAAAACGGGAGATCGGTAAAAAAATTATAGGGTGTGAATGTTGGTATATATTATTATAATAAAGAAACGTCTGCGAATAAAACCTAACTAAAGAAACCACCTTCTCTCACTTCTTGTGTATCCGTGTTGCGGTCTCTACCAAAAAACCATATTTGTTATTGTATAATCGTTGCGGCCTTCAGTAATTGACTTAATTTACGCACACGTCTCGTGAAATTAAATTTCAATGCGTTATTTTTCAAAGCGTACCTACCTTGACAAACGCGGAGAGAAAAAATACAGATTTATGAATTAGAAAAAAAATGCGAGTAAACGATTTTATCAGAGGCCTCGGAGTTAGTTATATGACACACACACACACACACACACACACACACACACACACACACACACACACACACACACATACAATTCGCAATTGTGCTTTTTCGTACAATGCAAATAACAATTTTTTCGTTGACGGGCGGTTGGGTTTACCCAAACACAACGGGACGTGTCTCTGTGAAATTAAATATTCGAGACGCGTAGTATTGTTTATTATTATTCATTATTACCATAACAATATGAGAGAAACAACAAATTCGTATCGATTAATACAATATAAATATATAAATATATATACATTATATAAATCTATATAATATAGGTACCTAAATATTTTTTACTATCATTATTGTTACTTTTATTATTCCCTCTCCTGTCCTATATCGATGATTAACTATAATATATTATATCTTGGGTACCTATATAAGTATACGTATCGAAGCAGTTGCCAAATGGTCCGTCGTTTATTCACGTCAAAATGACCGTTTCTGTTCGTGGGGCGCTAGCGGGGTGACCGGCGCGACTACATTGTGCTCGCAATACGCGCTTGTCCGGGTCTTTTGCGGAAAAGGAGAGCAGACTTGTACACACCCACACACACACAACCACTTACACACTCAGTATACACGTAATGGTGCGAACCCGGGACGGAGACGACGAGAACTCGTGGCTATTTATCACGGTTAATTGAGCCCCGTTTACAGCTGAGAATCTGCTCCACCTCTGCACCCTCCTCTCAACAACCCCCCACGGCCCCTCAGAAACAGCCGCACCGTTTAATGGCTTGCACTGGTATACGCGCACATGTTATACAACATTCGGACACCGATCCCTCACCGCACAAATCTCCTGACCCTGCAGGGCCTAGAACCTCGTATACGACACGTTTATATTATAATATTGTATCTCTTTGGACGAGGGTTAGTTGTAACAATAGAGATATGTTGTGCTTTTAATTGTGGTGTAGTACCGCTGACCCGATAATTTCATTTTATTATAGCCCTAAATATTTTATTCTGTCAGGGTTATATTTTTTAAATTTATATACGAGTATGTATATAAAAAAAAAACACCAAGTCGTAAAGAAAGGATGGAAGGATGTAAAGACGATGAGTTCACTGTACTTCTTGTAAGAATAATAAAATATGTGTAAGAGCATGTGATTTTTGTTATTTTTAACTTGTAAAAATTAAAAAGATTTTAATGATATTTTTTTGTAACGTAGATATAATAAGACTATATAAGTATACAACTAAGTTAAACTATTTTCTAAAAATGAAAAACAATTTGTTATATTTAGAGAGTTAAATAAGACTTTATTTTTGTCTTACTACCTACTGTTCCTTAAAAAGATTTAAATATAATTTGTTTTTGCTTAAACTTTATATAAAAGGAAATTTAATATTTTATTTTTAATATTGTTATAATTGTAATGTACAAGACCTTGCAATAAGAAAGTATTTATTATTCGTTATTTTTAGTATAACAATATATTAAAAACAAAATAAAAGTTCATATTATAATAACTTTTATTTATTTATCAATTCGATTGTTTTAACATACTATGTTCATGATTTTCCTATGTATTTTAAATAAATGAATTTAAAATTTAAAAAAGGGGGTCAAGTGGATTTCGCTCTATTGATATTGTTATTTTACGGTAGCTGCTAAGTTGAATTAATATTATACATATTATTTAATTATTAACCTAAAATTATCAGTGATGCTAGAAAAATATTTTAATATATACTTTTACTCTTTAAAATTGATTTTAATATGTAATTTCGTCCAAATTTTAACTTAAAATGTCTGTTAAAAATAACTGTGTTTATATATTTTTTAGATTTTTTGATTACAGTATGTACTATTTATTAGAATCTTTGCTTTAAATTTTCAATCCTTAGTTATAAAAACTGACCATTTTATAATTATTTAATTGCAATGATTTATAATTTTCGAGATTTTGATGAATTTGGTTAAAATTCGAACTTTAAATGCTTTATAAAAAAAAATTGTGCCTATGTATTTTTAATATTTTTCAACTGATATTGTATTAATATATCAGGAGCCTTGTATTAAATTTTCATTATTTTTGGCCCAACAAATAAAATTTTATTGATATTAATAGAAAAAAAAACTAAAAAATTTGAAAATTGAAATCGTCCGTAAAAAGCTGAAAAACAGTCAAAATATATTAAAAATTATATGGTGTATAGAAAATGCGTATATAAACATTCAGTGAAATTTTCATGCATCTACAGTTATTTGTTTTTGAATTGCAACAAAATAAGAAAATCGCTACATGAGAAATCGAGTGAATATCTAATCTTGTACAAATTTGAACTTAAAATGCTCATAAAAATTTATGTTGACTTGCTTATAAACTTTTTTTTATTGATACAATTAGGCAAACTTATGAGGAATCTTGTATTACATTTTCAAACCTTAGATTTAAAAAGAAAAATTTTTATGAATTTCTAACTCAAAATAAATTGCACATTTTCGTCATTTTTACGTATTTAGTAGAAATTTGAACTTTGATTACCTATAAAAAAAAATTGTGACTACAGATTTTTAATATTTTTCATCTGTCTTTGAAACTATATATTAGAAGCCTACTATTAAATTTTCAAGATTTTTACCCAACAAATAAAATTTTATTGACATTTATAGAAAAAAAAACTAAAAAAATTGGAAACTGAAAATGTCCGTTAACAGCTCAAAATAAGTCAGAATATTTTGAAAATGCTATGGTGTGTAGAAAATGCTTATATAAACATTTGATCAAAATTTCATGTCTCTACGGTCATTTCTTTTAGAGTTATACCAAAAACCAAAATCGATTTTGTCGAAAATTGGTTTTCCGTAAAAATTTCCGTTTTGTCCTTAATTTTTCATTTGTTTTTCACGGCGCTCATGAAAACTACTGGGAAATTTTAACTTTTGACACCCCAAAGTACCAACTAGATTCACTTTCCTATCAGAAAAGGTACTATTGAAGAAAATCGAAGCATTTTTACTGTCCTAAAAGGTGATGACAGACACAAAAAAAAAAAAAAAAATAAACACACCGTCTCCGCTCAGAATCGTTTTTCGTATACCATATGATATTATATCATTGAATTCAAATTTAATACCATCCATTATACAGTGATCTACTTGTAATCTACTGTACAGCAGAGCGACATCCACTTGACCCCCTTTTTCATATTGGTCTTTGAACCAAATGTAGCGGCAAACCAGTATCGTCCCCCCCACCATGTCCGTGTGACAATGACGCATACAGTATGATATCTGTGGGGATCACGGTGTAGATAACCGTGGTGGGGATACACAATATACGGTGTTATGAAATGTTTAACAATTATTGATAGACGAAAATGTATTTATCTCCGGTACGGTGGCAGTGGTGGAGAGAGTTTGAGCGCAACTAGGGTTTGCCTTGTAATTACTAATTTGTGATAGCCTTCCGCTTTATTGCAGCGCGACCGTTGATTATTATTTATATTATATTTTAACATTTTATATATTCACACAACGGGGTTATGTTATGGAGTATTTGTGATTTTGACGCACATGATTTTATCGTCGCGTAGTCGTTGGGTTTGATTATGTCCGAGTGCGGTTTCATCGGTGACGTCGGGTCCGTCAACCCGGGTAGTGGTTAACCGGTCATGTTTGTTCACTTGATCATCCGTGAATGTCGCACGTATATGAGAAGCTATACAGCAGAGCTATGCCTCCTGACCCAGTGGTGTATCCATGATTTGCTTGGCATATCCGGCTTCAAACGTATGTTATTGTGGCGTTTGTATACTTATACATAATGACTCATATTCAGTCACGGTGATTCGGAATTGACACGTTTTTGTTTTATAGTTTTCCTAAAAACAATATTGCGTAGTAATATTTAACGTTTTTTTTTCTGGTCAGCGTTTTCAATGTTTATTTCAGTCAACAAAAAAAAATTCTATGTATCATAAATGATTAAATAGTAAAATTGATTTAAATTTGCTTATTTTACACCGTTATTAAAAGAAATGCGGGCATGTAACACGGCGCAACAAATTATGCTGTGTATAATATAAAATGTAATACACAATTAGAAAAATTGGAAAATATCTGTCTATTTCTCAAAAGCTAAGCTTTTTTTCTGATCGAGAAAATATCGAACAATTCGTTTAATTAATTTAATCTACCTATTCAGACGCTGAATTAAAATGTCAAATCATTTTGAACTAACGACGGACACTTATGATAAATTAAGAATTATTCTTAAAACATCTATAAGACAACAGGATTTACTTATATTATATTATTATAGAATTTAAAATTTGTATTTAAGTAAACGCTGACATTAATGATTTGGGAACAAATTGACCAACAGTCATACTTACAGGATACTGGTTTAATGTATCGTTGAATAGCTTTGTTTTTACTCCCCGAAAAAATCGTGTAGAGGAACGACTGACAATAATTTTGAAATCTCCAGTGAAACAGTTAGCCAATAAAACTCGCCGGACCCTCTATAATACAGATATAGCATTATTACGGTTTTAATTTTGCACCCTGCAGTATAAAATATAATATAATATCCTACCTAACCTAACCTGTACATCGTACGTTACACGCGATGCTGTGCAATATTATCTTATAATATGTGCCGTAAATAATGTTCATTCGGAGATATTATCCTCAGATGTTTGATCCCCCTGCCCTGCCCTCACTTTCGCTCCCGTTGTATATTATACACACACGTACGGCCGACCAGTGTTAAATATTTACCACGATACGTGCATATAATATTCTTGGCGTACTATGCACACACCACCTATTACAATAATGTCTGATACGATAAGAGAGTTTAGTGATTATGATATTATGTATATTGTACACCGCACGCGCGTCGGTTGTGTTTGTGTTTATACCGCGTGCACATTATTCATAACATAATTCAAAAACATACGCTCGTGAACAATGAGAATTCAAATTTTAGCGGACGTGGATGCCACACGACGTTGTGCACAGTGTGTTAAATAAAATATTAGCCCTTTGGGTAATCGTCGAGCCCGTCGAGACTCGTAACCGTACGAAATATTTTGAAGGCGCATATTTAATATTATTATTATAGTCTTGGAAACTCATTATATTAGATTCGGCCCGGAAGCGTAAAATTATAAAGTTTGTGCCTATTTTGTCGCTGGAAATACATCGTTATAATATATAATAACATCATTAAACCTAATTAAAAGAACATTGAAATTAAAGATTGCTTACAATTATGCTGACGCTCCTAGGTGATTTGTATCTAGTACCTATCTACTGCAAATCGATTAAATCGTTTTCAGTCGGAACTCAGTAATCAGTTGTCCTCCTCACATGTTTTAGTAGACGTAATTGCATTACAATTTTCAAAAATAGGTATACCTATGTTATAATTTTCTTGCGCTTTAAGCAAGTCCAGTAATATTTTGGATGCATTAAACGCCTAGTGCCTGACTTACACGCAATTCGGGTGGTTTAAAAAACAAAAATAATTTTAATTTATTATTTTTACAGTGGCTATTAATAACGTTAACCGAACCACAGTACCGAGTCTCTATCATAAACATAATATAACGACATCGTTTTTGTTATACAGTGATGATTTATTATCTGTAATAAACGTAAGAATTACGATTACCAATACAATTATTTACAAAAGGGTCTAGTCCAGATGTCCGACAGTTATAATTGTGTTTTTGTACTTATGTTTTAAAATTTAAAATTAATAATTCAACTATTGCGGTTGTTTTATAATTGTCAGATAGATATATTAGGTATTTTTTAATTAAAAGACTGTCCATTTTTTTTTTATTTTCCGTGGCGAGAACAAAGTTAATTGGAGTAATTTGTAAATTTTGCATTTATTTATTCCTCTTTAATATTTCGTACCTACACGAGAAAATCATATGTTTATCAAAATATGTTTTACCCAATTCACATGGTTTTTCTGCTCATCGGTATAAAATATACGATTAATGAATTTTAGGAGAGCTTGAAAACTGCTGAAGCGTAAGATTGTGGTTTACACATAATAATAATAATTATTATTATGCGTGTTTGCATTTCATTATCATCGAAATCAGTATTATGTAATTTATTGGGCGTGGGTAGTATAAATCGATTCAGTGCTACTTCAGTATAGTCGACCGATCAGATGTCACTCGTCAGTAACGGCTAAACATTTATTTTCATAAACGGCTCAGGGAAGAAATATAGTATAATAATATCATTGATTTTTTTCATGCAATATACTTATTGGTTAGATTTATATAATTGCATTTGTATAGTATAGGTATACAAAGTACATATTAAATTGTGAAGGCTCATAAATACATGTTAAGATAAAATAATATCATGGTAATATCATAATATACGTTATAATTTACAAGCAAAGTGTATTCGAACGAATTGCACGAGCAGGTACAAGTCACCTCCACACCGTTGAACCCGTGAACGTGGTATACAAACTATGCTAATTTTTACGTACATTTTGTCAATCCTACCGATCAACCTGATAACACAATAAGACCTCTAAAAACTGATTTGAATTCGTTAATATGTCTACTTAAGATCGATCAGGCTACATTTGAAAATATATTCAATTTAATTTTAGAATTATCGACATTTAAAATTTCGTAAATTTTAAATGTTCAAACAAAGTGTATAATGTATATAGGTAAGTGTTTAAGTACAACATTTTAAAACAGTGGCCTGATCTTTCTTAACTAAACATATTATCGAATTCAAATCAGTTTTCAGAAGTTTTATCGCGTTATCAGGTCCATCGGTATGATTGACAAAAGAATGGTACATTTTGGTTGAAATAATTGTCCTTTTAAATCCCCTTAATATATTAACATGAACAGATAGTTAGCCCATGTGCCACTAAAAAACTGTTATATATTTTAATATATGTCACATATACCGACGGCCGCTTTTTTTTCACAATTTTCAAAAATACGTGGAAAAAATTACCAAACATTACAATATAAAAAAAAGCGTAAGTTACGTGCCGTGGACCGTCCAACGCTGTATAGAGGATATTATTGTTGTAACAGACTGCGAATAAATAAAACTGCCCAGACTCCCACGTTGTTTTATATTGCGTGGAAAGGGTTTTAATTGAAACGAAATACAATATACACCACGAGTTCTCGTATAAATGTAATGTTTATTTTCTGGTTTATGTACGATAGTATATATAGGATTTACAGTCTCGATTTATGATTACACGTCCGGTGTAATCGCGTATTAAATATATTATTATTTTGTATACATTTATGGAAATTCAATTAAACTCGATAAAAACCGATTTACGATTGTCAAAGTGAGGTACACCTACATATTATATAAAAAAAACCCAATGCTATACAATTTTTATACCAATTTTCATCTCATACATTTTCATAAATAATAATTTTGCTTGGATAAATGAAATAAAAATACCAGTTAAATACAGCGTATAGTTGGTATAATTTATAAAATATGTATATTCTTCTAATCATATGTGTTAAAAATGTCGACGGTCGAAAAATGATTCAGGGCAACTTTTGTAATATTCATAGATACGAACAGCAAAAACATGATGCAATCTGAACTTTCCAATGTTATACACTTTTATATTGATAATAATTATGTTATCTGATTGAAAAAAAAGTGTCCTACCTAACTCGTTCAGCTAGCTGGAGTTAAGTAGGTACATTATATCCGTTGAAATGCAATATCTCACTCGCAGGGTAAACTCATCTTCGATAATTATGCGTGGCAGGTAATTGTACACTATATTATAACGTCTCCGCAACATCGACATAGCCTAAAAATAAATTGAACGATCGTTTAGTGGCCTCTCGACCCTTTGCCGAGTAAGGTAGGTATAATAATTTATATTATGTGCACACAATATGTACTATTTACACTTCACCCCACGGGCCAGGAAAGAGGTTATCCGTCGGCCGATCGGTATACTCGGATATGAGCTCGCGCGTGTGTAAAAGTGTTCGTCATGTATTTATTACTATTGTTATTATTTCCGTTTTTTTTTGTTCATCCCTCCGTCGTAAAGTATATAGTTATACGATTCAGAAGTATTTGCTGACGTTATTTTTCTTCTTTACTTCCCCCCCACGAACGCGAGTCGTACGTGCCGACAAAAGTCAAATATATATATATATATATCACATGATATAGTCCCGCGGACGACTTGCGATCTCTCCATGTTTCTCTCTCTCTCTCTCTCTCTATATAAATAAATATACCTATATATATATATTTATATAACATTAAGCGTGTACGAAATTGTTGTTTGAACGGACCGACGAGTCGTACACGGCCATTTGTCTGCAGGCCGCCTTTAAATGAAATAAAAAATAAATACTTTTCATCAATTTCTTCGGTCGTCCAAAGCTCCCATTTTATTTAATAAAATAATAATAATAAAGTGGGTAAGTGCAGTGGGGTGGAGTATGTCAGTGGTTTTGGAAGTTATTGTCCATTGTCCCCCTTAGGTCCTCATTAAGGATAGTGTATTATTACAGTATTAGATTTGAATGCAATGATTGCATTCAATATAAACGATTCTGAGCGGAGTATCAGTGTAACAGTTAGTAATTGCATGCAGCAATACAATATATATTCATATACACAAATTAGTATATTTAAGTAAATAATATTTTTTTGAAATTAGATTCATAAATTATGTTTATTAATTATTAATTACAATTTTGACACTTAAATTATATTCTTCAAAATTATAACATAGACATCATCTTTACTGTTTGTTGGCCGTCTTTGTCAAGATACATCCAAGTCACTTGCACAAATCCATTTAAAATGTATCTCTTTTAAGTATGCTATGTAATAACCAGATTTCGATTCATCTTTCTTGTGAAATATATCTGCGTATGACTGATAACTTGATGTTGAGATGTTTATAGTAGTCGACGGAATATCATTTAATTCCAGATCAGTTATTTTTGTGATATTAGGTATAGGAGAATCTATAATCTATATTTATATAGTTTTACCATTTTTTTTAAAAATTGTATACGTTTCAATGGTGATACACAAAGCGTTATCAATTAAAATACCTTTTTTTTCCAGTGGCGTTAAATAAATATTGAGAAAATCAAAAAATCTCTAAAATACTATCTTAATCCAATTTGCTAAAATATAGTTGAAAATTGAAATCGATGTACTATTTCTGGTAGAAATTTTGTTTATAGGATATAAACAAATTAATAAATATTGTAAAACCACTTGCTCCGCTCAGAATCTAAAAATGAAAAATTCGTCGGTAGTAGCCACACCGGTGGCTGGTGGGCTCGTGGTGCTGTCTGCAGTCTCTATAATATCCATAATATATATTTGAACCAGTGCGCCGGCTGTTGTCGTCGTCGCGTTTAATGCAATTAAAATAGTTGGCGGACGTGTTAATTCGATATTCCGTCTCGTGTTCCTCACAAATCGTATTTATTTATTTATTTACTATCCTTGTTCGCACGTACGTGTATAATGCTTATAGTATACCTGTATATGCACGTTCGGTCTACCGGGTCGTCCATTTAAATCCCACGAACGGAATACGCACGTAGGTGTACCTTTATTATATTATATTATTATTATTATGTCCCGATCAACCGTGGTGATACGCGATATAATATAATATATATATATTTTTAGGTACTTACCACAACCTTGGTCGTAGTATTATCCCCATACATATACGGCTATACAATAAAGGCCGTGGTGTATAACGTGCGGCGCCGCCGTACTCGCCTGCAATTCGGTTATACACGGCTATATTCGTATTATACCTACGTTGACTTTGTCATTTTGAATTCGTTAGTGTTTTTTTTCGTCCACCAGTCGATTAGTAGTAGAAATAAACATAAAATTGATTTAAATCTTTGATATATATTAGTTTCATATTGCTGATCCCAGTAGGGATGTATAAATTCGTTTCTTGTTTTTTTTTTTTTTTTACGATATGATACGAATATAATATCGTGTTGTGGAATATTATTAAAAATCTATCTCGTGGCCCCGTAGGTACCTCCATCGAAATGAGTGCCGACGCGGATTCGTGAAGTCAAAGGTCTCAAAGGTCGTCCGGTTGGTTCAAAGGGACTCGCCGCTATTGCACATCGGTTCAACAGTGGTCGGTAATATACTTAAAAAATAACCCGAGGCACTCTGCCGTTCGACCGGTACATACCAATATATTTTAGGTATTCCTGTATATTACCAAATACTTTGCACCTATGTGTTTATCGCGGTCATCATCATAGATATGTGTACGATAAACGATGATTAATATATACGGTGGCGCAATGGTCCTATACGTCTGTATTTTATTTTATATAGCTACATAGTTCGCGTTTAATTTATATATGTAATATATGGCTTTGATTTTATATGATTATTTCATATTTTTAATGACCTATGAGAATTCCGTTGATGCGATACTACATTTGTATAATATATTCCTATATTCATGACGGTGACGACGAGACATATCCCGAAAATAATACTCGAAGCGCATAGGCGCAAATAGTTCAAATTATTTTTGTTTTTTTTTTAAAGGCGGGGGGGGGGGGCTCGATTGCTCCATAATGTTGGTTGAAAAAACATGAGGAATGGCCGCTCACACGCCTCTCAATTGTTTGTAGTTATAAACATGCAAATACCTACACATTTATATTTACATAAATTATATTCAATATCTATATGGTATCTATAAAATAAACGGAGTACAACACATCTATCTGTGAAAAATATTGCATACATACACGGTTGGGTCTTAATTCTCGTGGTTTGTTTCACTCATCAGAAATACCATGCCACGTAAATTTAAATCTGTGTGTGTGTGAATTGATTTCTAAGACTTACTGTATATGTAGGTATCTATTAATTGTTTCCCGAGTTTATTTAGGTGACTTATGAATTGATTCCCAATACCACGGAAAAATTGAATGAAAGTTTCCCAATATTTTTTTTAGTTATCAAATTTGGTTAATTTATTGTTAATATTTTTTGATTTAATTGTTACAAGTTGCCAATCATAACATTATTTTTTACACCAGAGTAGTATTGACGGGAAATTAAACACGTATTTGGCCAATGAGGTTTTGGTTATACCTGTACATCATGTTCCTCATAAACATTAGATTTTCTATTGATGTACAACAAGGAAGGAATCAATTCGCCAGTATCGTTTTAGGTAGAAAAGTAAACTGGTACATACCTGTGTATCAACTCGTACTAAGCCTTTTAAATAATTTACACCCAAGCCGATCGCTTATTTCAAGGGTGTCTGATAAAGATAAATGAATTATAATCCATGTGTATAGGTCTGAACGACTTTATATTGCACCGGGTGAAACATTAGAATGTGGTTGAAAATTCTAAGACTTTACTAATATTGGTTGTGTATTTGTACGACAAAGGGGAATCAAATTTTTTAGGTGCGCTGAGAATTCTCGGAATTATCACGTAGTCAATTCGTACCTACGACTGTCGAAATAGGAAAATCCTCGTGAACGACTAAAGAGCGTGACTCTTCACACGAATTACCTACTATGGTCCCTATATACTATGGTCCATAATCTTTTTTTCGAATCAATATTTTCGCCGTCCCGTCTAAACGACAACAGCTGCCTTTATAACTCAGAGTATTTATTTATTTTTTAAAACATAAATTCAAAATTATAGTTAGGTATTTAAATGTTTTCAAAATCTCCGTTTTAAACGTCAATCTGTTATAGTTATCTGTTATAGTATTGACCTGAGAACGTCAAGCGTCAACCACAGGTTTATTAACAAACTACACATAAATCAATGCGACATATACACACAATGAAGGATTCAAGATACAGCTGCATAAAAGCAAGTGTAACGTTTAACTCGCCGCCCAGTTCTTCGGTGGCTTCAGGCGGGTTATTTAAAGTTTACGCATGCTGCTAAAGTAAATAATATTATTATCACGAATCCTAGAGTTTATTGAAAACATAATTTTTAAATTAAAGATTATTTTATATTAATATCTTGATGATTCGATTGTAATTTATATGTATCTTTTTAAATTTTGTATAGACAATTTTACAAACTATTTATTTTTATTTTTATCTACAATTTTTAAAATTTTTTATCTTTGCACAACATTACTGACAATAACAAGTTAACTGTCTGGGTACATATACGCACCAGTTTTAGGTCATTTTAGTTTATTTCATGTTTTTTGAATATATTTTATCGCCGAAGTGTGCTGTGTACGTCACGATATAATATGGTACGTACAATATACGAGTAATAATCGGAGGACGAGACGCATAAATCGGCGACGCGTGAACGAGCTGGTTTTAATGGCTGCGGAGGGCTGCAGTGCCCGGTGGCGATCGGGTCAGAGAGCGATTGTCCTACTCGGAAGTCGTATTATAGTCACCGTCGTCGTTATAGTTATATGCGTATGATAATTATAACGCCCTTGGGGGACGGTGGGCGGCAACTCGTATAATCGTTTATGTATTGCCGAGATCGAAAAGAAAATCGACTCTGATTGTGTTTGTTCCGGATTCGGATTTTTCTGCGGACGCGTAGGACATTTGGTGTTCGGTTTTATTTTTCTCGATTTCCAAGAGTTACAATCACAGTTATATACTATATTATATTATATCTGTGTATATATATATCTTTGTCGAAAATTTTATAGGGAGACAAAATATAAAAAGAGACGTTATATATATATATATAGTGTAGATCAATTCACCAACATTTATGTGTATCGCAATAGAATGTGTGTGGGTGTGTATCGATCTGTTTATAGTGTACATATATATGCGAGTAAACGATAATGGATTTTTTTCTTATTACCGAGTTTTCAAAATTGTTCTTTTAGTTGTCCGGTTTTTTTTTTTGTAATAAGAAATAAATGATTTTTTTGTCGTCGTATGATTTAACTTTTATATACAGTTCGTTTGTGTTATATTATCGATTCGTCGAGTAATAGAATTTTCGACGACGACGGTGGTGTTTGTGACATTAGATCACCCATCGTCGACCTGCACCGCTGCTAGTTGTACTGCCGAGCTCATGGGGCACATCTCACGCCTCACGCGCTGTCTTCGTCTTATACCAACGTACGTTGTACCAAATTTGTGTTCGAAAAATCTAATTTTGAGCTGCTGAACTCAATATTATAGTGAATTTGCCTATTACTAAATCTAAAATCTAAAGTTAAGAACGTTATCTGTGTTTGAAATTTTCAGTGTTGGATGTTTTTACGATATTTTAAAATACTCCTGACTCACGTAAAAATTAAATACCTACCGTAACAACCCAACCGAACACGTAATGTTCTTACGTTTGAAATTGATTACAGGTCAATTCACCCTGATATTAAATAGCTAACAACATACAATTAATTCTGTTTCACAGAGAACTGGCTGTGTTATACGTTTGTGGAGACAATTCATGCCTTCTTTTAAACTTTACGTTGAATTAAAACACACACACACTGCACTTATATTACAAGCCCGAGGCCATGTTCAGTATAATATTTTTTAACAACATATTGTTTAAATTAATTTTATTTTGATATTTTATCATCCCGGGTATGTAGGTACCCATTTGTGTTCCTTTATCTACGGTCCATATCGCGTGGGTCTAAACCTTTCAGGGGTGCATAAATATGGTAATATTACCTCATGTGATTTTTTTTTTAACATCGAGTGGGTATAATATATTTTTATTGCAGGATAGCAAACGGGCAGTTTTAAAGTAATTTTAAATATTTAGACGAAATGTATAGGAGTTTAGGAACAACATTTTAAAAAAGTGGCCTGACTGATGTCAAGTAAACATATTAGCGAATTCAAATCAGTTTTCAGAAGTCTTATCACGTTATCGAGTCCATCGGTATGACTGACAAAAGACTGGTACATTTTGGTTCAAATAATTATTGTTCGTTAATATCCCCTTAATATTTATTATTATTTCCTCGAGAGCTCTAATTGTGGTGTTAAATTGACTATACGGAACGCCGCGTTACATTTAATCAAATATAATTTTCAAATATTCAGCTGTCCACGTACGTTTCTGATAAATTGATTATTACACCGGACTCGACAGACTATTCGAATTCCGGTGGTTTATTTATTTCGGAATTTCGAAAGTTACAAATGTGTAATTAATGCGATGCGTATCTTTATCGAACGCATAAATTAATTGGTGTTTGTCCACTGGACACTACCTTTTTTTTTTACTATATAATATTTTTGATGGTTATTTAGTAGAGCCAAATTGGCTGTTAGTTTCTCAACTAGCCTAGGTCAGTTTATAAACTTGAAATGTATTTTCATTCACGTGACTTATTTAATGTACAACGCCTAAATTGCTGCAGGTACTTTTATTCTCTTCTTTTCTGAACAACAGCAATAATAACAATAATAATACGAATGCATGAAAAACGTAGATATATACGTAATAAATCATAGCAGTTATCATCTATTCCATATTATACAAAATGAACCATGCATCGTGAAAAAAAATCATGGAAAACACTGTGATTTCCATATACCATATACCACATTATTTTCCATAATAATGATATTATTCAGACTCTGAATTATTAATTTAGGAATTTGAAAGTATACCTTAAAACTATATTTTAAAATAGTTACATTTTCTAATGCCATTTAAGAAGCTTAATGAGAACCACAATATTCTTTATCATATTTTCTACCTGTTGATTGTTTAACTTTTTTCTATTTTTGATATATATTAATCGAAATTCGAACTATAGTAGTTTTTGGGTTTGTAATATGTCTGTACTGTGGATAATAGTCCTAATGGTTGTTTATATATATAATATTAGACTAGTAATTATTGTCCTCATGAACTACCTACTCAAAAGCTAAAAAGCGTGCATAACTATAGTGTCACACTCTTGGACAGGTAAATTCAAATTTGAATTATTATTATTAAACAAATTTATTACGAATGCGTTGAAGTCGCTAGATACACGTTAGGTATTACTGTTTGTTATCCTTTCAATACACCGAAATTTTGTTTCCAACAAGCCGTTTCTGAATATTATCAGAAAATTCTATTAATTTGGACGTGTGATTTTTTTCCCTCGCCCATCCCTAACCAGGAAATCAATATTTCGCAAACGAGACGCGTGTTGTGTTGCAGTCCTCGTAATAGAGCAGTAGCTATACGTATAATGTATAATATAATACCTGTTTTACGTGCATCGAATGGAAGTTTTTTCTTTCTAAATTGAACCTCTGTGTTGCGGTATTTGAAATTTGTTTACGGGACTATAAAAAAAAAAAGTAATGTATTATGCATTGGGATTTAACACCCGCGTGGTACACGTAAACGGGTAAAATGTAAAAAAAAAATAATGTAAGGTAGAGTCGGCAACGATAATGATAATAGTATACACCGGACGACCCTATCTCGCCCCAGCTCTCCACCCCGCACCCGTAGCCCCAGTATTCGTTATTCCGAGATAAATATCTTTTCGTTTCCCGAATAGCTCGCCCCTGCACGACAGGAATTTAAAGCACGTAATTTCTGATAAAACCGTTTTAGAATACGAAAAGGTTTAACACATTTTCCGAACCTCCGACTATAATATTATAATAATAATAATAATAAAATATAACCTATATACAGACGTTGTTAAACGAATTAAATTTGTTTCGCTCTTGTGACCAAAATGTGTTGTATAAACGTAACACCCATCTAAGCTATACAGCTATACAGTTGTATTATATTATGTATTGTCGGAATTCATCCAATTTTACATTTGCCCAAAATATTGTCATTTGTTATTATTGATTTTTATACTTGTATGAGTGTGTATTTTTGTAGTATAAACTCTATTTTTTTTCCAAATAAATCAATATTTTTTTGGTATTTTAAATCAATGCGCAGTGTAAATGGTTTCTGTTAAACTAAATTTAATTATTGTTTGCGCTCCAGTTTAAATTGTTCTCGCATATTGATCCGTCATTTTTTTTTTGAAACAATGAATTTGTTGGAATTATATTTTTTGACATTTTTAATTAGATCTTATTTTTGGATGCTAAGATTTTTCATATAGTTTAAAATGTAGGAGATATAACAAAGAGCTGTACGACATGTTGGTACTAGCACCAGTAATAAGCTTCATTAAGGGCCAATGGATACAATGGGTAGGTCACATAATGAGAAGAGGAGATAACGAAGCAGTTAGTAGTATTGGAATGGCCACCACAAGGAAAAATATTCTACAGCAGAAAGGTATTAGGTACAGCACGATGGAATATTGTCAAATTTTTTTTTCGGTGGCATTATCATTGTATGTCATATCACTCATATCTATGATAAATTATAAATATATACATATTAAAATAGATATGTGCCGTGCCATGTGCTTATGCATGGCCACTCGGTAAATATTTACTTAAGTGTGGCCATCGGTACATATTTATTTTCGTTTTATGTTTACGATTATTACTGTATTACTATTTGTTTTTTAATCGTTTGGCTTGGTAACGTCCGATTAAAAATCCAGTACGCATGTCCGGCCAGCGCAGCTCACGTGTTTCTATTAAGAAGAACTGCGTGCGGTGTTATATAACTATAACTATATAGGTAGGTACGCTTCCCAGCTGCAACCCCCCATCAAGCCAGGGTCCACACATCGCCTCATTATTATTATTTATTTATCTTTTATTTCGACGGGGATTATTTCTTTATCGAAAAAATTGTGTGCTCAATATACGATGTACAAACACGAGCGCGTATTAGCCAGTGTATTTTAATTTTGTTACCTCCCCTGTCGTCTGGAACTAATTGCAATTTTATGCAATGATATTTAAAATTAACTTTCATTATTATTATTATTATTATTATTAATTTTTTACGATTAAATTGCATTTTTACATTTACTCCTTTTATGTAAATAAAATTATTTTTTACAATATTATAATTTACAACAATGGAAATATAGTTGAAAAAATAAATTATAATTCATAATATTACATTTTTTGCCGGTTTCATACCATGCAGTTTAATTAATAACTTTACATTTATCGATTATTGTAATAATTAATTTCATTTGAATATTTGTTTTTTAGTACTTCTACCATAAACCGCAAACGGTGCAAACTATAGAATTTTTACCGCCTATACCTACCTTTTTATTACTTTTTTTTATAACCATTTATATTTTGCATCATATCTAGGTTAAATATCTTTGAAATAATACAAGTATACTTTGATCGATTAACGCCTTTATTTTACGTTTGTGTACGATGTGTGTTATTTTAATTTAGTTTCCCGAGTTTAATTATTTCTATAGCTGTACTGATTGAACTGTGTTTGTATACATTTGTTTATGTATGTACACCAATCGATAAATCTATAGTTTCGCCTTTTTTTCCTATTTGGCAACTCTTGCATATTATATAAATCTGGATATTTCTAGTTTTTACCCATTATCATATAACAAGCTTGTATCATTTTTCTTAACTATATGTATGATATATTATTACCAAAAATGGTAGTGAAGCTCATGATACCCGATCGGTCGTAAATCTCAACTACGCGTTGGGTGCGATGATGCTACAGCCCTTATATACAAATGGCGTCGTTTATAGTTTGGATTAGTGCAATTTGTCATGTCGTTTGAATTTAAATGGCTGTGGCTAAAATGGCTACATCGGTGAACTTTAGGGTTATTTTTTTGCCCCATCTTTGTTGTTAGATACTAATTCTTTAGAAAAAATACGCTGGTAAAAAAACTAGAGTATAATAACAGAATAACCTAACCACAGAAAAGACAACTAGCTCAGAAATCAAAAATCCTTTATATTTCTCCTGTTAAACAGGTGGGCAGCCATGCATTTACAATCACCAAAAGGGCCCCTTTACTGGCAAAACATATTATACAGATACTTTCATGATATTTTTATAATTCTGTTTGACTGGAAAGATAAAGTAATGGCAAATTATCTTTTATCGGCCGCACCGAGTTGCCAGCAGGTGCAGCCAATCTGTATCACGCCTCTCTTCCCATTAGAACACTATTGCATAACTCGTAAAGTATTCTTTCTGGATGTTCTGTATATAACATACCATAGTATAATAGCAAAAAATAATAAATTAGTTTAAGACTTGTATAGTGTACATTTTGGGTTTTATAATTTATTTAGGCATTGTTATGTTTTTGTTCAAATACTACGAGACAGGATTTGTTCATTCGTAGACGTTTTCTATTCGCATGGACACGTCTAAACACATAGTGTAGACCGCGCTAATTGACCGACATGCACATGTGGCGTATAAGATTCAAGCGACCATAATTTGACGTAAAAAATCACGTCGTCATGAGTCATCACGAGTGAAAAACTAATGAAGTGCTCTCACTTACGCCGACTCGACACGATTAACAGCGGCACGTTCGTCGAAAATAAATACAAATCAAACGCGCTCGTGATTCGTCGATGTACAAACAAACGGTGTTCTTGCAGGGCATTTCATGACGACGACAACTTCTTGTTAACTCCAACGATTGTACAATATATACGTATATAGGTTCCCTCCCACTTTATATATAATACACTAACTAGCTTCGGTTACGGTCCTTTGCTCCGTCACTCTTTCTGTCTCTGTTTCCCTTCCCCTCTCTTCATCTCTCGGCATTCATATACACGCGATATTATATTTAAGCGTCTTGGCGTGTACCTCGTCACGTGTCACCCAGCACCCACCCCCTCCTACCAACCCTCGTGGAAAAAGAAGCCTTTCGTCGGAAAACGGGCCAAGCAATTAGCGTCGCCTACTCTGTTATACGCTCCACTCGTCTCTCGAGACGACTCATCGGCGAGAGCTATCCGACGACAGCGTTGCGTGGCTCCAATATAATATATATAATATTATATTATATTTGGGGGCTATTCCTACCGTTCGTCCTCTCCGCCGCTCTCGTATTATATTATGTGTATGTACTTATTATTATATCAAATTACAAACGGTGGTATTGAATATCGCGCGACGCTCTCGAAACGCACTTAACGAATCTCTCAACTCGCTCACACGTCCACTCTATTCTTCACCCCACCCATACGTTTACACGTCGTCGCCATCAAAGTTTTGTCAATCGTCCCGGTTATCCCGACGTCTTTTTCCGGAAAGATTTAGAACCTCCTTCAATATAAAATATATTATCGACAATATTTTATAATATATTTAACGTTTTTTTTTTCATAGATTCATTAGTTTGTGTTTGATAATTTCATGAATATTTGAAATGCGTGAAATATTTCAGTATTTTAATAAATATTTTTTTTTTTTTTTTTAAACAAGTTTCTATTTCTACATTTCATTGTCATAAATTACCTTCATAATTGTGTGATATATATCTCTATGCATCTCATACCTAACCTTTTGTTCACTTATGTTTTTCTCTCTAATGCCTTACTGTTAAACTATAATATATTATAATCATTTAAGTATTAGAAGCTAGATAAAAAAAAAAACAATTAATAAAATATACCTAACCTTTGGTAATGTAAATTTAAAATGGTATTCAAAATCTTTATATTGGCAAAAAAACATACCGAAATGTATTGATACACTTATACAATATTAGGCATAAATACTGTATTAATATATCAACCACAGCTCTCGTATATTCCATTAATATTATGTTATACCTAGTAATCTTGGACTATATAACTAATAATTGATTGTTAATAAAATAACCATCATTAATATCTGTATGAAAACATTTTTCAATGTTTCACGTTTTCGTGAAATATTTCATACTTCAAACACTATGTAAGTCGGATAGTTTATTGGTAAATTTTAAAAAAGACATTACACTTTTTCATTTTTAATCTCGAGACATTATATTGTTCAATATAAGCCCGTGTCGGGTTTAGTGTAACGTTTTAATTACTCATTGTAATGCCCACCTAACTTAACCTGTGTATACAATATACATGGATGATTTTGTGTTTATTTCAAGCCCAGTCGATTACATACAATATCTCTATATATCGGCATATAGTTACCATTACAAGTCAGGTTGATTATTATTTTTTTTTTCTTTTTTTGTTATCTATCCCCGGAGCGAATTCCTGGTTTTTTCCATTCGTTTCTGTCCTCCGCTTTTACTTTCGGTTGTAAATACGAGGCGCACCTGTCACCTTCGATCCTTTGGTGATCTGTCTTACATACTACTCAAGCCTAGGTTTTTCTATGTGATTCTTCCCTTCTATATAATAAATTGTCACGATCATTCACTTCTGATTATACTGTCAATCCACTAATTTCGTCTATTTATCTAACTTCTCCTTAATATAGTGTTCTTCTCGTCGGTATTTTATTTAGAATTTTTTTCATTTGTAATTCTCTCGATACAGATTGTTCTTAACATACTATTCTGTTACATCACATTTCAAACGCTCTTTGTATCTTTCACTCCACTATGGTGTTGTCTAGGTTTCGCTGCTATACACACCATTACATGTTCTAGACATAAGTTTTTA
The DNA here is from genome assembly GCA_027563435.1 of Nasonovia ribisnigri. Classification (NCBI taxonomy): domain Eukaryota; kingdom Metazoa; phylum Arthropoda; class Insecta; order Hemiptera; family Aphididae; genus Nasonovia; species Nasonovia ribisnigri. Next base: position 19,154 of record JANEHU010000346.1, on the reverse strand, counting down.
CATTTTATTAATAAATCCGTCTTTAAATTATCACTTCAATCATCAATGGCTGCATAACTACATCCGTGATCTGTTTTATTACTTGGCCCTCTATTCACCAACTGTTTACTATATTATTGGATAGTCTGTCGCGGATAAATAGCGATGACACGTATAAACAAACGGTGTTTTTTCGAGAGCAGAGCTCGTTTGAAGGCGCAGAAGAAGACGAATTATGTGCATTGGAATATAAATCCAGAGATATAAATCACTCGAACGAAGTCCGTATAATAATTACTTTGATTACTTCATATTCCATTAGTCGTCGAAACGCGCTGCTGCAGTAGCGATCGTGGCGGGATAAACTATACTAATCGCGTTGTGTATAATAATATTATACATTCAGGAAGCGTCTTCGTCCTTTCCCTTTTCCAAGGGGCACGAAATCGAACAATATCGGAGCTCGCCGTCTCCTATAGTCGGGTCGTGCAGTTTTTGTTATTGTTCCTCCGGTCGGCGACGACGACGAATACAACTGACAATCGCACGTTTTCGACGAGTTTTAAAATATCGTGCGTATTTTAAAGTGAATAATATACGCCCACACCCCGCCTTGTATACTATGAACGGAAAAGAAAATATAATTATTCCTATTCACCGACATTCGACGAGCGAATATTTATTCAATGTGCCCTCATATATTATAAAAAATAACCTAACCTGACCTATATATATATATTATACATCGAACGACGAATCATTATAAGATAACTAGCAAAAGATCGATATTTAATAATATATTATATCAAATGACGTGGCGTAAATGTACAAACTATCGGTGCACAGCAGTGTGGATTTTTGACCGGCGAAGGCCTTTACACTGCAGAGTGCAGACGCCCGCCGTACATATTACCTACGTATTATTATTATATTTACATACGCAAACTTACTGCAGTCGATTTTCAGTAATTTATATACTCCTATATAGTATACATATTATTATTAATCAACGTAGTTTATTTCGTAATTACCTAAGTTTCCAATTACAATGATCAAAGCGTTGTAACGTAGGAATATATAACGTAAATTATATTATATATAGACTGGCACTACAGTACCTATTCGGTTTATAACTATGTCTTGGAAATATTAGAATATTATGTAATTTAAAACACGCTACCTGCAGTGTACAATAACATAATATACAACAACGTGATAGAATAAAACAATGTATTTATACGTTTGGCGTGTATATTAATGATGGACCGTTATATTATGTTGTTTCGTGTTTCTATCGAAAGTGTTACGTAAATGGCTTTAAAGGGTGTACATTATGCAATAGTCAATTATATTATATATTATTATGTATTGAGTATTGTCCTAACCGTTTACATAAGTTGAAAAAGGGAGGGGATTGAGAAGACTAACCCCTTTCCAAATACAAGGGGTCTTATTCCCTCGTGCCCTTACAAAATTAAAGTGCCTAAATTGTCATACTTGTAAAATGTATGTCTAATAACTTTACAACATTAAGACAACATTTTGTGCTAAACGTTAAATTCGTCAGATTTTACAAAATATCTGATCATCAGATAACTTAGACCTATTAGTGTTAGGTATACATTGAATTTTAATAATTTTTGTTTAGAATACTTTTGAAATGTTGAAGAGTAGTAGTTCTATAGGTAGGTTCCTAATTGATTTTTTTAAAAAATTTAAATGTTCAAACATTTTAATAGTATTTATGTGATTTATTGCTTAGATTGAAAATCTTGGTAAGTTGTCTTATTGAAATTAATAATTGTGAGCGAACAGATCAACTCTAGTTCTGTTATAGGTATGAGCAATGAGGTCAGCTTCTCTAGTAATTACAACAAATTTCCCCTTATGTGTGTACTATACGGTTGTACCGCAGAATAGATTAAATGGTTGTACCACGCTTGTACTGGTCGAGGTCTCAGAAAAGCGCGTCACCGGGATTAATCGTTCTCGGTTTGGAAGTTTTACACATACACACACACACCCTGCACCCTATAAGTACGAGCGTGATGCATATATTACTCGAGACTGTCGTTGGAAGTATATAAATCTCCGTGGTTTACGACGACTCTGGAGTTGTAGCCCGTAGACGAGAGGCGTTTTTCGATACATCGATACATCGAGACGCCCGAAATATATTACGTCGCGTGTTATATTATGTGCTTATAATTTATATCCAATCGTGTTATGTATACGTCGCGTTATACAAAGACATCATATACATTATATACATATATATATTTGTAGATTGTCGTGTACCAGTGACTTTCGGGACACGGAAAGTCTTATTCGAAGTTTTATTACTCGACGATACCGCGAGTATACATTATTATTATTATTATTATTATACATATTATATATTATTATATGGCGGTGCAGTGTATACATAATATTACATATATATATATATATATATATATATATATTGTATACACCGATTCTCTTTAATAGCTCCGCGTCAGAGACACAGCCGCAGCGTGGCATTAAACTCGTTTCGCGTGCTCTATATATTATAATATATACGCGTAATATACTGCAGACGTCGCACATTTATCTTTTTTTCCTATCCCCTTCCACCCCGTCGCCGCTCGCAACTCGCCACCGTCCGCGGAGAGGAGGAAAAACGTTACTTGTAATACGCGTATACGTTATGTGGTATATTTTATGGTCGGGATTTCGCGTCGCGGATAACATGTATAGTGTATACATATTATTATTATTATTATTATTATCATCATCGTGCCGTGACTTTGTCCTTTCCATACATTATATTGTGACGCGCGGGCTTTGCGACGTACAAATAATAATATGGCCGAGCGCTCTGCCGTGTGCATAATATATAATGGGACGTGCGTGGTGCGTATATTACTACCTATATGGTACATGCATACTATTATGGAAGGCGTCTTGTGTAGTTGTTGTGTCTAAGGAAAAAAACTATGTGGTTATATAGACGCTAAGACTACGATAACCATAGTTATAACGCGTTTTTCAATAACAATGCTTTATCTGCTTACAATAATTACAACTAGGTAGGTAGATCTATGACGATTTTAAAAGTTTGAAAATTAAAAAAAAAAAAAATAATAAAGCGGTTTCTCCTTTTTTTTCTGTCGTATCAAAAATCGATAACACTATAATAATCACGGTTGGAGATGGTGCCCAATAATATCATAATAATAACTCCATCATCGGCTTCGTACGTTCGGAGAAAGACAAAAGCTAAGAACATTAGGTATATATTATTAATATAAATGTCTTTTGTGTCGTGCACTTGAATGTGCATTCAAAGAAGATCGAGTTTTTGAGAACGCCTTTCGCAGTGATATTATATTTTATATATTATATATGTATGCGGTAATACTTTACGGTCTCTTCGTAAATTATTTTATTATTTATTGTCATGCCGCTCGTAACTGCACTTTATATATATGTGTGTGTGTGTGTGTGCGTGTGCGTGTATGATGGTTTGCACGAATGCGTGTGGGTATAATGTAATCTCGACTCTTATTGTTTCGGCGAAATCAAACGTTCGGAAAGACGGAGAACAAAAAGGGCTATGCGTACCCCACTGCAACTATACCGCGGCCAAGTCCTCTCAGCGACGTCTGTAGCAGAATATAGCTAAGAAGAAAACAGCGCACAATAACGACGCAAAACAAATATCTTTTTCGTTATTAACCTTTTTCCATTTATAGTGTAGGTATACTAGGTACACCTGGTTATATATATATTCCGATTCTTTGTTACGACTACACGATATAGTACGTTACCTCTCATGCGAAAACATTACCCTCCGCGCGGCGGTGATATGCAAATCGTAATAATTTACTGCTGAGTCGAAAAGTTATTACTTAATACTACTGCTAGTACCTATTGTATTTTAGTTTTGAATTTCCAAATTATTATCCATGTTCATAATAATAAAATAATGATATAAATGATCCAGTAGACGATGTCGTTTCCCCATCCGGACCAAAACAATATCACTATACACGGTGTACCACTGCAACAGGCGCTATCGCAAATAAGCCTAAGTATCAGTAGTTGTACCTGTTGTATATAAAATATTACGGTCGTGTGGCAACCATAGCAACTGGTAGAATAAGAAGTCTGTCTTTCGTTCGACTATATACAATACATTGCCATGTAGGTGATGCTTTTCTGACAACTTCAATGACATTACATAGAAATCAAATTTTGAACGAGTAAATAATTATTTGTAAGTGCATTGTACCTTAAAAGTATTAAATGTGATGGCCAGATGAGCGGAGTAGAGTGACATCAAGCAAAATGTCGGTCCATTATTCCGCTCGTCTAAACTTATAGGTTATAAAATATTATTGACCTCTCGTTTGAAAATTATTATGTATGGAAATTATAGGAAAAAATATTCTGTTTCAGAGTATGAAATTAAAAGTGTATTAGCTGTCATTGAAAAAAAAAATAGGTACACTTATCAAATTTTAACGAAACAAAATAAGTATGACATATTTTATTTAAATAATTTCCCCGAAAACAATTGTTTGCTATAAAGACTCACCTTGTGAAGGTATTCGTTTTCGTCCACGCGACAGAGGACCCGTCTAGATTATAATAATATATCTTGTGTCATTACGCGGAAGACCGAGTTTTAATTATTTTCGCATAATGTTTCGCAGCGATTTTCCGTTGGTATTAAACTTTTACCGTTACACCGCCGCCAGCCATGTCCCTAAAATGCAAAACAAAAACATCGCCAAATTCGTCGTATTCGCGTCACAAATCTCAATACGGCGGTGGCGGGCGCTGGGCACACAATAATGTAAAATAGCCCGCAGTCAAACCCGAAATAATCTGCAGACGACCCAAACGGACAGACCACAATTATTAAAATAATATCGTAGGTACGAAAATAAATAATAATCAGAGATATAATAAAGAAAAAATAAATTACCTATGACAATAATACACCATATTGAGCCGAGTTATACCTCGACTATCGCGGTTATTCAATTTCGTTTAGCTTATTGTCACTTATCGGCACCAATATTTTATACGCCATCAATTTGATGATTTGGCGATGTTGTCTGTGTTCACAAGACTTTATTGCGACCATAAATCTCAAAAAGTTACAAAATGCCATTAAAAGATACATAATATTATGTTATTATGGTATGATAATGTGTACCTATATCCAATATCATATTTTTCGATGATCGAACTCGACCAAAATCTCTTTAAACAGTGTAACTGCACTCTATATACAGAGTGATCCACAAATGAGACCAGAAACCCTCTTTTATACTTCAATAATGTGTGTTTTTATTTTAAATTTTAGTTTCGAAACTTTTTGAAAATACTGCGAAAAGACCATTTTTTCAAATAGTTTTATATTTTTTTACCATTGTTCAAGAGTCTTTACTTGAGTGGTACAAACTTCTAAGAACTCAATTTCTGTCTACTTTACATATTGAATAAAATAATTTTTTTTTAAAAGTTGATCCATTTACATTTAAATTTGGTCTAGAAGTTTCTGACTTTCAATGTTATAATTGAATTTGAAGTACCTACTTATTAAGGATAATGGTATTTAAATGGTTTTACATAAAATATAAAATATTATACCATATTATATATAATATTTAATCTAGTACTTATTGGTTATTATGTTAGTTAAAACAGTTAAATCTTAAGAACTACTTGTTCAAATTTTTATTTAGCATCAATAAATAAAAAAAAAAACAATTTACTTAAAAAGTTGTGGTTTTTGTTTGAAAACAATTTATTGTACCGTTCTTTAATGGTTAACATTTTTTAATGAATCGGAAAATGGCCCAAGTATAAAAAACAATTTTTAAAATCCAGAGTTAGATGAAAAAATGTAGGTGACCATAGACCATTGCTTGGTGAATCACCCTGTAAATTATTGGTGTAATAACTCTCGGACCGGCGAGTATCTAAGAGTAAACGATAAAAAAAAAGAAAACCATATAATATATTATTATTTTATGTTCGCTGTCAGAAGGTTGTTACGAACTACACGGTGAAAACCGCACCGTGGGACCCCGTTCGGACTTCGGGTCCGTCGAGAAAGAACGTTGAATTATAAACGCGCAAAATAATTTATGAACTATATAATATAATAATTGTATCGTCGGTTATCTCCGTCGGATCGATATTATACAATAATAGCAACGCTTTTTTATTTTTATATTATATTATTTATCTGTATACACCTCCAACCCACTGTTGAATCGATGATGCATGTAACTCATGCACGCCCTACTATACGCGTATTATAATATGTATTGTTGTTGTTTTTTGTTGTGTATATTTATGTATAGAGACTCGTCGGAAATCTATTTATTATACTTGTGACGGGCGTTTAGAACAATAATAACGTTTCGATGGTTTTACATAATTTATCGAACAATATGCGTCGAGTATTAGTTAAAAACACCTATAACCGTCAGGCTTCATATTATTATTTTTATTTATATGTTGATTTATTATTTTGTATACTATTATCACCACACCTTTATTTCCGTCTACGAATTGTTGGTGTTAATTATTTTACTGAGACTGTAAAATATTGTTTATTTTTACATTTGGTAGTGGGTTATCGGGTTGACTTTGAATTTAAAATTGTTAATTATAATATCACACTGATGATTGATGATGCAGACTATAACATTTTGTAAAATATATACTGCACAATAATCGTAAAATGTATATTATACAATAATAATACGGTTATGTCAGGTTTTAAATTATTAATCTTATACAAACCAACACTCACAGTATTATCGGGATATTACAAACGCGTCGTTTGTCGTTTTAATATAGTATTTACACCAATGAAATAGTAAAATACCATGTGAATAAGAAGTGTACTTATAACGCTGCTGAAGGACATAACGAATCATAACAATATATTATATACTTGTGAAAAAGAACTTCGAGGTATACCGTCTCCCCCTCCTATATTTTTACCTGCAACGGATATTGTTCAAAATGATTAGTTCCGTGTTCCCACCGCAGAGGCTAAAGTCATCATTCATCACAGTAAAACCGAGGTAAAATTTAAACCAAGTTAGGTTCTACCATAATGCTTAAGTGTACGAAATTATAGTTGATATTTGATGTTTTGATTTTAAAGAAAAATAACTAAAAATATTGTAAAGATACACGTGCTCTAGTCATCATCCTCTTATCGATTTTTAACCTCCGCGGTCGGAATCCGTGTTAACTATAATATGTTATATTATATTATAATAGCTATAGCGGGGTCGTATCATATCAAAGCGAATTGCATTTGGACTGAGGTTTGATGGTATGTTATGCCAACACCCCGCGAGATATAGTAAAGAAAGCCATTGCGTTCAACAGCCGTGATGTGGCTGGTAGATGGTGGAAGTGCGTGGAGGCGGTGGCGAGTGAACCCTGCGAAATGCCGTTCATTAATCGTTAGACTTTGCAGTGCGTTAGTATACGAGCACTATACCACCAGGTACATCATATGCGTGCGTAAGTGTGGGTGCGCCTGTTTGAATTGTTTAGTTTTAATTAATGTAACTTCGTTTAAACATGTGTACCTACATATATATATATATACACGTCGTAAACACTGAGTTTCACCTGTATAGACAAATATACGTGTTTGTGTGTGTGTGAGAGTGTATTTTGTTTACACCGTGCGCTATACAGAGTGATTCACCTAATATTTGCTCTCACTCCATTTTTTCTTTAAGTGATGAATTTATTTTTAGATTTTGGAATTTTTAACTACACGCAGTAAATGTGATCGATGTAAATGCATCCACATTTTCGGAAAAGTAGTTTGTACCCCTACAAGACACTGTTCTCATATTTGAAAACAAATCATTATTCTGTATTTTAAACATTTCTGTAGTTCAGGATTAAAAATATGTCACTATTTTAACCTTATTCTATATCCAAAGATAGTGATGGTCAGCACGCTTGGTGGGTCGCCCTGTATATTACGAATATAGGCAACATTGGCGTTCGGCGGGGGTGGTGATGTTCCCGGAAAGGGCGTGTTTATAAAGTCCGGATTAAAACACCCCTCCCGCGTCGTCGCCTGTCGGTATTTATAATTGGTAAAAACAATTTCTGCAAGTCGACGCGCGCGTTCACGAGTGCCGTAATAATTGAATGCGATTTAATCTTAACCGCCGCGTTATCGTGCGGTATAGCAATATAATATTATAATGTATCGTGCGGACCTGCAGCGACGAAAACGAGCTAAAATGTGCTTCACTCTCTCGCCCCACCAAACGCTGCGTAATTGGCCGATTGACTGAACAAAAGTCTGCGGAAAAATAAGCTTTATATTGTCAGTTATAGCGTGGTCATTGTTGCGGTAATACGATAAATAGCGGCTTAACATAGTAACAATATAAATCCCAGTAAGTACCTAAACTATACCTACGAGTTTTTACACGTTTCACGTCAGAGACAATCTCTTTACAACTTGGTGTTATGACTTATAAGCAATAATATTTTAAAAGCTATTTCGTTTCAAATCAAATAATTACGAAATCGTGCAGATAGTTCAATATAATAATAATGGTAAACGTATATACTGCACAATATTATGCGAAATCAAACATTGGGTTATATTTTTTTTTGTTCGTTTATATATCAAAGTACCTATATAGTTACCGTACTAATAGCTATTGAGAGGGTGTCTGCGGACAGTTTGTTTGATCTCTTACTGATTATGCACGCGCAACAGAAAATGTGTGTTCAGTTGAAATATTACAATTTTAAAATGCGCATAACTTGCTATTAAATTTAAGTACCAATAAAAGCGGAGAATATTCTTATAACCCGTCTAGTTAATCTATTGGCATTCAGCCACCATTACGATTTAAAAAGAACAATAATGGTCCAAAAACTGTATTTTTTCAATATAATAAAGTTTTTCGTACACTGTATTTTTAAGTCGTAACGATTGCCGAGTGCCAAAATTAATTAGACGGATTATAAAGTTAAGTTTGCAGGTTAAAGTAAATGTACAATATTAAACATAAATTGTATTGCTATACATTACTGTGGTTTGTTGGAACTTATAAGATATATTATTGTGGTATTTTAATTTTGAAGCGACAAATGAACAATTTTAAATTGTATTATTTTAGACAATTATAACTCGCTTTAAAATTAAAATACCTAAGCACACTCCAACAAGCCTCGTAAAATATTGTTACCTTTAATTTCAATAATGTAGACGATATAATATTTACTCTTGTTAATTTATTGCAATTTAAAACGAACTAAGATACATGAGAACTGCTGAACGTCCATTTTCTATGTTACGGATTCGTACGTCGGAGACAAAACTTATATTATGGTGGGTGCAGAGACGTCTCTTATTAATTTTTACTGATGTCTTAGACTTATTGGCACTAACGGCATTGTTGGTATTTCGAGTATATTGATAATGTGACTGCAAATAGCTCATATAACCACGAGTTTTGATATTAAGCCCCCCTCCCTGGTTGCGTAACCCTAGAATAATATTTTATTGTAACAAGGTTTGACCACCTATATACGGTTTCTACGACATTTTTACTAATTTTTTTTCTCTTTTCATTTTGTTCTCAGAGTCGACCGCAGACAAGCGTGCACGACGGTTGCGCCACTCTCAACGGCGGACTGGGACGGCACTCGTCTTCCGCATCGTCTTCCGGTGTACACTCTGACACGGCTGCCGAGACGGACAATGTGAGTATTATTGTTATATGTTTCTCTCACTAAGTGTACGCGTAAACGTGTGCGTAAGTGTTACGTGTGTTGGTGTGTTGTATAACTATCACGTAAACCCTAAACCCTCGCGGAGTGGGTGTGCAGTGCGCGCGTTCGGGCGCTTGTGTTTTTCTTTCTGCAGTCTCGAGCGGAAAAAAACCACCCTGAACTTTGCGAAGACTTTTCAATTTATAGTGCTTGAACGCGCCTGACCTCCTCTACGATTATTATAAGAAAACTTTCGACGAAATCCGCGTGGCGCTCGCCAACGTCTTTCGGGTCCGGTAAATGTATATAATGTGTAAAAAATCCCTCCGTGGCTTGAATACGCATATGGCGTATATATATATATATACATATATGTGAGGATTATATAATACTCAACGAAGGATATACATGTATAGGTGTGTAACCTTGTGTATATATAGGGTTTTTCAGTTTTTTGGTAAAAACTTTGAGATTGATAATCTCATGTCGGTGAGTGAAATCGAAAAATTACTTATTTCGATCGTAAAAACCTACTTACGCTATTGATATCCATTTCGTTTAATTTTTATTTAAAATTATTGCAATAAAAATTTGCGAAAGAATACATTTTTGATAAAAACATAACAAGAGTGATATATAATAAGACAAGTGTTCTGGTAGACGACTGCAGTTCTCGTGGTGTACATATCTGTTATTGCGATAAGTTTATAGTTGAGTAATATATTTAGATACCGCGAGTACCTACTCTTAAAAATCACTTAAATACACGTAAATCACAACATATGTTTTCGCCTCTGATGATTGATGAGATCATTTACAAGGTTTGATCGGAACAACCTGACATAAACACCCTGTGTAGCCACGACAGCGCTCGTGGATTTTTTGTTTTTGTTTTCCATATTCACTCGATGACATTTCTATAATAGATTAACCATACACCTCGCTTTTATGATATGCTTAATGCTTACATTATACGTCGTGACCCATGCCTTAACTCGACCTTTTCAGTGATTTTTATCCAACGCAAATTTACTCTTAGATTTCTTCGTATAAAGAATGCACTTAATAACTGAATAAAAATTTTGTTTTTAAATCGTTGATGACTTTTGATATAATAAATGATTTAATTATGGGAGATTCAATTACAGAGGAAAATTAAAAATGTTTTTTTTTTTTTTGTTCTGATAGTGCTGTCTATTGCAGTCTGTACGAGTGTGATAGGGGTTTTTAAATTATTTTTTTTGAAAACTTATTACGTTTTCACAGATAATTCTAGAGTCAAAGGCAATATTTAGCTATAAAACAATGCCTATAGCATTTTGAAACATCAAAATATTGTATTTATTAAAATTAACGTTTGGAAAACAAACAAACTTTTAAAACTTAAAATGTCATGAAATATAATAAATTTAAGCTATTTTATCTTTTTTTTTCATTTCTTCCAAATGAGTTTGTATACTACTACTTTTTGATGAAGATCAAAAGTCCCCGATAATTCTTTGGCAAAGTTTTAATGAACGTTTTGAGTTCGTAACAATTATTGCTTTAATGAGCTATACATGCGGGTTGAAACAAAGAATACAATGTAACAGAAAAAACTGCAATTGTAATCATAATTCAAAATTTTTAAGCATTAATAGATTTCAAAGGAATTTGTATTTGTATTTGCATTCACACTCGTACCTGTTTATTTAAATATTTACTTTTGTTATGTATGAAAATATATTGGAAGATGTTAGATCAGCGCAGTTGCATCACAATTCGATTCCCTCTATTTTTATTTTTCAAGTTTGTTATTAAGAATATTATAACACTCTGTTTTATTTAATAATCGTAATTATGGTCACACGATCATCGTACCGTACATTTTTAATTGTGAGGAGGGAGGATACGGTTAGTGAGAACACGAGTGTATATTATGTGTCGAATATTTTTCAGTAGACCCCGGGTGGTGGTCACCCATTCGGGAACTAGTTGCTACAGCTGATGTTTGATTTCAGAACACGTTTGGTTACTGAGGCCAATTACTGCTTCACACTAGGCAACGTACTGTACTTTTAATTGTATAAATAATAAGGTTTAAAGATTAAAGATAAAACTTAATATTTAGCCCAGATACCTCTTAAATTAGATTCGTTTTTTTTTTTAATTACTAACTTAAAAAACTTACAGTATTTCACTATTTTTTTATTAAAAGGTAAAATTTTTAACCTTTTTTCTATGCCTACAAACAATTTTAATTGCACCCAATCTTTTTGACTTTGTATTTGAATTATATATTTTTTTTATTTAAAATAATTAATGCTGACCATGTTAAAAATCATACCAAAAAATCACATGGAAGTTTGTTAAATCATATGAGATAAATAAAATAAAAAATGTGAATTATAGGTAATAATCACATAAATTGTAAATTGTAAATTTAACTCACTCTCATTCAGTCAACTTTTAAGATAAAAACTTTATGTTAAATTTCAAAATTTGTTTGAAACAATTATGGGTTAAAAATGTAGATCTTTCAAAAATAAATGTTGGTACCACTATTAATTTCTTAGTAAGCAGTAAAATGTTGCAAATTCAAGTTAATTCAGCTAAAATATTTTATGCTAACATCGTGTGATCATATACAGTGTATCAAAATACATTCAGTACACAGCATCTTGTTTGATCAGAGACCGCATAAAATATTTATCATTATATTAAAATATTGGTTAGGTACTAAAAAACGATATTGTTACCAAATCGTATATTGTGTATCGAGAAGGGCTTTTATTGGCCTCAATGACAACCGTGGCTATATTAATATATTATAATATCTTATACTGTAATAATATTATATTATATACGGAAAATATAATACGACAGTGTTTGCAGTAGGAAGTGTAAGCGATATAATATTCCACATAATTGTTATCGAAAACCAAATAAATTGAAAACATAAAATACTAAGTCCGTTCTTGAATCAAACAATATAAAAAACTCGCATTAAATGTTTAGTTATGATAATCTTGAAACAAAATGTTGTTTATTTCATAGTCACATAATATATACGTTTCTTACGTTTCTTTTGAGGTTGGAAGGGAATGTACTAAAAGTCCGCTAGACATAAAACTAGAACATTTTGAATGTCTAATTATTAAATTCTGTATAAGTAAACATAATAATACATAGATTATATTTTTAAATTGGACCAACAACTAATTAATATTAATACTAATATACACAAAACATCGCGTACCTACTAATAGACTTAAAATATGCATTAAACTGAAATGCAACTGAAATCTAATGTAAATATCACTCTAAGTATATCTAAATAATCTTAGTACCTACAACAGCTTAATAATTGTAAGCTAATACCCTTGTGGTTGACGCTTTAACAATAATAATAAATTAAATTTTACAATTTTTTGCATTACAAATATTCTATTATAATATCTATTATGATGTATATCATTTTATGCTTATGTTTTCACAAATAGTTTTAAAAACAATTTATCAATATCAACCTTGGAGTTTCAGTTTTGAAATATTTTTTTTTGTTCTTAGCCAATCCATATTTTATTTTATAATCACGATATACTTGGATAAAAAAAACAGATAAGCCATACCAATCATTATTAGATGGTTCATCTTTACTATTCAGTTCCAATATTTTCCCCCGTCGTCTGTGAACATACATTTTTTTTCGATATGATAATACATATAGTTAGTGCCTATCTATACATATAATACTGTGAAACCTTTATTAATGGACACATCTCAAAAGTCTCACATTTTCGATTTTTTTTTAGACATTTTCAAATAGGCAATAAACATAAATTGGATATCTGTATACAAAAAACGTGAATTATAATCTATATAATGTATGATAATATATAATTTTGTAAACCTATCCTCCTCTTATGTATCTTTAAATATACGTTAGTATAAAACGTATGCTTTATGTCTAACATTATAATTTGTTTTCATAATATTAAATTTCGTAGTTTGTTTTGCAAGATTTTCATGTAATATTTGAATTTTTTTCCAGTTAGTATTTAGTTTTTTACTTTTACGCCAGGGCATCAAACAAAACACCTTAAAAGATCGTATGCTTGCCTGTTCGTTGGGCTTACGGCTAACTTACCGAGTCTCACCTCCATAAACACGCACACACACACACACACTCATACATACGATGGTATAGTATATTAGTATATATATTGCACAGAGTGCAATAAAAGTTTTCATCGCGCATTTCGATCATCCGCGCTTGTAAAACGGTGGCCACGTGCTGAACACATTCGCTCTATACGTACTATTTCTTTGTACTCTTTTCTCACGGCGCCGACTGTTTGTCGTAAGTATAAGCAATATATGTATATGGTATACCTGAGAGGTAGGTACGACGCTATTGTTTTACGGTCTGACGCCTCGAAAGGATGTGTGTGCGATAAATTTTATTGTGATGTATATATATATTGTGTATAATATATATAATTATTAATCGCGCCAGCAGTCGCCTGCGAGATTTTCTGTACTTAAATTTTTTGTAGACTTCTCGCCAAAGCACTGCAGCCTTGCTAAAGTATTACGACACGAAATTTGCCTGTGATGACTGTAATTATTATCGTATTAATGCATGTAAAAATTCGCACGACTGAACATCGTTAGGTTTGGTACTTTTCTATGTACCTGTGTACTATATATAATTATTAGATTATGACGGACGCTTTATTGTTTACTAATATAGTATTGGTCCTTGTTTTAGAAAAATGTAGGAATAGTTTGAACGCGTGATTGGCGTGATTGATCTGGATGTTTTTCAAATTTGTCTTTTTATCGAGTTCTGACGTACCTAAATGTTTAGAATGTAAGTGAGTTTCTGCTATGGAGTTTTCAGCAGCGCGGTGTCTGCGTTCACCTTTCAAATAATTATTGGATACGAAAATTGTATAAAATAATAATATTTTTGAGTTAGTTTAAGGTTTTTTTTTCATAATATATGGGAGAAACGAAAATATTCTCGATCTGAAGGAAATTACTTTTGAACTTCAGATAGGTACAATAGGTACATTATTTACCGCATGTTATAATGTTTCTTATAGTTTTCGTCGGTTTTTAATTTCAGTTTTTCGTGATAAAATTCACTTAACGCACCTCGACTGCTTCCGTGCAGTTTTTACCATAGAGTTATTTTTCTTTTTTGTAATATTATCGACATTTACGAGTTAACCGCATGTGTATATAATATTATATGCAGATATAAATAAATATATTTAGTTAGATGAAAACACATTACTTACTGCTCAATATTTTATACAAAAATTGGATTTTTTAAATGTTTCTTTACTTATATTAATTATATATTCATAAAAATAATTTTTATTTTCAATATAATATGACTGTTAGATCAATGGTATATAAATACTACGTGTTAGTCTTGAAAACGACACATTATAATCACGATATTAAAATATTATTTATACATTGACAATATTATAATTAAAATTTAAATATAATATAATATTTCCACAATACTATGTAGTATGTACCTACATAATAATATTTGGTTCGCGTTGTAATTATTTAGTTCATAGTAAAAACGTAGACGATTATTTTTCATGTGTATACAGTATATAATGTCCACATACGAATTTTTTGGTCTAACCACATATAATATATAAGTAAATACATTAAAACAGACAATAATATAACGTGTAATTATAATACAAGCTTTTCTTACCCAGAGATTTTATTTCGAATGACTTTTATACGAAATACTCGTAATAGTATTGAAATTTATTGCTGTCTACCATATACAACTGTGCACCATCAAGCGTTATTCTATTGACGTTTAAATATATTACACATTCGACCGTTATTTTATTGTATTTTCTAGACGTGAATCCGTTTCACCAACGTAGAATCGATTTCGATAAAATTACTGATTAGGTTAGGCTCGACGCACACGTCATAATAAATCAGGAAAACGCAAACTAAGAAGTTATAGTGCTGCCGCATAATATTGGCCTCAGTTATGATTCTAAAGGAACTTTAATTTTTTTTTTAACTTTTTACCATGGTAATATAAACTCAAGATAACTGTCATCTAAAATAAAATGTTGTGTCTACTAAATTGTTGACCAAAATTGATTATTAAGGAACTAATTTATCATTTAATAAAAAAATCAAATAGAATATCCGTCTATTTAGGAATTAATTAGTGTGTTCACTGTTCATATATAATACTAATTGCAGTCGACTTAAATTCACCTTAATTGATTGTTTAAATTTTCGGGAACTTGTTCCCTACAATTTTGTTCATAAAATAAATACTTCTCAAAATTTAAAATTTAAATTTGAATATTTACTACGTAGGTGTATGGTTATTGTGTTTTTATGCTAATTTTTACGTTTTTTATTGTAAAACAATATATATGTCCCCTAAACATATTAAACTCCAAACTAGTTTATGTACATTGAACAATAAGTAATTTAGTGATAAAGAATTTTCAATAAAGTGTTATGAAAGATGGTTAAGCATCTAGTAGTACCACTCGACAGGTTATTTTGCCAGACTAACCTTAGATTAGTATATTTTTAGCCGTCTGTTAGGACCTTAGAAGATTGAGCGAGTGGAAAAAAGTTTAATAGGTGCATTTTAATGATTTTGAACTCATTAATAAAAAGAGAGAGGTACTGACTTTTTGACATTGACAAGTGCTTTAGCGTTTGAGTTTTCTGGTATTCGTGATGAATATAATTCGTTATAGGTATACCACAAAGCAGAGACAATTTGACAAAATCAAATGAACTGAAACGCTAGAAGTGTACTATAAGCTTAAAGTTTCAGAAGGTAAAAAGTAAATTAAGCAATTTAATAAAGTTCACCTAATAACAAACGTATAGGACCACTGTGTGCCGCGCTCGTGTAATGTTTAAGGTGTGGTAGGTTTTCGGCCCATTTGTTATTCTCGGCGATCGCTTACAAAATATAATTTATTACAATATGACGCCAATGCGGTACAAATATATTATTATTCATTTATACTATTATACCACATCATTTGTTTTTATGGATTCTCAATAATATTAATAAATTACAAAATCTATATAGAGTCAGATTGCATCGAGAGTTATTATTGTCACATCTGCGATTTTCCAAGTTTCTAACCATAATAATAATATAAATATAGTATATTATTGTGTTATGTATATCGCCGTAGTTTGCGTTTTATAACCGTTTGTTTGTGTTTTTGAGTAGAACTTTGTTCGATTGGAAATTATTTTATATTATATTATATGTACGATAAAACGTGATTTCCTTTTTCGTGTATTCAAATGTTGAATAAGGTGTTATTATCATTTTGTATTTATATCTACAAAGACTGTTTTACATTTACACAAATTCGATTGGAAACGCAAACAAACAACGCTTTGACGAGTTTTATATTTTATTATTTCATTGAAAAGTGTACAATTCTGTTTTTAATTCGTCATTTTCAGACGCTAACTATAATGATTAATAAATAATACATTTGCCCGGGCCTCCCTCCCACGAGAGAACGACTATATATACTATTATTTCGTGTTACTACATGCACGAGCTTTGATCAAAAACGACAAAAATGATTATTTCGAAAACAGGTTTTTCAATAACAACGATATAATTCAATATTATTATCTCGAACCCACGAAGACTCGTGCGTGGTTCGTCAGAGCCAGAGAGGTGTTATCCTTCCGGATTTATATATATATTGTATAGTTATACTTGTTTACAATTGTTTTCCTTAACGAATTCCAGTCTCGTTTACACACACTTAGACTCTCGAAAAATCCCCAATTGGGATAGCCTGCGCCACGAAGTAGTACACTGACAGTAATGAAATGGCCGGGAAAGTACAGGGGTACGTATAGGAAAAAATAAATTTATAATTCAACAGTCGTATTGGTGAAGACGCGTTCGCATTCACGCGCACACAGTTTATAAAAATACAATTTAAAATATAACGTTGGTGAGATTGATTTTTTTGGTTTTTGATTCTCATGGCTCGCGTTTTGTGCCCTTATATAATTTATAACCACGTAGTAGGTATCTATTAACAAGGAGTAGAGGAAAACGTTCCCTAAACAGCATGATATTTGTAATCGCAAAATGAACCAATAATAGATTTTGAGATAATGAGTGTTTACTTTTAAACGATTCACCTTGCATAGTACCGTAAAGTGGGGTTACTTTGATCATTAATTTTCAATTATTAAAGTTTTATACTTATTGTACTAATAACCAACTTAAATATATAACATTTAATTATTAATAATTATTCTACATTACACCTTTAACTGATAATTTCTCAAACCAAATTTTTTTTTACATTTTTACATTAGTTATAACTAATATAGTTATTGATCAAACTTACCCACCTTTTGGGGTGACTTTGATCGCAGCCCTGAAAATGCATATAAACATGGGTACAGTCATCAAAGTGATCATTCTCACCTCACAAAAAAATCGGTTCGGTAGTTTTTGAGTTATTGAGTTTCTAAGTTTTGGGGTGACTTTGATCAGGTATCAAAAAAGTACTATGAAATACCTATGCATTATTATAAACAAATTGTATTGTTTATGCTATAAAAATTTTACCTTCAGTATATATTAGACATAACTTAGTAGTTGGTATACTAAATAACAGACTATAATTATTATAAAACAAATTAAATAGGTAAGTACCTATATAGGTAGGTAATAAAATAGGCAATAGATAATGAAACATAATTAAGTTTATTCAGTCTTCTTGACTAGTAACAAAAGGATAATTATAAAATTAATAAAAATAATATACTTAGGTATCCTAATAAAATAGTAAATAGGTAATTAAACATAATAAGTACCTAGGAGGTATAACGTTTATGTAGTCTTCTTGACTAGTAACAAAAGAAAATTAACAGAAATAAAAAAAATTAAGGTAACTATTAACAAATATTAAATTGTATCAGTCTTCTAAGTTCAGTCTTCTCAATTCTTTTAAGTTAACTAAGCTTCTTTGACGTTCACACTACTAGGGAATTGGTATTTAGTTCTCCCACGAATAGTAATGACCTGTGGTTCAGGTAACAGTGATATCACATCGTCCAATGTTATAGTAAAAACATCATTTTCTACAAATTTGAAAGTTGAATGTTGACTGTCCATAGACTTTAAGCCATTAACTTGCAGTTCATCTTTTTTAGTTTTTTTTATTACTATAACAGCATACCTATATATAGTACCTTTAATTCTACTAGATTTCAGTTGAACCAATAAATATTTGCCTATATTAATTGATTCATACACTGGTTGATTTTGCATGTCTTCACCACTTACAACTACTATAGAGTCTGTATTATCAACATTCACCTGTCTATGAGCT